>QKWP01000441.1:100194-130260 GCA_003550325.1 Gigaspora rosea
AAAAAAAAAAAATCATTTGTCCCCACCACTACGGATTTACAATAAAGACTGTCCTTTCAAATTCTTCAGGTTCAAAATTTTCAGCAAACCTTCCTCCCGGTTGTATATATCGAATACTAGCAATACGATTGACAGTAATATTTAAGTTCTCCTCAATTTTGCTTTTAACTTTTTCAAACGAGTCCTCCCACTTAATTTCCACCATGTTTGTAGCAATTGGACCAAAACTGACTCTAAACTTTGGTTTAAAATTATCAGGAATTTCAGTGGCCATTTTTTCGTTTCCTAAACAAAAAAATTTATAATGAGTAAAGTTTCGCTTTCATAGTCGTCCTTGTAAACAATTGTAGGTCGAAACCCTCCAAATAAAACAAATACATACATATGTTAGAAATAAATTGCGGGTGTGTAAGACTTTTATGATAAAAAATAAGAGAGCAAAAAAACGTTATTGCCACCTACCCTTAAAAACCAAAACCGCTTATTTTATAATATCCAATTCGTTAGATCTAAAGAAAAGTTACAAGCTTAGTAATTACATTACCCTAACACAATGCCAGACTACACTTAACAAAGCAACTCCGCTCGGTCATAGGTTCCAAACACTGAATCTATTTTGTCGTTTTTTAGGTGAAATTAAACCCCTTACAATCAACAATCGCTTAAGGTAGGTTTAGATCTGATGATCTCGGAGATGGCAGAGACTACAAGTTCCTGCAACATATGATTTTGAACAAAACTACTGATTAAGAACATTATACGTATTACCCTTATAACCTTTTTAAGTCCCATTCTTATCGCGGGATTGTATAAAGTAAGGAAAAGGGTCTAGACATCATTCGTATATTCGTTAATAAAAAAATTGACCGTGAGAAATAATTCTGCAGGAAAGTATCACAAAACCTTATATGTACCCAATTTTGTGCAACCGGATCGACAAATATTTTACGAAAGGAATCTGGGTATGTATCAAATTTTTTAGTTATCATGTAACATTTATATAACATTGAGGGATCGATCACGGAATGATCATGGAAATTTTATTAAATTCTTATACATGATCAGGGAACGATCACGGAATGTCGCAGTTTAATTAGCAGAAGATAACAATTCATCGATTTACATGAAGACACATGACTCCGCCTTCTCGTGATAGATTACTTGAAGGCAGAATTGGATTTGTTAACGATTTTTCTGAATTTCTTTTTTTGAATGAAATGAGAAAAAAGGGTGGTTGATCCAATTTAACAAGCCCGGACACGCGTGTTCAAACTTTACCCAACATAGCTACTGCGCTACATACTGCGCCTGGTGACATGGTGTCCCACCTCAGCAATTAATTTTTTTAATATATTTAATATCTATATATATAATACTAAAAAAATGACATGTAAAATATATAAGCGCCAAACAAGACTAGGTAAATATTATTCTCAGCGTATAAAGTTAAAAAAAATAGTAAAATCATTAGAAGAGACTATAGACTGGATAGAGAATCATATAGAAGAGCAAACTGGTCTTGAGTTTGGCAAAAAACTATCAGATTCAGATTTGGATTCGGATTTAGACTTGCCTTTTTGTGATCTTCAATTAAGAGCCGAGAAAAAAGGGATCAAGAAGCAAGCTTAAAATAATAAATACCATCTGCTTCTTCGCAAAGCCTTACTTTAGAGTAAGGCCTTGGTTCGTCAACTAAATTTTTCCAGCCCCTTGATCTTTGATCTGTGGGGCAATAATATTTTTTTTCTGAATGTTCTTTTTTCGAATGAAATGAGAAAAAAGTTGCTGAAGCTCTTTTTCTTGCTCTAAATACTTAGTTAGCAACTTCTCACTAAGATCATTAATTTCAGCCTTAGATCTAAGAGCAGAATATAGTTTTTCTTTAAGCTCCGTCTTCTTGCAATTCTTGCTCGAAGACATAAATGGTTAGTTAACAAATTTTAGTTAAATATATTTTTTTTTTCGAGCTTGCGAGAAAAAGTAGTAAAAAAAAATATATTTGGAATAATACATATTTCTGGTTTATCCGGAACTTCCTATATATCCTATATATCCTATATGTCCTATTTATCCTATCCGATATATCCAGTATATCCGGTATATCCGGTATATCTGATATATCCGGTATATCTGGTATATCCTATTTAATAAATTATTTCGAAATAATATATTAGATATAAAAAAAATATTACTACTATGCTTAGGCAACGCATAAGATATGCTGCTTCTTTTTTATTACTAGCTGATTATGATTTTATTATACAATGCCATAATGATAGACCAAGGTCTAAAGTTTTGAATGAGCTAAAAGAAAAATATAGCATATCACAAAAACGTATTTATCAAATTTGGAGAGGCGAAGAAAAAAATAGGGTTGCCTGGGATCAACCGATTTTTTCTCGCAAGCTCGAAAAAATAAATCTGGATTGCCAATCCAGATTACCAATATATCTGGCTTCGAGTGATTTATCACGAGAAGGCGGGAATTCGAAAAGAGAAAATTTAAATAACAAATCAATTTTGCCTTCGAGTAATTTATCACGAGAAGGTAGGGAAAATTTGGCTAGCAAACTAGTTCTGCCTGAGCCAGCCTCGACGTATATCGAGGAAGGTAAGGATCTAAATGCATTTTATGAAAAAGAAGCTATTCGTGATAAAAAAAATATAGCCAAATATCTGCATATACTAGCTAAGTAAAAGATCCAGCTCATCATAGAATGATAAAAACTTCTCACATACCTCATTGAGAACCTCTTTAGCATTAAGAGTATCAAATAACATTTTTTCAAGTTCTTCATAACTCATATATTTTTTTTTTCTGACCCACCTTCCCCGACACAAGTCGAGGCCGGCTCAGGCAGAATTGATATGTTAACCAAATTTTCTCTTTTCGAATTTATGAGAAAAGAGTGGGACTTATGTACTGAAAGGGGTATAGTAATTACTTTATTTTTATGTATTAACTTGAATTCACGCTTAACAATGGGCTCCCATCCAGCTCGATCAAGCCAAGGTGTACCCAATAATATCCAGGGTTTATCATCATCCATAACCGGAAAGTCTTCAGAGATTGTACAACTATTTTCTCCCTGACCAACCGTAACCGAAATGTTATAAGATATGCCTGAAGACTCTAAGGAATTATTACGCCATTTAACTGATGGTTTCTTATTTTTATCTACTTCTGCTCCCAATAGTTTTATAAGGCCTTTTGAGATAACTGAGCAATTTGCCCCACTATCTATCATGGTGGAAGGCACTTGTACGATTTTTCCTAATGGCGAGCTAATCTTGCAACATATAGTAGCGACATCATTGGGAATAATTTTACGAATAAAATTAATTTCTATAGGGTTGGGCCATGAAATTTCTGTCTCTGATTGCGATCCCTCTGGGGCTGTTTGGGGCGGTATATTTGTTTGCTGGGAAGCAATTCGAATTAGATCTGATATTGGTTGCAAGATATGAGAGAATATCATAGTAATCTCATGCCAGAACTTTTCACGTTCCTTGTCTGAGAAATTTGAAGTAAAATGATTTAGAACGGGATCTTTTAGTGCAATGAATTCAGCATTAATCATATTGTAACCATTAATAGAAACTTCTTTAGGCTGTGTACGAGTAAATGAATCAACCATTGATCGTAAAATAGCAAAAAATGCGTTTAGGCTAATATTATTTGTAGGAATTTTAAGTAGCCTAATATCTTTACTGCCCTTTTTATCAGAAGCGGTGTTACTAGATTTTTTGCTAGAAGTTTTTGGCCTGGCACTTTTGCGCTTCTTTGATCTCTTGGTATCAGAATAAGTTTTTTTTTTTTATAGCATTGACTTCGTATTCTTCTGAATCGCTTTCTGAATTACTAGACTCACTAGTCCCAGAGGAATCCGATCCTGATTCATTCCATGAACGCGCCAAGGTATTGGTTTCAAGTTCATTTTCACTAGATGTCGTACTATTTTCGCTATCGCTAGAGTCTGAAGATGATTCATCTGAAATTATATGGGCGTTAACACGCTTGGATGATTTCTTTTTTTTGGTCTTAGATTTTGATTTTGTCTTGCGACGAGAAGATTTGGGTTTGCTAGAAATCTTTTTTATAGCTTTATTCATTTTAGTCTGATTGATTTTAAGGTCTTCTAATTGCCTACGCATATCTTCTACGGGATCATTATCTGTAACTTCAACATTCTTTATTACCGGTTTTGGGGGTAAATCGGGCTTGGGAACAGGAACAAATTCTGATATCTCTCCAAGAAGCCATTGTAAAAATTTACCCTTATTTGTATCTTGTATAATTTGAGAGGTTCCTGGAGGTTGTGGTCTATAGTCGGGTTGAGATGGTTGAGAAGAAATAGATTGAGATTCTATAGATGGCATCATAGATTTTATTAAGTTTTCGACTTCAGTTTTGGTCATACCCAAATTGCTTGAATAATTGTTTTTTCTATGAGATTTATCCGATGATGCTGGACCCGAATATAAATAAGCTCCAGACAATTGCTCTGTCTTATATCTTTCAATTTCTTCGAGCTCAGTGAGCAATTCTGATACGGGCCTATTAATTCCGATGCGTCGAATTTCTAATTGATTGTCAGGAGAAATGCCACGAATAAATTGTAAACGAATTTGTTGATCATCAATTCCTGCAAGCCTAGCAAGTTTACGTAACTTAGAATAAAATCGACCCACAGAATCACTGCCTTGGACCGTTGAACCAAAGAGCATTCGCTGTTTTTCCGCAGTGACTGTGGGATAGTTAGTTTTAAGCCAGTATATTGCCTGGCCAAGTCGAATTCCATCTGCTACTATAGTTTGTCCGGCATTAGCATTTGGGGCATTGGGTAATCGATCTGTTGGGCGCCCATCGGCAAAAGACCAGTCTTCATCAAATACTGTATGAGCTGGAATAACAATATTTCCAGCCTGGCCCACAGTGCCATGTCTTAAATTCGCTCCAAGTTGTGCCGCCGTTCGTCCCTGAGTCGCACCCAAATTGGCTTGGCCAGTATTATCTAATAAATTTCTCAATTCACAATTCTTTCTTCGAAAAGATCTTTCATACCAATCTTTAGCATCGCCTTTGAGGCATGTTTCAAAAAGACCATGTGCTCGAACTCTATGGGCATGTCCGGCTAATACATTAATTCCTACAGCCACAAGATATGAGCGAAAAGAATCAATAAATTCTTCTGGATCCTCATCGGGATAGCCATTAAAATTTGGGGGTGGGTATTCTGCCATTCCTATTCGTTGTATATTTGGTGGGTTATTCTGTAGCGTAAAAATTTGTTGATTTAAATTATTAATTAATTGTTCTGAATTTCGGGCCCATGTTTTCCATTTACCCCATTTATTTTGTATAGTCTTACATCTATTTTTCCACTTGTTGTATCGATTTGTTGTAAGATTTAAGAGATGCGTGGTAATTGTTCCATCTGTCTTACAATTCTGTAGTTGATGATAGGCTCTTCTATTTTTGAATCTTAATGCAAAGCTTTCTAGGAGCAATTCTGATATCCGCCTTTTTTGGGTACAGATTGTGATTCGGCCATTAAGTTCTCGAGATTTAAATATATTATGCTGTGTTCTATGGGCCTCATAGGCCTGGTGAAGAAGATCATAGTCATTTTGAAGCGTGGCTAACTGGGTTTGTGAATCGGCAAACTGGGTCTGTGAATCAGCAAACTGGGTCTGAGAATCAGCTAACTGGGTTTGCAAAGTTATTAGCTGGGTCTGCAAATTCGCTACTCGATTTTCGGCATGGATTGCTCGTGTATTCGCCCGTGGATATATTTCTCGTACCAACTCTTCAAACTTATCTCCGGCTTCAGAAATTATTCTAAGATAATCTGCAATATCATCTAATATCGGGGCTGTTGTAATTGGGCTTTGAAAATACAGTCTAATATTAGTAATCTCTCGCTGAATCCTATTATTTTGAATCCTAGCTTGATTTTCAGGTAGAGATAATGTTCGGGGAGATCGGGGTGATCCTGGTGGTTGCGCCATATCTATATTATTATACAAAGCAAGAATTTTTTCATTAAGCTTGTCTATTTCATCCTGGAAAATTGCTAACCGCTTTTCTATATAATCAATGTACTTTTCTTGGCTCTCAGAATTTTGGAGTGCCTTTTCTAACTTTTCTTTAAGATTAGAAATTTCTAATCGCAATGGATCTAGGTCCTTATCACGAATTAAGATTTCTTTTTCAAGGTAATTAATATAATCCTCTTTTGAGATAAGATCCTGTTGAAATTTGCTGACTCGATCTTGTATAGCTAATAAGGCACCTTTAAATTGCTCGATTCTTTCCCCCATTTTTTTCCCTTTTTTTCTCATAAATTCGAAAAAAAAGAAAAAGATAGTTATCTGTTTTTTTAAAAATATATTTTGTCCCACAGATCGTAGATCAAGGGACTGAGCAAGCCGGCTCAAAAATGTTGTCTATTCCTATAATACAAATAGATTCTGGAAATGTTCGTGAACTAGATATATCTATTGCCTTGCGTAAAATTTATTACCATCCTAATGGTTATCAAAGAACCATAAAAAAATTGTATGAAGCTTCTCTAAAAGCCAGATATGATTTTTCTATAGATGAGGTATGTAATTGGCTTGAAAAACAGGCTTTATATCAGATTCATAAACCCCGTCCAAGATTTATTCCTAGAGCCTCATTTAATAGTATACAAATTCCTAATGAATGCCATCAAGCTGATATTCTTTATATGCCCCATGACCGAATTAATAATATAACTTATAAATATTGCTTATGTATAGTTGATGTGGCTTCACGATTTAAGTGGGCGGTTCCTTTAGCTGATAGGTCAGCTTATTCTGTGGCCAAGGCCTTTAAGAAAGTTTATAGTAATTCCAAGTGCCCTCTTATTTGGCCTAAATTATTAATGGTCGATCCCGGTTCTGAATTTAAATCTGATTGTAAAGAATTAATGGAAAAATATAATGTTAAAATTAAGGTTGGCACGTCTCATAGAAGCCAAGGTATTGTTGAAAGATTTAATCGTACTTTAGCTGAAAAATTGTTTCGGTTACAGGATGCTTCTGATTTATTGTTACCTATATCTAAGAGATCGAGAGCTTGGGTTAAAAATCTTTATATAATTATTGATAACCTTAATAATTCGGTAACTAGATTAATTGGCATGGCTCCGGCAAAAGCTATAAAAATGAATCAGATTATTTCAGCATCTTCTAAGTTACGCAATGGGACTATGGGATTTAATGAGCCTAAATTAGATTTTAATACTTTGGTTAGATATTTACTTGAGCCGGGAGAGCTGGAAGGCGGTTTTAAGCGAGCAACTGATATGAACTGGTCTCCCCAAGTTTATCATATTCGTGAAGCTTTGGTGCAAAAAAATCAGCCAATTTTGTATTGGCTAGAAGATGACGAAGGCAATGAACCAAAGCGGTCTTTTGTCAGAGAGGAGCTCCAAGTTGTAAAAGATATAGAATTACCTCCTCAGTGGGTACTTACGAATTAAAAATTTTATAATACGAAAGATGTTCGTGGAATGCTTCAAGTTGGTGTTCCTCTGGTCTTTTATAAATTAATAAATTCTTCTGTTTCTTTATCGATTTGGGCTTCGTCAACGAAGTGGTCTTGGGCTAATTTGTAATATAGTTTATATAGTTCTATAATCGAATTAAGAATCTTTGGATCTCGCCTATACCATGATTTGTAGTCATTCATAATTTCATTATATTTGTCTTTATTGGGAAATATTGTCATGGCCAAATTTAGTATATATTCTTCTGGGTCTTCTGCTTGACGTAATTTTCTAATTCTTTCTTTATAGTTTTGCATGAACTTGCTGTCTTTTGGTTTTCTATAATAGAGGCCTGCTTTGATTACATTAATTAAAGCTTGCTCGACGTCTTTGTATGTGGGCTTGGCTTCGGTAAATAAATTTTGTGTGCTCATTGTAAAATAAATTTTTATATAATACCTTTACAGACTTTTTTCTTTAATTAATTATTTTTCCCTATAGGCAAAAATGATCAGAGAATATTCTTGCCCATATTTATACAATAATAGCGAGGCTTGCGGTAGGCCTTGCATGCGACCTGAAGGGTACCACTTTCATTGGAAATCTAAAGTACATATTCTGTGTAGTGAATGTGGTAAGCCCACTGGCTCGAGTTCGGGGCGGTGTTCGTTACATGTTAAGGGCTATTATGTGATCCAATATTATAACAAATTGCGTAATAAGGCCTTAAAAAACTCAGAATAGATAGTGATTTTTAGTAAAACTTTTTGGTAAGACTTTACTGGGTTAAATTTTTTTGGTAAGACTTTTTGGTAAGACTTTGCCGGATTAAATTTTTGGTAAGACTTTTTGGTAAGACTTGGGTATAGAAAACAAAAAGTCTTACCAAAAATGGGGCAAGCCCCATTTTCGGTGAGATTTTTGTCCTTTGCTAGATAGTAATGAATCGCTTTTTGAATTAATTCTAGGATAACATAGAAAATAGTATGCATTTTAGGCTTGAATGGGCTCACAGAGAAGCACATTCGGACACTTCGGTCCTCAGTGCTATCTGCTCATTTCAAGAGCAAGCGAGATAGCATAATTTTTTGTTATCTTGTTTAGGATTAAAAACATAGCCAGAGTGTTAACAAAGACTATGTACTCCTTAATGTTGGAATTCCAAATTTGGGGGTAAGGAGAGTAAGTTAACAGGATTTGGCTCTAGCATAATTTAGAGCTTGAATGCGATATATGATTAAATATATCTAAAAAGGTTTGTAGAGGGGCTTGAAGCCTCTTCTGGATACATTATCAGATTTCTGTCCCAGAACTCCCATTTTGACCCTACTTAAGAAAAGATTGAAAAACTTTGTATTGGGTAGTAGGCTACATAGTAAATATGGAAGGAAATCTATATCTCGATATCAAATTAAGCCTTTTATAACTATCTGATCTATTAGATTTGCTAATTTTACGGCTTTTCCTCCAAGCTCAACTAGGCTAATCTTGTATTTGGTGATATCTAGTTTAGATGACATCTTAAAGAAAAGACCACCATCGGAATCCTCAAGTTTTAATACATATGATTTTGTATCAGTTTAAATACATGCTATTGTCATTTGGATAGCTTCATACACAGTATTGCAAGTGAATTTTTTTTTTGTATTACACATGTTAATTAGATCCTTCTATACGAAGTGATCGTTAGAATTTGAAATTCTGGATCGGTCTAGTTTTGTAGGACTTGGAAGCTTTTGTTCCCGGTCCAAGGCAGTTTCGCTAATAATGAGCTTTAATAAAGGATTTCTCGCTCCAGGTTTACGATCCTGATTGGCACGATGACAATAAAATCTATATGATTTTTTATTTCGTATGATGTATGCATTTTCGTTTGTATGCACCCGATCATATAATGGACAGTGAACAAGTTTGAAGTGTTAACTGAAGGGAATGAGAGAGTATACCCTTCGATACAATTATCTATTAGTAATGATTCTACAAAAATTGAATTCTGTCTGAGTGGTTTCACTATTTGTATCATTATACCTTTTGGCTTCTGGCTCTAGAACACCTAATAAAGGGCTTTTGTAACTTCTAATTCATCATTGGGTGGCCAAATCATGAAATTAAAGACGGTTCCATTTTTTGGGTGAATAGCTTTTTTTTACTCATACGTGAGTTTTAATCTTTTCATCAAACTTAGGTGATCCAAGCATTCGCAAGGAAAATTATCATTTGTTCGCTATATTATCAATAATACTATTTACTTGTAGAGATGCTAGAAGTTTCTTATGAACAAGTTCAGTGAATACTGCAACTTGAGCGATATTCTTAAGTCTCATACCAGTAGTAGAGATGTGGAGAGAGTTTATTTTCATCACTACTGCTAGCAACAGTTTTACTTTTTTTGTCCCACTTTGGATTTATTTCTAAACAAATATCCCTAAAAGCAGTCTGAATAAACTCATTGACTTCTTTGCGCAAAATTTTAGGCATAATTGCATTTAACGTTTCTATTGGTAAATTGAAATCTATAATAGGACAAAGTGGCTCATCACCATCAATGAATTCATGTAAAGAATGACCTTCACGATCTGAAAGTATGGCTTCGATACCATCCGCATCGTCTGCACCTAGAAAATTTCTTGGTCTAACGCTATCATCACGAATTTTATACAAGCACTGACCTATATCAGAAGCTTTAAACCCACAATAGTGCGGGACGGGCACGTTAGGGAACTCTAAAAGTTCTGATTGGGTCATTTTTAGATAACTTTTGAAAGATATACTATATCCTAAACTTGGGATATATAGTCCTGGGAAAAAAGTTTAAATAAAAAATATTTAAAAAATTTAAAAAATACCCAATGAGAGGTGAATTTATCTGCCAATATCTTTCTAACGAAGGGAACTTGTGTGGACAGGTTTGTGATCGATGAGAGGGATGCAAAATCCATTGGAAAAGGCGTTAGCGAAGCCCTTGCAAACAGTGTGGAAAACCTACTGCATCAATGCACAGGATATGTAATTTACATGTAAATAAGTATCATTTGAAAACATATTATTATAGAAAAAAGCTAAATGCCTTAGAAAAATTTGCTTTAGTGTTCTAGAAAAAATCTGCCCTAGAAAGTTTTTGACTTTCAGAGGCAGAAGCAAAGTAGCAAATTAACTTTATTAGATTGAAAAGAACACTTTTCAGGTGGTTTGCCCTAGGTGGCCTATGTGGCCTAGAAAATTTCAGACTTCTTTACTTTTTTATTTTTTTTTATCATATGCATACTAGATTTATACTATATACTAATCATATTTATTACACATATGCAGTACAAAGAAAATTGAAATTTTTTTTTAGAACTTCATTTTTACTAAGGCACCTAAGAACAAGATAAAAATAAAAAAAGTACTCTTTCTTCTATAGTGAACTCTGCTTTAGAAAGTGGTTCCGTAAAATTTCTAATATTTTTCTAGAGCAAAACTTAGCCAACAAATCTTAAAAGGTGAGTATCTAAATATACAACTAAAAGTGTATCGTCACTTAGCTAACATCACACCAAGTGACAATTTACTAAAAATACATACCTGCAACTAATAAAACACTAACCCTAACCCTATGTGATATTGGCTAAGTAAACTTTTAGTGAAATAATTGTCGGTGAAGTGACCAGTAACGAAAATTTCTTGGTGACACTCTTAGTGACAACAAAATCTGTATTCTAATATACCTAAAAATGTAGGCAGATGATGAATCTTCTTTAGGTATGGGTAAGATTTTTCAAGACGGCTCCATCCCAGAAATTTCAAATGAAGGAGAATTAGAGATTCGGCTTTCTAAATTATAATTAACAATCTCTTGAATTTGGTCGTTAGTAAGTTCTGAGATATTGCAAGATGGTGCACTATGGATTTTGCGATATTCATGCTAGAAAGTACTAGATGCAAATAAAAGCATTCTTGATAGGTGAAATTCAATGTAAGTTTGTAATAGATATATCCTAACTTGATGTTTTCAATAGATACAAAAAAGAGGCAATAGCAAACTTGGATTGCAAATTATAAAAGGAAGGTAAGCAGATATATATTCAGAAGATAAGTCTTTTGTGAAATTATATTACAGAAGACTATCCTTAATATATACTTAGAATCGTGAAAGAAGGTGATCTGTTATACAACAGAAAAGTGTAGTTTCTTCAGAATTATTATATAAAAAATTGGAAGAAGACTACATTTTTTTAGATATGTAGTCGGGGCGATCAAATAGGCGCAAAAAGGTAAGTACCCCAATATAAAATCTAGCACCCAAGATGGCCCCAAGGTAGTATCTAAAATGCCACAAATATGTTATCCAAGCTGGCCTCCAAACAAGCCACAGAGGGCCAGCACCCTCATCATAGAACCAAGTACTCAAACAAGAATAGAAGGCCAATATCTACAATATAGAATTTGATATGTAAACAAATTAGAAATAAGAAGCCAATAGATCATGATATTACTATTAAATTAAAGCACCACTGGTCACTATTAGGCTATAAAATCACTAATATATTATACAGAAAAATATTAAAACAAAACTAGAAAGATAAAAAACTAACCAAAAAATAAATTTGGTAGAATTTGGTAGATTGTGAAATCACTATTAGATCATGACAATAAATTATATTGTTACTATTATATTATGTAATTAGATTATAGTATCACTATCAGACTATAATGTTCTATCTAGACTATAACATTCTATCTAGACTATAATGTCCCATCTAGACTATAACATTCTATCTAGACTATAATATCACATCTAGACCAGTGATTTGAACCAGTTGGGCTATAATTGGTTAACTGACCCAAACCGAATAAATTTTGGGTAGCCGGTTAAGCAAATGCTTAATCGGTTGACCTGTACAACCGGTTGAGAATTAATAATCAGTTGACCTGTGCAACTGAGAATCGATAATCAGTTGAATGAGCAAAGATTCCAAAAAGTTCTGAAAATTTTCAAAAAGAAAATGAATAAACAAAGACAAAAATTCAAGTAAAGGTCTGATAATTCCCGAAAGTAAAACGTGAAATAATCTTAATCGGTTGCAATCGGTTGATATCAATTGGTTAATCAATTAACAAATTTTTCTTGGCTCAAATCACTACTCAGTTGAGCTAGTTAACTCGAATAATTCGGTTGACCCGAGCCAACCGAAATAATCTCAGTTAACCGATTATGCTCGGTTATATCGGGTCGGTTAACCGATTGACAATTTTGTTATCCAGTCAAGTTACTAATCTAGACTATAATATCTTGAGATTAAATCGCTAGTAATTCGTAAATATAATTATATCTAAGAATTACGCATGACTGAGCTCAAAAACTACTCAAATTCAATAAATTTTATTATTATAATTATTTCAGTTCTATATATTTGTAAAATCAAAACAAAAAAATTTTATTGAATTTGATTAAGTAGAAAAACTTTGCTCAAAGCTTTAAAAAATTTAAAATCACAAAAAAAGATACAGATTTTATTTAAACTTTGGGCAAAGTTTTTTTAATGATCTCTTAACCAAATTTGATAAAATTTTTTTTATTTAGATTCTACATGTTCATATAATTAAAAATAAAAAATAATTTGATTGGCTGAACATTAGACCTTCACATGGGCCAGGGCTATCCATAGGTACTCTAAGAGTAGTAACACTAGGGCCAGGCTTGGGCATTAAATTACAAGCTCTAGGGCAGAATAGGGCTAAGAATTGCATGCCCTTATATTATGAGTAGGGCTTGGATACCAGAGGACCCTAAAATATATAGCTAGATCAGGCTAATTATAAATTTACCAAAAATAAAAAGATTTGCAAAAAAAACCTTCAAAAATAAACAAAAAAATTATTATAAATAGTAAAAATTTGTATAAAAAATAATAAAAATAAGCAAACTAATACCTGATCTATCTATGTATATTTCGGGGTTTTCTCTTAGCGGAAGTCTGGAAAACTACCAAGCGAAAAAGTAGTAGCTAGTTTTGTCAAGTTTTTGGATATGGAAACATATAAAAGTGCTTGGTTAGATATTATATTCTGTATAGCGTAACTTTTTCAAATCTTTACAACTTGGTGTACTCCCCTCTCGCTTCTTTGGTATTTTTGAAATTTCAACAAAGTGGGCATTTTGGCTTACCTTCTCCAAAAGATCAGCAGTGTTTACTTCTTCCAAATCGGAAACGCCTACCTATTTGGAATCGACGTTATGAGTGGTCATCAGCTGCAGTGTAAACAGTGAATGATATATCAGAGATGTTTTGAACCATTTGCAGAAATTTCTTACAAACCATACTACAAGGCAGACTTTACTGTTTCTGTTTTCCTTTTCTTCTTTTTGCTTAACATTGACATATAATACTTGGGTAGATGGCCTATACAGTTTTATATAATTTTTATAGATTTTATATTTCGTTTCATATTTGTCAAAATTAGTCTTTTCTTTGTTTTTCTTATCTTGTTTCTGTTTCTTTTATTTGTTTTATTTGGTATCTCATTTAGGTTTAGTAGTTGCCCCTTTTATACTTTCCTTTAAATTTCGGTTTTAATTTTTTTTTCTTGTGATGGATTTTGAATAAAATCATTCTACTATCGAAGCTAGGTGAGAAGGATTTAAAAAAAAAGATGGTCTTGACAAGGCTAACAGCAGCCATTCGGTGAATACAGACTACTTGCAATGAGTTGCAGGTTCTTGTAGGAGAAGAACTAGTTGTCACGGCAGGTCGCATCTAAGTACTTCTGTATCAAGTGAGTTTTTATTAGATAAAGGAGGATTTTAGTTAGCAGACTGATAATTGTGATGTAGCATATTAACTTACTGTAACTAGAATTATGTAAATTGTTACTTCCTCCTGTAATAAAAGCAGGATCGCCAGTTTAACAAAAAAATATTTTGGGGTCTTGGTACTAGCATTATTCAGTTCATATACCAATAGGGTAGCTCATTATATATGCACATAACTATTTACCAATTAAACCTTATTGATCTTTTTTTTAAACTAGATATATAGCATTTTTTTGCTTCAGTACTGCTGAAGTATCCTTATAGAATATGCTTTACATGGCAAAAAATTTGTATACTATTCCTTAAACTACAATATAGACTACTATATATTCAATATAATTCGATAGCTTAATCACAGATCACAAAATTTCGCCTGAAAAAGTTTAATAGCAATTAAAAATAATTTGCTATGATATAATAAATTTTATCAAATCTTTAAATGATTCATTTTTATAATCATATTCACAAAATTGAAATATACTTAAAAGTAAATATATTGCAAAACTTTCAATAATAGTTAATATTGTATTAAAATCCAATCTAACAAATTTATGAACTTTTACTATACATTATATTTATTTATTTAGTATAAGCAGGAAAATTAACATGTACTTTTGATTTAGTTACAAGTATGTAATTTAAACCTATATTAATTGCATAATATGTATTGCAAATTGGTGTAAGTATTACAATAGTGAATGCATACATATTAGCAGTGTTGTTACTCGGTCCAAACTCGGACCGGACTCAGACATAGACTTGGACCAGACTTGGACTTGGACAATTAAATTTGTCCGGCAGACAAATACCAAATTATCAACCAAAATTTGATATACCAGTACCTCATAATTAAAATCATGTGATTCATTTTGTCATGCATATACAATTAGGGTAGCTACGCGATGCAGTCACACTAAAATCGGGAACGTTATAATGGAGTATATGGTACCATTAGAATGATATTAGCAAATCTTGCATTTGATTAGGCATATGGATTTACATATTAATGCCTGTGCTAGTGTACATACTGCTATTGTACTTATATGAGCATACCTGGATTTGATATTCGTGTTATTTTGAGATAGCATATACATATATTATATGATGAAAAAAATTAGGTAATAAAAACAATAAAAATTGCGCATTTTATCAATGATGATCGCATAAATATTTTATTGATCCTTTTCATTGATATTTATAAAGAAATTCTTTATTGTTACATGCCTCATAATTTTTTTTTATTTATTATATTCAAAACATTATTACCTTGTATTACATATTTTTTTCTTCAATATTATTAATTTGCAAGGATATGGCTTCATGATTTGCGAAATTCGTTATAATGAATCTCTAAATAAACTAAAAATTCTGATCTTCAGTGTAAGAAATTCAAGATAATATCTTTAAGGTGGCACAACATAAGAATTGACATGCCTAAACAAGATAGAAATAACTTGGGGATACAAGTTTGTTATGTCGAGAATTTTACGAAATAACCAATAACAGGTTTATTTGTCAGAAGAATAATCTGAAGGATAACGGAGTGATTGATTGTTTTCACATGATAATTAAAAAAGCAACTTGCTTTGAATTTAATGTGCTAGCCTGAACCACAAAGGGGCTCAGGTTGTGAGTGCATTAAATTCAAAAGCCAGATGTGCTGTTATTGGATGCAAAACATCCAGTAATGGTTTTATTTTTTTTCTTTATAACAAATAAATCACTTAAGCTTAATCAAGTCTATTTGGCATAATTATGACATATATTTATCATTAAAAAGAAATCAAAATAATGTAAATAATATATTTGATTTCAGAAAATTTTAATTTTATGGTGTATAGTACTTATATAATGATTCTGGTTTTAGCATGACTGCACATTTGCAGCTACTTTAACTAATTAATAGCATAGATACTTCTATATGTAAAGTAGTGGAGGAAATAAGTAAACTCAAAAAATTCATAGTGCAAATCTGACAATATCTGAGTCTGAAATATTATATTCGGATATTGTTCGAGTGACAATCTAGTTATTCAGACATAACTCGAACTCCGACATCGGACATTGTCTGAAAATGTCCGTGTCTGGCAAATATAGCTTGGACGTCCAAAATGTACAACACTGCATATTGGTATCAAGCCCATGAGTATCCATGGATACCTATGGGCTTTAAGGGCTAGGTAGAGTATCAATTTTGGGGGCCTAGAATAAGGGTATGCCCAGTGGCACCAACTAATTTTCACAGGACCCTGGATATCTAGTACTTTATTTTTTTAGCAAAAACCTTTGAAATTTAAGAAGTAAAAAAACAGTTTTTGGCAATTATTTTATTATCCAGTAGTTCAATTTGAATGAAATTTTTTTTAAAATAAAGCTCTTAGTAAGGTGCACTTACAAAAAAAAATTTATTCAATTCTGATTACTAGATTAGAAGTTATTTAAGTTAATATAGGTTTGTTATTTTCAGCAAATTAGATCAAAATTAGCCAAAATTTAGTTATATCAGCAAAAATATATATGTGTAAACTTGCGCAAGTTTTTACGGTATATAAGAAAATTGTAAACTTACGTAAAATTTAGTGTAATACTACGTAAGTCTTACAATGTGTAAGAAAATCGTAAATTTACGTAAAAATTTTATGTAAATTTCTGATTTTCTTATGTAGTGTAAAACTTCCATAGTTTTACACTAAACCTTTTACGTAAGTTTACGATTTTCTTATATATTGTAAAAACTTGCGAAAGTTTATGCTAAATTTTTTACAATTTTTTTATGAACCGTAAGAAATCGTAAATTTACACTAAATTTCTTACATAAATATTCGAACCATTTCGAAATATTTTAGGACCAGAAAACAAGCTGGATCAATAGATCTGTAACCTGGATCGCACATTAGACTAATTTTTCAAAATAGTTCGAAATAGTTTGATGAAGTTCAAATTCTGTACTACAAGATCAGATTAGATATTTTGTTTATAATTAGATCTTCTATTTTGTTTTTTTTCACTTTGTTTTTTATTTTTTGTTTTCGTTCGTTTTTTTTGTTTTCGTTCGTTTTTTTGTTTTTGTTTGTTTTTTTTATTTTTTTTTATTTATTATTTTTTAATTTTTTTTATTTTATTTTTATTTCGGCACTTTAAAAAAAAACAACCACTTTTCGAAACCTTGCGCATGCCAACTACGCCTTTCGACACATTCAAGAACATACCCCCAGCAATTTCTAAATTCAAGAATGCTTCTTTAGAGAAATAGCGCAAGTATTCGCAAGCTTTTGCAAGTTTTTGCAAGTTTTTGCAAGTTCTTGCAAGGTTTCGCTTTATTTATTTTTCGTTTCATGTTTTTTGTTTTTGTTTTTTTTGGTTTATTTAAAATTTTTTTATTAATTTATTTTATTTCGGCACTTTGCGAGAAAAACAAACAACTTTCAAAACATTGCGCATGCCAACTATGACTTTCGATACTTTCAAGAACACATACCAACAATTTCTAAATCTTCAAGAACGCTTCTTTAAAGAAATGGTCGCAAGTTTTCGCAAGTTTTTGCAAGTTTTTGTAAGTTTATTTTTTTATTTCGTGCTTTTTGTTTTTGTTTTTTTGGTTTATTTTTAAAATTTTTTTATTAATTTATTTTATTTCAGCATTTTGCGAGAAAAACAACAACTTTTCGAAACCTTGCGCATGCCAACTACGACCTTTGACACTTTCAAAAACACACCCTAGCAATTTCTAAATTTCAAGAATGCTTCTTTAGAGAAATGGGCACAAGTTTTCGCAAGTTTTTGCAAGTTCTTGCAAGGTTTCGCTTTATTTTTTTTTTGTTTCGTGTTTTTTGATTTTGTTTTTTTTGGTTTATTTTTAAATTTTTTTATTAATTTATTTTATTTTAGCACTTGCGAGAAAAACAACAACTTTTTGAAACCTTGCGCATACCAACTACGACTTCTGACATTTTCAAGTACACACCCCTAGCAATTTTTAAATTTTAAGAACGCTTCTTTAAAGAAATGGGCGCAAGGTTTCGCAAGTTTTTGCAAGGGTTCGCTTTATTTTTTTTTGTTTTGTGTTTTTTGTTTTTGTTTTTTTTGGTTTATTTTTAAATTTTTTTATTAATTTATTTTATTTCAGCACTTGCGAGAAAAACAACAACTTTTCGAAACCTTGCGCATGCCAACTACGACTTCTGACATTTTCAAAAACGATAGAAAACAAAGAAGCGAAGATAATAGCTAACTGTAGGGTGAGCGAAAATAAGTGTGTAGGGCTAGTTTTTTGTATATAGTAATAGAATTAGGCGCGACGAAGTGCGAAAGTAGTTTAAAATATTTGTAATAATGTAAAAATAATACGTAATATATAATAAAGTATGTAATATTAATTAAAAATGTATATTTAATAAATGTAAAATATAATATATAATAGGAAATAACTTCTTTTAACCGGTGGTAACTTTACCGGTTACACAACAGATTATGACATACTTACAGTTACACAGGCTAAATTTTTTATACATTTTTTTTTGTTTTTCTTCTTTTTACACTTCTAATGTATGTTACTTATGACTGCACGTTTGCAGGTTATTTACATAGCTACTTCATTCTTTTTAAATATAAGAAATAAGGTTGTTATTATTTCTGCTTTGAGGCGTTATGAATTCGGATCTACCTACATACTCTAACTGTTATAGTTCTAATTCCGGTATATAATAGGTTACAAGCTACTTTTTTTACGGCTATTGTAAACCTGATCTACGTACGTATTCTAAATGGTGTGATTTATTCTTTTTGAAACATAAGATTATTATGAATTTTTGTTTTAAGGTTGGTCTGAATTCTGATCTTTGTATGTACTCTAATAGTTATTGTGCAAAATTCTGTTAGGTTAGGTTAAACGGTGGTTCTCTGTATTTTATGCTCTAAAATTATGACGAATGAAAGGGTTGAATATGAATATTTGACATCTGGCGAAGGCAGTAATTCTTGGTCATATTTGAAGTCTGCTGAAAGTAGTAATTCTTCATATTTGATATCTACTGATGACGGCAATTCCTACGGACAACATACCTTTGGATTGTATTGGAAAGAAGGCGCTTCGGATGGACAAAATCAACAATCTTCTCTGGCTTCACGCTCTTTTCAAGATTTGAATCCGCTTTATAATAATCAATGGTCTACTCAGGTAAATTATCTATTGGTTTAGCTTTACAGTGCCTGCCGTAAGTATCCGACCCGGTGTAACTTCACGTGCATTGTACATACAACCTTAAAATTTTCTTACGACAAACAATGATGCAAACGCTGATCATTCTTACCATTTGCAGGCAATTTATCCATTTACCAGAGCAATATTCTCCGCCCAAATTCTGAACCTTTAAAATGCCTCTTCCGCTGCATAAGCGATATGAAATCATTTTTTTGCACTATCATTCCAAAGGTCCGAAGCTTGGGCTTGGTGCTACAGCAAAGATTGTAGGCTGTAGTAAGTCTACTGCGCTTTATTGGGTAAAAAAATAGAGGGAAACAAAAAATTTAAATGATGAACAAAAACCTGGTCGAAATCGGATCACCACTCCGCGGCAAGATGCAAAGATTCTTAAGCTTGCAAGTGACAAAGAAAATGTAACTGCTGTTGAAATACAACAGGAAATGGAAAAACGGAATGTTAGCATTAGTGTACGCACTATTCAAAAGCGTCTACGTGAAGGTGGGGCAAAATATATGGCGAAACTTTCCAAACCACTTCTCACAGAGAAGCACAAAGAGAAACGGCTAAAATGGGCAAAAGATCATCAGGATTTCGACTGGGACCAGGTAATATTTACAGATGAAAGTACATTCCGTTTGAATCAACCGCATCCAAGAACCTGGCAGTGGTCTGGGCGGCGTAAATTATGGCGGTCCGTGAAGCATCCGTTGAAGCTCAACGTGTGGGGTTGTTTTTCGTCTTCGGGCTTTGGCAAGCTGATTTACTTTAAGCACAACTTGAATGCCAAATATATGGTTAAGATATATGAACAAGGACTCCTCCTGTCTGCTGAGCTTCTTTTTGGGGCCAATTCGGATAAATGGATTTTGCAAGAAGACAACGACTCGAAGCATTGTGCAACTTTGTCAAAGGATTGGAAGGAAGAAAACAACGTCAAGGTTCTTCCATGGCCATCTGTTTCCCCCGACCAAAATCCTATTGAAAATGTTTGGAGATTGTTAAAAATTAAAATAGCAAGAAAAAAAATTAGAACTCTTGCAGGATTAAAATCGTGTTTGGTAAAAGAGTGGAATGCATTAACCTGTGAACTTGCTACTAAATTAGTCCATAGTATGGAAAGGCGGGTTGAGGCTTTAATTGAAGCCAATGGGGATTACACAATGTATTAGTAGTCTAAACGAATCATGTATTTTTTAATAAAAAAAAAAATAAAGTTTTATCTTGCCTCTCTTTGTGTTATAGGGGGTCGGATACTTACAGCGGGCACTGTATGATTCTTAACTAAAAAAGGTACTAAAAAAGGTTAATTCATTTAGGTTCCATATTCATTTTATAATCAAAATGTAACTTCATTGGCAAACGATACACCAATAAATAGTTTTATTGAACCTTCATGTAGTGATCTCGATAATAAAGAATTACAATTAATAAATGAAAGTTACAGTGAGATTAATAACTACAATGAGATTACTAACTATGATGCGATTAATACCTACTTTGAGATTAATAATGACTATGATGAGATTAATGATTAATGTTGAAATAGGCGGAAATTGATAATTCTCTCAAATTTTTAGCAGTTTATATAAACTGGCTTGAATTGGTTTCGAGCTGACCTAATACTTAAGAATTTTAGACCTGAATTAAGCTTCGGCCTGAATTATACTAAGGACTTAAGAATTTAGGGTTAGGGTCGGCCGGCATTATGCTGTCCCTGCCTGGTGTATTAGGAAAACCTCTAGGCCGGCATTAGCCGGCCCATATTATGCTTTGTTTTGGCCGATCCTAACCCTAAATTCTAGACCGCGGCCTATCAAAAAGATATAAAAGGTTATATAGAACATTTTATATTACAAATATAAGAAAAATAAAGCCGGTTATAACTACCAGTATGTATATAATTTTATTTATACATGTAATTATAATTTATGTTACACAATAAATAGGTAATTTTACCAACGGTTATAATTAGCAATTGCCTATATAATAATAATAAATAAAAAATTAAAAATTTTATATTAAATTGCGAAACCGTGCGAAATATTGTGAAACTCTGTAAAAAAGCATGATTATGTGAATATATATATCGTTTATTTATTTTTTAAAAAATTTTGAAAATTTGCGAAAATTTGCAAATATTGTGAAACAATGCGAAAATATCACAAAATATGCGAAAATATTACTCCTGTGATCCTGCAACCCCAAAGGGGCATTTTTTTTATTTCGCATTGTATCATAAGATTTTCGAAATATTACGGCAATAACTTACGTAAGATTACGCACTGATATACTATAGCATAAACTTACGTAATTATTACCCCTACGTAATACTCCAAACTAATCGTAAGATTTTCGCAAGTTTACACTCGCATAAAAACTTGCGAAGGTTTACGCATATTTTTTTTTGCTGATGTATGACCTATATGAGAGATGTCTAGAGTCCTATTTTCATTGATTTGCAATCTAGAACATTTGATAATCTGTTACATGATAGTGTTTACAAACGCACTAAAAAATCTTTGAACTCATATAAGGGGAGAGCCAGTAATCAGCTAATTTTTTAAAGAAGAAGGGTCTGAAAAAGTGAAAATTTAATATAAAGACCTGACTAAAATAGAGTGAGTTAAAATTTTGGCCAAAATCGAATTATCTGATTTCTGGTAATGCCTAAAGTTAGGGTTAGGGTCTATGTTAGTGTTAGAGTTAAAAGGTTTTTTATGTAAAATTGCTCAAGGGATTTTTTTTGTTAGAGCATAAAAAGTGGTTTTATATGTAAATTTTCATGATATAGATGATTTTTGAAAAAGCAAATGATTTGTTTTGATCTTCCTAATTGTGTTATGTTACATCAAAATGAGACTCGCTATTGGATAAGACATGTAGATCCTTATGTGATCTTCAGGATTATGCGAAAGCATAATATGCTTCGCATAATTCGACAAAAAAAGCACTCAGATCACGTGGCTGAAATATGATTGGTTGTTGGAAGACATTTGGCAATATTCGGCAATACCGTACTTAAGGACCTGTAAAAATTGTTTTGAGTAACGGAAAAAATGTTTTGGGTAATAGCAAAAAATGCTTTTATTGTGATATAAAATTTATCTAATTTCAATTACAATAGTGTTTATTTTTATCATATTAATTATTCAGCGCATTTATTATAAAACGTACCTATGATGGTTTGGCACCTATCATATTTTTTCATTATGTTTATATAAAATTTTTAACGCAAAATTTTTCACGTTAGGGTTAGTATTAGGGTTTGGGAAGGGTTTTTGGGGACGCCCTACACCGATTAATTCATAGGTGTATGAATTTTTAAAGACAAATAAAACACAATGGTTTTTGCACGTGAAATTGCAAAGTGATTGGTGAATTAAAATAGCTAACCAATCAAATTGCGAATTTTTGTACTATGCATAAATAAAAGCAAAAATTGTTTTATATAATGTGGATATTCGATAAAAATTGTTTTATTGTTTTCTAATCTTTTCACAATTTTTACGTGTCCCTGACCGTACTTAATTTGTAATTTGGATGGCAGAAAGTAAATTCCGAAAAGTTCCGATGTAGAAAATGAATTAACCTAAATTACGAGCATAGTTGAGGTAAAAATTTTCAGCAAGTGTCCGAAAAATTACAAAGAATAGAACTAATTACATATAACATACAATAATAAAAATCGCATAATCGATCGCATAATTTAAATTTATTTCGCATCCATCGCATAATCAACCTCGGTTTGCCCGCATAATTTACTTCATCGCATCGCATAATCCTGGACACCCTATACTGGGGTAGTTGGGTAAGGGCTTGTAGCCCGGTCCCCTATTAGATCATTAGATCAATGAACATTACGTAAGTTTACTCTAAATGACATTATTGTTTTAGTACTGTAGTACAGTAGTAGACCTCACGTGATTTTTTACTAATAATTACTAATTAAGAGTAAGAGACCCTGGGCGGCAACTTACAAAATCGGGAAGATCTGTGGATAAATACGATGTACTGTTCAATCGTCAAGTTATTAAAGATCGTCGATTTACATTACATCCACAAAATTATGAATCGGCCCTCTAAGTAAATGTCGCATAATAATGCTTTTTTTTTCATAATTGGAAGGAGATTTAAGATCTGCGTTTAATTTAAGATTCGAAGAGATAAAGATTTTTCATAATTTTTACTAGTGAAAACTGTTAATTTCGTCATTCTACTCCCTTTTCCTTATGCTTTCTCGGACAGCTGTTCAGGAACATAACAATAAAGACACAGAATACTGGGTATTTGGTTATGGCTCTTTAATTTGGAAACCACCACCAGTATACGAAGAAAGGTCGGTTTCTTATATCTGATATGTAATCTTTTAAGACCCTACATAATGCTTAACCATAGGTAATGTTAGAATTCCAGGTTTTATTAAGGGACATGTACGGAGATTTTGGCAAGTATGTATATTATATCTTAATATGCAAATTCGACGATGTATTTTGCCTTAATTATTGAATAAACGTTATAGCATAGCACCGACCATCGTGGAACAGTAGAAAGTCCTGGCCGGGTCGTCACATTAATCCCGGTCGAGGAATGGAAATTAATGGAGGATTATGTAATGTTGATTTAATTGTACATGCACCTGATACAGTCAACTCTGGATATAACGAACCTCGTTATAATGAACTCTGGATATAATGAACTCAAATAAAATTTCTTAATAGTTCGGTATAAAAAAAGCCATGGTTTCTTAAGAAAACATAGTAATTTTTTATAGCGAACTTTTTTTTTTGGCCAGACTCGAGGGTTCAGTATAAAAAGAGTTGACTGTATCTCGAAGAATCATTATTAACGGCTATGTGATTTCAGCATGATCATAAAGATGGCATCACATGGGGCGTCGCCTACAAGATCAATGAGAAAGATGTTGAAAAAATCAAAGCATACCTGGATTATCGTGAAAAGGTTTGTATTGAAGCTAGAGTTGTGACCCGAAACCCGAAACCTTTCCGAAACCTTCAAATTAAAATGTTAATAACTAATGCACATTTACTATAAAGTAACCAAAAAAACATTTCTGAAATGCAATCTAATTATCATGTCTTAAAGTCTAAAATTAAAATTCTAACCCTTTTAGTACAGTATAGAGTCAAAAAAGGTTTCGGGATTTTATATATAGTTTCGGGTTTCGTTGCCCAACTCTAATTGAAGCAAAGATTTATACACAAAATGTGTTCATATAAGCATGATTTGTTTTCGACAGTGCGGATATACGATACATTATGCAGATGTGTATCAATTAGGACATGACGAACCTATAGTCAAAAATGTAAGTTCCTCATTGAGATTTTAGGGATTTCGACATTAGAATTAAACATTGACTCACAAATAAATCCGCATCAAAGGCTGTTGTATATATCGCAACCACCAAGAACGAGTCATATATTGGACCAGCTTCTTTAGAGTCTATAGCTTTACAAATACATCAGTCTGTCGGTAAGTCAATATTGACCGAATTTTCTTCTTTTCCTTTTTTTCCTTTTATAATCAATCTTAATATATTTTATAGGCCCAAGTGGTCCAAACAACGAGTATTTGTTCAATCTAGCTTCTGCTCTCAGAGAACTGGCACCAGATGCACATGACAGTCACTTATTCGATCTTGAAAAGGAAGTGCTAGAATTAATGAAAACAAATAATATCATATGAGTATACTACAATATTATTTCATGCAATAAAAAATCATTAGTATTCTATAGATAAAAATTAGTAATTTTAAATGTGAATGCTCAATATTGTATGATCACGTGCCAGCGATTAAATGAGCTTCAAAAATTAAATATTCTTATGATAGAAATCATTTATGCGGAAAATGCTGCTAAATTACGGAACTTCGATGAACTTTACAAAAAATTTAGTAGAATTCCATCTTCATTCAAAGTTTTCCGGAAATTTTGTGTGTGACGGGAAGGGAAACCCTGTACATAAAATATTTAATTATACCCGGTTATAATTCTAAGGAGGGTACTATAGTAGAAACTATACCAAGAAGGATACTGGAATATAATTACCTGACTACAATACCCAGATATTTTACTATTTCTATACGTTGAATCTTTTACATCAAGATTACACAACAAAAGAATTAAAGGCATTATGCTAAAGAGTATGTGGGCTGCCGTCAGTAGAAATCAAGCAGATTGACATTTCGAAAAAAAATTAATGCCTGATGAATTTCGAAGCAATTCCCATGATTTAATAGTCTCAAGATCTAAGCTTTCTTTTGACTATTAAAGTATGAAAATAGCTCGAAATTCATCGAAATATGGGCAGTGAAAGTTAAGCATTAATTTTTTTCGAAATGTCAATCTGCTTGATTTCTATTGACGGCAGCCCATGTTATTCCGCAAAATTTAGATATTTATTATATTATATTTGACCAGATGCGTATACAATTGATCATTCCATCGCTTCTATCTGTGATTTTAATGACAGATCATATGACAAGTCATTTTTGTCATATTTTTTGGGACACAGCATTTATCGACACAACTAATGACCAGCACTAACCTTAACGACACAGTATGGCCAGCATTACAGTTAAGGTTATCACGCCGGTAGCAATTCCCCATTTTTTTATGGCTATAGTGTCATTTATAGATTATATGATTTTTATCGACCAACAAAACAGATAAAATTTTATACATTATTTTGATAACCTAACTGCTTTTCAGATGTTGCATCTTTTGCTCAATCGTATAAATTCTTTGCATTTTGAATATAGCCAATCTTCTATAAATGCATGTAATTAGGAAAAGTGCGCTCACAGAATGCACACTTATAAAGAAAGTGTATATGAAGTGCACTTATAGCACTTATAGGAAGAAAATGCATATAAAGTATACTTATAAAAAATTACTTATAGAAGAAAATTATATGCTACATTAGGGTGCACGTTAATTCAGAACACCCATAGGCAGTGTTGTACACGGACATTGTCCCGCCAATTTTATAGGGACACGGACAGTCCGAGACGGGACGTCCGGGACATGTCCGCAATAATGTCCCAACATGATATTCTACATGGACATTGTTCCACTAATTTTTAACTTTGTTCCTACTACAGGGACCCGAAAAAATTGTTTTTAAAAATGGCAAAAAATGTTTTTAAAAAATGTTTTTATTGTGATATTAAAAATTTATTTAATTTTGATTGAAATACCTTATCAGTTATATTTAACATTTGTAATGAAACTAATTCAAGAATTTGTTTTATTATTTGCTAGAACATTAATAAATCAGAAGTTAAATGTAATTTTGAAGCAAGAATCTGTTCTTTATTCTAGCAGTACATCTGATCTGCACTGAAGGCACTCAAACAAATATGCAAATGTAATTGGTGTAGAAAAGTTATTAACCAATCAAATTTGTCACACAGCAAAAAAAAGGCATAATATTGTTTTAAATTACAATATCCAGTAAAAATTATAAAAAATGCTTTCTAATCTTTTTGGAATTTTTTTATATTCCTGCTCTACTATGTCTGGAACATGTCTGCTAGGTAAAACCAATCAAATTGTGGAATTATACAGATCCTTGGTTTGAGTTATGTAAAAAATAATGATAATTTACAGGAGTACAAAATGTTTTATTGGCTAATGATTACATGTTAATTCACATAAATTAGCTAAATGTCTGAAACAAAAAAAAATTCTGGGATTATTGGAAAGAAACAAATATTTTTGGTGATAAAATTATTTAAAACAGACTAGTAGATCAAAAGTTATTTAGCTCTAAAGTTTTTAAAAAAATAAGCTCTATTTATAAATTCCAAAAATGCACTTATATAAATTATATAATATCTGTTATAGCTCTAATTACTATTTATAATATAGATTTTTGCTATTTATACTATAGTAACTAATATTATAAAAATTTGCTTTATTTAACTTTAACTAATTCTAGTTATAGTTTATATACCAAAATACAAATAGCAAAAATTTATAGTATAAATAGCTTCTTTTTTTTTTAATATTAAAGTAACCACTTACCCTAGTACTTTATTAGTACAAACAGGTTGGCCTAATTATGAAGACCATGTTTCATTACTGCATTAGGGTGTAAAATGTTATATGATCTGCAAACATAGTAAAGATCATATATCTAATTTTGATAATAAGGATTTTTTGTTGATCATTCTGTTTAATAACAAAATCATATAAAATTTTAAACTAAAATAACTCCTGAACTACTTATGAGATGCATGCAAAATTATATTTATTAGATTCCTTTTAATATTCTTTTTAAAGCAATAGAGTCCTTTTTTATTTTATATATAAATTAAAGTAAAAACTAATTACTAAAACACGATTAATTTTATGCAATAAAAAAAATAGCTCTATTACCTTAAAAAGAACATTAAGAGAAATCCAACAAAGGTATTTTTACTTGTATATCTTTAATAGTTCAAGAATTATTTCAATTTAAATTTTATATTGATAATGATAATGATAATAACGAGTAATTATCTAGTAGTCAAAAATATCAGCAGATCATGCAGATCATCTGAAAAATCTTGATTAGTAAAAATTATTATGTGATTTTCATTATGTTTGTATTTGTTATACTATTTCACACCCTAATGCTTCATGTTATATTTGTATAGTATGAATTATTAGTTAAAATAAAGCATATTAGACAAATTTTGTAGCTTTTTTAATCCAGATATAGACTAATTAATAGCTTGAATTGTGTCATTTTTAGGTTCATATTGGAACTTATAGAGCTATTAGTAAAATTATATAAGTTATCGGGTATCTAATATTTTACTAATAGTTCTATTAGCTCTGATATGAACCTGAAAATAACATAATTCAAGCCATTAATTAGCACTATATTAGAACTAAAAAAATAATTATATTTATCTAATATACTGTACTTTATTTTGACTAGTAAGTACAACTAGCTATTTATACTTTTGGTATTGTTTTATACTAGTTGCTATATTTACAATCCAACTATAGGATTGCCTATTTAAACTCCTTGGCTTCTACCTATACTTCATGTTCTTTTCAATATATTTCTTATAAGAGCTAATTTACTGAAATAGCAATTTTTTTATATATACTAGGTAAATGCTTTGCAATGTTTGTCCAAAGCTAAATATTTATATAAATAAAATAATTAAAAAAGGTTTGCTATTTCTTACTATATAGTATATATGATAATAACTTTTAATCCACTAGTCCATTTTGAATGATTTAACTACCAAAATGCTTGTTTTAATAAAACAATTCTAACAAGCCTAAATTTTTAAAATTTAATTACAAGATCCCAAGATTGTTCAACTTTTGTGAAATTTTAATAGTGATTTTAAAATTATTAAAAAAATTTCTTTAATATTGAATAGCTTTTGATTCACTAGCCTGCTTTAAATAATTAACTACAAAAATGTTTGTCTCAGTAGATGATTTTAACAAACCCAAAATTGTTAAATTCCAATTACAGAATTCCAAAATTGATAAAAATTTGATAAGCATTAATCAAATTGATTTTATATATAAAAACCAATAATTATTTAACAATACAAATTTTAATCAAGCTTGGGATCCTGTAATTGAAATTTAACAATTTTGGTCTTGTTAGAGAATTGTCTCACTGAGATAAACATTTTGGTAATTAAATTATTCAAAACTAGCCTGTAAATTAAAAGTTAGTCAATATTAAAGAAATTTATAAAAGTTGAATGATTTTGGAATTCTGTAATTAAATTTTAACAATTTTGAGCTTGTTAGAATTATCTTATCAAAGCAAACATTTTGGTAGTTAAATCATCCAAAACAGATTAGTAGATCAAAAGTTATCATCAAATTGGTATATATAACCAATTAAAATAGTTTAAAAATTATGTGAATAGTCAAACAGAAAATGCAAAGCTACATTTTTGATATTTTAATATGTAATATATCAAGAAAGTAACTTCATATCATAATGTAAAAAAACTAAAAGTCCTTTGCTTTGTTTCAGACAATTAATTAACAAAAATTTATAACTTTTTTAAATATAAAATTATTTTAACCAAATTTATAATAATTATTTTTTCTAATAATTATCTAAACTAGTCTTTCAAAATATTAATCTATAAAAAAATATATAGTTATTTTAAAAAATTTAGTATGAAAAACTTTACTAATAGCTAAGAATATAAGTTTTAATATAAGAATAACTAAAAAGAGCTAAAAAATTTTTTTAGCTTTAGCTTTTTAGTATAAAACTTAAAAACTTTAAAATAAAAAATTGGCACAGCTAAAAAAGAAGCTATTTTTAAATAATACCCAGATTAGATAATAGTGATCTGACAGGTAATAAATGCAAAAATTAAAAAAATACAAAAATTGCAAAAATTGCAAAAATTGGAAAAAAATAGTATAAAATAGAGGGTTTTTTTTAGGTTTTTTTTTATATTTTATACTATATATATTTATGATATATACCAGATTATGGATCAAATAGGCTTGATAAATTTTTATTTTTATTTTTTATTTATTTTTTTTTTTTTT
>QKWP01000441.1:131574-166765 GCA_003550325.1 Gigaspora rosea
TACTACAAAAATGTCCACCTTGAAGAGACGATTCCAACGAGCCAAAAATCGTTAAAATCCAATCACAGGATCACAAGATCGTTAAAGATTTTCTTATTATTTTTGATAGAAATTAGATTAGTTAAACTTATTAATTTTTATCCAAAGTGATACAAAAATCTTAACGATCTTGTAATCCTGTGATTGGATTTTAACGATTTTGGGCTCATTGGAACTTTTTCAAGGCGGACATTTTGGTGGTAAAATCATCAAAAACGAACTGGCCTATCAAAATTTATTTTTGATTTTGTGCTAATTTTCAAAAATTATATATATGTAGGTTGTTTTGGTTAAATAATAATATTTTGTGAACTATTGGTCAGAATCACGTGATTTTGGTACCATTCGATTCGTCTCGATGAACGAATCGAATGGTACCAAAATCATGTGATTCTGATCAACAGTTCGTAAGATATCGTTAGTACACCAAATTAGGCACTGCGCCAAATTAGACATATCTACTTTCTACCGTATAATAAAATTTCAAGTTATTTAAAATTTTTTATTTTTTTGTAATTTTTTTTTAATTTTTCATTTGTTTTGTTATACAAGTTCCTGTAATCTAATTAGCCAATCATATTAACATGTGGTATAGCAACCCACAATATTTAACAGTCTTATTTAAAAATATAGCTTAAATATACATATATAAAAGTGCTAACCAAAAAAAATTTACTATGATACTCAAATATAATCTTACATAGATTATTAGGAGTTCTGTCTAGTTTAACTATCAGGTAATCTTGTAATGTACTTGGCCTTAAACAACTTTGTATAATATTTTTTTTACATTATCTTTTATTTTTTATTAGAGGGCATCTATAAATAATATTATATACTCCTATATAGTAGCTTTTGACTCCCTCCTCCTAGACAATATAAAAAAAATTTTTAAAATCAATATGTTTATATATATAATTTTACAAAAACTTGAATATATTGTAATATAGTGATCCAATTTAGATTATTTTAGTACAAATCAATTTATCTTAGTGAAAGGAATCAAATGGCACCAAATTCATTTTATTTGAACTACTGGATCAGCAAATATTTGCAAAAAACTATTAGTTTTATAGTAATTTTATAAGAAAAGATAGAACTAATAGTATTTTGCCAATAACTTCCGATCTAGTGATCCAAATGAAATGATTTTAATGCTATTTGATTCCTCTCACCGAGATGAATCAAATGGTACTAAAATTATTCATTTGGACCTCTAAATCAAAATTTAAACAAATTTTTCTAAAAAATTGCATTATATTTTTTTGAACCTCTTTTACTTATTAGAAAATTTTGAAACCTCCTTATACCAATTTTTATTTATAAGTAAAAATATTAATCATGAATTTAATAAAAACGTAGCTTTTAAAAAATTGTAAAAATGTGTTCTTTTAATAGAAGATATTCCATATAAAATTTGTATTATATTATTCCTTAAACTGTAATTTAGGCAAATTTGCTTGAATTTTTTTAGAAATATTTACAATTTTTTAAATAAAATAAAAGGTTTTATAATTTACTATCATGGTGATGTATCGCCACTACTCTGATCAACCAATTAGAATGCAGATTCAGATATAATATTAAATCAAAACAATTATGATTTTTTTCAAAAAATCAGTCATAATATGAAATTTTGTCTATATAACTATCTTTTATGCTCTAACAAAAAAAATTTCTTATGAAATTTTGGGTTAAAAGCTCTTTGCTAAAACATGCACCCTAATTCTAATCTAATTTAAACCTAACCATCACTCTAATTCTAAACTAACAAATTAATTTATTTGTTTTAATATTATATTATACCAGTTTTTATAGAATGTAATGTATCGCATATGCAAAAAAATAAAAATTTCTAAAATAAAATTTTATTAAAAATATAATGAATATTTCTAATTTACACCACAGATGATTATCACCTATAGTCAATTTGCCAATTAAAATTCAGGATCAGGTGTAACATGTAAATCAATCCTTTGTGTACCAAAAACAAAGAAATTTTTAAAAAATTGCTAAAATTGCTTCTAGTCTAAAAACTTGTCTATAAAACTACTTTGTTTTATGCAAAAAAAAATTCCTTGTAAAATTTTGGTATAAACTATGACCCCCTGCCCCATTCCAGTTCTTACCCTTACCCTAATATTAAAAAAATTTAACTTTTACTTAATAAAAATTGTTTATTTTTATTTATTTATTTATTATAGGCGATAATCACCTGTGGTGAACATTAGTTAATTTCAAATATAATATATACTTTTTTTATAAAATATTTTTTTTAAAATATATTTTATAAACTTAATAAAGGAAATTTTTTAAAATTATTAATAATTAAAACAATAAAAGTTTAAAGTTTTTATTTTAAAATTTTTACTATAAATTTTTTTTAGTTTTTCTTAAATTTATATATTTTTATCTATAAAAAAAAATTTTACTTCTAATATAAGTCTTAATTTTTACAACTAAATTACTAAAGTTGCAATAATAAAAGTTGTAATTCTTTTTATAAACTACAATATTGTATTAAAAACAAAGAACTAAAGCTAATATTTATAGAGTTTGCCAAGAATTATAGTACAGAAATCCTTAAATTAGCAACTAAAAATTAATAATTCTTTAAAGTTTTATAAAAAATTAAAAATATAATTAAAAAAATTTTTTTTATAACAAACAAGCAAGTAGAACAAAACTAAAGAGTTTTATAATATTATTTCTTTTTAAAGTTACTAATAAAATCAAAATTTGGCCACACTATATAAAAAATATAACAATATTTTAAAGATATAATAAAATTTAAAAAAACATAACAAATTTTTTAAGATATTAACCAATTAAAATTTAGTATTTGTTCTTAAATTTGACCATTTTTAAAAAAGTTGTTAGTTTAAGAATTTTTGTACTATAGTAAATCATTTTTTTTGTTTTATTTTAGCTTATAAGCTACTTAAACTTTTTTTTTATAATATAAAATTAAATACTACTATAATATATTCTTATTTTCAAATATTATCAAAAAAAAAATTTAATTAAATATTTTAAGGGTAGAGTTAAATTGTATCATTAATCATATGCAAAATGTGGCTAAATTTTTGGTACCACATGATCATCATTGTTGTGTTTTTGGAATATTCTAGAACATTACTGCATAAAATTTTATTACAGTATTATGTGAGGTTACACTAGTAGTACACCCGTACACGCAAGTATGATTGTTAAACACATATATATATATATTTTTTATGACGATACATATAAATTATAACAATTTTACAAAAAAATATTTTTATCTAGAACGAACTATAGCAATACGTATATCAAATATGTTCTAGAATACGAATAAGATCATGAATGATCGGTATACTGCATAATGTTTCACCCAAAATTCTGTGTGGCACCCGAAAATTTGAAATCGACTTTTAATGGTTTTCTTACTAGCTATTTATAACTTTTTATATAATTTTTATAATCACGTTATCCAATATTTATATATTGTGGCTTATTTTTTTTAATATATATATAAACATTATAAGCAAAATGACATCTTATTATATTTTATCTTATATAAAAAAAATTTAGCAATGATCTACATTAATTTGCCCTATCATGTTAACTCTACTCTTAAGTTTAAAAAAAGAAAATAACTAATAATCACCATAGATGATTATTATCTGTGATCTACAATGCATAAATAAATAAACAAAACAAACAAAACTTTTATTAAATAAAAATTAAATCTTTTTAATATTAGGATAAGGGTAAAGGTTAGAGATTAGAATAGGGTTTGTATATGGTAAAATTTAGCAAAGAATTTTTTTTTTGTATAAAAATAAGTAGTTTCATAGACAAAATTTTAGGTTAGAAGCAATTTTAGCAATTTTTAAAAAATTTTTTGTTTTTGTTATACAAAATTGATCTATATGTTACACCTGATCCTGAATTTTAATTGGCAAATTAACTACAAGTGATAATCACCTGTGGTGTAAATTAGTAATTTCCTTAAAAAAAATAAATATAAGTATATTTATAGCAATTATTCAGTCAAATTTGCTTGAATTTGTTTATAGTTTAAGAGATACCAGAATTATTTGTTTAGATGGCTCATGATTTACCTATTAAATAAAATTTATTATATTAAAAAATATGCTTTAAATTATTTTGCTATTTATTATTAAAAGTTTACTAAAATAAAAGTTACCAATAATATAGTATAAATTAATAAATTTTTGTATATCATGCACATTATGCACATTATACAAATCTTTGTATAATATGCATTATATAGTTCAAAAGTGCATTTTGACTATTTCTATTATATTATGTAAAAGTTAATTTTATAATAACTAATAATAATAATATATTGTACCTCAGATTAAAACTTGTATTAGATTGAATTAAATATATGTCAGATGACTATTAATTGACTAGTATTAAATAATTAGCAACAACTGGTCTAACTAACTTTAAACTTTATTATAATTTTACTTTAACTCTAATTTAATTTAGACCAGATATTAATCTAATACAAATACTGTATTAATCTAAGGTACAATATATATAGTACTACAACAAATTGTAACTATTTTAGATATATCTATAGTGAGAAAACTATAGCTTTTTGTTTATAAAATTTAAAATTTTTAATAATTAAAAATATTTTAACAATTTTTTAACCAAAACTTATAATTAAAAAAAATTATTATATTTGTAGCTATAGTTACTATAACTATATTTACAAAATTGTTAACTAAAATTTTATTTGAATAACCCAGAACCCTAAACAATGCAAGTTGAAATTATATTAATGCATTATTCACTTTTTTGCAATTCTAATTGGCTAAAATAAGGTTCAACCAATCAGAATTGCAAATTTTAAATAAAAATTATAAAATTTTATATCAAACCTAATGTAATTTCTATATATACTGTACTTTTTTTGCAATTTTGTATAAATTTTAATTTATCTTTAACTTCAAATAGAACTTTTAACCTTATACTAACCCAAATTATATTACATCTGAACTTAGTTATAAATACTAGTTACAAATCATTTATTGTAATCTATGGTTACAAAAATATTAATCTATTAAAAATAATATTGTTAAAAGTAGAGTATATATCGATTATTTTTATAGTGACCAAAAATATTTTTACTGTGAATTAACAAGTTGCTATATATAAAAGTTAATTTTTTACTACTGTATATAAATTTATATATATTTACTAAGTAAAATTGATCATAATAAAAAATTACATATATTTTAAAAATTTTATTAATTTTGAATAAAATTTGATAAAGTTTTTATATTAACAACTTTTGTAAGGACCAGGTTAATTTTACATGGGCAATCACAAATTGGCTAATCAAATCATATGTAAACAATAAATAAAATAGGGTTGCAAAGATAAAACAACTATATTTTATATTTTACTAGACCAATTTTAATAATTCGATTACTATTAGAATTAGAAAAGCCTTCTCTACAATTTTATTTAAAAATTTAACAAGGTTAGGGTAGTGATATATATTACATAATATAATTTTACTATACCTCCTACTCCCTAAATTGGCATGTCACAATGTCCAATTGATTTCAATTTTTTTTGGACATATGTCCAATTAAAATTGGACATATGTCCAAAAAAAATTGAAATCAATTGGACATTGCAACATACTATCCTTGCCTACCCCCTTCCCCTATATAAAAAAATTTTGATTGGCTATTATGAACTTCTATATTTAACATAAGATTTTAGAGACCCCTCCTCCTCTAAAATATTACGTAATATCTGTTACCACCCTTACTTAATAAAAATTTCTTTATTATTAAATATAAAATTTTTTAGCAACTAGCTTATTAATAGAAATAATCTCTATTATTAAAACAAAACTACTACAAATAGTATAGTATAAATAGCAAAATTCATTGTATAAATAGTAATACTCTAAATATATATTATTTTTATTAAACAAATTTATTTTATTAAATATATACTATATATTGAACTTTTCTAATAATTTCTCATACTAACTTTTTTTACAAATACTAACTATACAACTAGTATTTTATATATAACAAAACTTTATTTAGAAGCAACTAGAAACTAGAGTTCTAGATTAAATATAAGAATAATTAAAATAGAGTTAAAAAGTTTTTTTTGGGTTTGATTTTCTAATAAAAGACTTCAGTACTATAGAAAACATAGTAAAGCAAAATTTTTGTCAAAAATAGTAGAAATATAGTAAAAGTATACTTTTGGTTAAATATACTATTTTATATAATTTATATACTTATAGTTTCAAAAGATTAGTAGTATTTACTCTTTCCAATCAGGATTATATTTACCTAATTGGTATTGATATTATAAGTAATTATTTTGCTACAATATAAACAATAAATAACATATTAAAGATTTTTTAAATTAATTATAGGTATAGTTAGTTTAAATTTTTCTGCTTTATATATTGCATATAATACTAGGACTCTGGTAGAGTTGGCAATAGATATACTTCATTAAAAAAATTGCAAACCAATAAACCAATAGAACCAATGGAACCAAAGAGCCAATAAAGAATTAGATATTAGTTATTAACAAATACTATATTATAAGCTAGTTGGTTTTCATTAGCTCCATTTGCAAATTATTCTCAATAGAGCAATAGAGTAATACCAATAGAGTTGTTCTTCATTTACCTAATGGATAAATGTATCAACCCTGGATTCCGAATATTTTTTTGGATTTTGACCAATTTTGATCTAATTTGCTACTATATTTATTTAAATAACTTTTGATTTAGTAAGAGTAGTGGCAGATATTTTGTAATATTTTAGAAGAGAAGAGGGTTTTAATATCTTATATTAAATATAGAAGTTTATAATAGGGGATAGCTAAGGCCATGTACCATGTGATTTTTTGAAATTTTAGTTAAAATTCATATTAGAGTCTGTTTAGCATTAGGGTTGGAGTTAGAATTAGGACCAATATAGATAAAATTACCTTCCCGACATTTTTTATTAATGGCCCAAGATAGGTTTAAAATGCCATTTTTATGTTTTTGCATTTTTTTTTGTTTTTTGACTTTTTCGGGCTAATCTGTGTAAACAAAATTTCACAATTCCGTTTGGTTAATTTATACAAAAATGTCACATGGGTATATGGCTTTAGATGACCCCTTATAATAGCCAATCAAATTGCTCTTATGTAGAGAAAAAGGAGTAAGAGGTATAGTAAAATAATATTATATAATATATATCACCATCCTAATCAAAATTGAATAAACTTTTTTTTATTAAATACACCTTACATAGAGCTTTTTTTAAAAAAAGTTTATTCAAATTAAACTACTAAATGCCAAGATAATTGCAAAAAAACTATTTTTTTGCTTTTCAAATTTTGGGGTTTTTGCTAAAATATATAAAGTATAACCCTTGTACTAGATATTCAAGATTCTATAATACTTTGGTAAAGTTATTTTGCATCAAATTTTTTTAAGAAAATGATCTATGAAAACTTTATAGTTAATATATTTTAATATAACAAAATTTTACCAAGCTTGCCATTAGATATAAAATTTATTTATTATATATTTTGTTTAACTAAAATAGAATTAAATAAAAAACAAAAAACTACAGCAACTTATAAATAAGGCACTTTGACAAGCTATTACTATTGAGCAAAGATATAATAGAGAAACTTTAGAGCTTTGATAAGTTCTATAAATATAAAAATAAATACTTGGTTAGATATATTATTCTATAGTATAATATCTACAAACTCTTTAGTATTTGGTATTTTTTCTTTTGTTTTTTTTTTGTTTAATTACCAAGACCTTGCTCTTTTTTATTTATTGTATTTAATGCAGAAGAAAATAATATATTACAACTAATTCTATTAGAAAAAAAGAAACTCAGACTTTATGATAGCTTTCTGCTACCAATTAATCTTTATCTGAGGCCTAACTATTAGCTAAACAAAGTACTTGTCAGACTTTCAAAATAAAAATTGTTAATATCAATAACCTTGTCCTGGCTAACCGGCCCAGATCACAGTATGTTAAACAAAATAAACTGGACTGCTTAAAACAGAGCTTCTAGAATTTTCATTTAGTAGTTTCTCCATAAATTTTGCATGTCTTTTTATGTTACTTGTTTTCAAGCTACTCATAACAATTGTATCCAATATGGTAGATACCTTTCCTTTTTGAAAACAGTAAATACTGCAGATCTTTTAAAGAAGGTATGCCAAAATACCTACTTTTTGAAAATTTTTTATGAACTAATAGCACCAGAGAGAGTTCACATGTAACCATAGCAAGGACAGTGGTTCTTTTCATATAGTCCAAAATCTATTAGAGGCCGCCAAGTACTTCTCAATTGTAGTAAGTAATAAACTCTAAGCTTGTTAGCAGGTAGTTTATGAACTTTACCTCTAAATAACAAAGTGCTAGTTTTGTGGTAAGTGACAAACTCTAAAGCTATTAGCAGATACTCAGTCAACAGTATCTCTAAATAACAGCTACCAGGTTGCATGTTTTCATTAGTTTTTTTACTACTTTGAGATTTTACTTCTGAAGTATTAGCATATTTGTTGGTACAGGTAATCGGCAGGTAGAGTTACGGAGAATCTTTTTTACTAATTTTGTATTTTTTTCATTTGTTTTTTTTTGGCTTTTTTCAAAATTTTTATAAAGTGGGCATTTTAGTTAACCATTTTTACAAAATTAGCAATGTTTATTAATTCTATTTTAGATAAAATACTTACCAAAACAAAAATGCAATTAGGGGACATCTATAAATAACATTATATAAGAGAGGATCAGATGAAATATAATATTTTTTTCTAATAAATAGGGGGAATCAAAAAAAATATAATATGATTTTTTTAGAAAAATTTGTCTAAATTTTGATCCAGTTGTCCAAATTAAATAATTTTAGTACCATTCAATTTGTCTCGGTGAGAGAAGTTGAATAGTACTAATTTTATTTTATTTGGATTACTAGATCAGAAGTTATTGACAAATACTATTGGTTATATCTTTTCTTATAAAATTACTATATAGCCAATAGTTTTTTGATCCAAATGACATAATTTTGGTTTATTGGATTCGTCTCACTGAGATGAATTGAATAGTACCTAATTCATCTAAATCAGATTACTGTGTTACAAGATATTCAAGTTTTTGTAAAGTTTTATATATTAACATACAGATTTTGAAAATTTTTTTTATATAGTCTAGGGGAAAATCAAGTTTTACTATGTAGAGTATATAATGTTATTTATAGATGTCCTCTTACGAGTTAAAATTATATTTAACTTCTTATAAGATAAGCAATAAATAATATAGGGGGCATCTATAAATAATGTTATGTACCCTCTTATAGTAGCACTTGACCCCCCCACTATATAAAAAAATTTTTCAAAATCCGTATATTTGTATATAAAATTTTACAAAAACTTGAATATATTGTGATACAGTGATCCAATTTAGATGATTTAGGTGCCATTCGATTCGTCTCAGTGAGACAAATCAAATAGTTCTAATTTCATTTTATTTGGATTTCTGGATCAATAGTTATTTACAAAAAACTATTAATTTTATAGTAATTTTATAAAAAAATATAATAACCAATAGTATTTGGCCAATAACTTTTGATCCAGTAATCCAAATGAAATGAAATTGATACCATTCGACTCCTCTTACTAAGATGAATTGAATGGTACCAAAATCATTAAATTTGGACCACTAGTTCACTTTTTAGACAATTTTTTCTAAAAAAATTACGTTATATTTTTTTGACCTCCCTCTACTTATTGAGAAAAATGTTATTGTTCGTCCAACCCTGTAACAACCAACAATCAAGCCCCGAAACTCAAATCGTGACCCAAGCCGTGATCCAAGGACCCGTGACCTCTAAGCCTTTGAAGTTCGAATCGTAACCCAAGCCCATGACCGTGGACTCGTGACTCAGAGTCGTGACCGAGGACCCATGACTCAAGGTCGAGAACCCAAGAACGAGACTCTCCCTAACGCATGAAAGATGAAGTCATATGATAGTAATTATCATTAGTAGTAGTAATTATATAGTCATAGTTGGTATTGTTGTAGTAATGGGCATAATGCATAAAATATGTAATTACAAATAGATAAATGTTAGTAATTATTATAGTAATAGTCATAAAGAGAATCAAGTATAAAAGAGAGATACAAACCTTGACATATTACTCAGTTTGTTCAATACCATAATAAACTTCATCTTGTCTCGTAATCTATCTTGTACGTGTTGTCTAGTTCAAGTCTTGACAGTTTGAACAGACTAATCGCACCTACCCTATAATCCCTTTTTCTAGCCGTTATATCATTCGTTACATATCAAAAAAAAAAAATAAATAAAATAAAATATATATATATATAAATAACAACATATAAATATATATATAACAGTAATAAGATAACAATAATAAAATCTAGAAGTGTAAAGTTTTGAACGAAAAAGTAATAATGGATCAACAACAACAACCAGACCTCAATAACATTTTACTCGCCCTTCACCAAATTCAGCAAGAAAACCAGGCCCTACGTCAAGAATTGGACCAACTTCTGGCACAAGGAGGAGCCATGGACCAAAGAGAGCCCAAAGTTAGTCTTCCAGATAAGTTTGACGGAACTAGAGCCAAGCTTAGAGGATTTTTAAACCAAGTGCGGCTTGTCATTCGTATGCAGCCCACCTGTTACCTAGATGATCGAACCAGGGTAGGGCTTTTGGAAAGTTTACTTTTGGATGCGGCACTAGCTTGGTTTGCCCCACTATTGGAAAGAGATTCCCTATTGCTTGGAAATTTTGATGAGTTAGTCCAAGAATTTGGGGACTTTGACAAGGAAAGAACTGCTGCCAACAAGATCAGGAAACTTACCCAAGGTTCATGGTCTGTGGCAAGTTACTCGTCAGAATTCCGGCAAGTCTCTGGTGACTTAGAGTGGGGAGAGGCGGCGCTCATTGACCAATTCAGGAATGGTCTTCGTGACGACGTAAAAGATCTTTTATTAACAATGGAAGACCCCACTTCCTTGAATGATGCCATCACCAAGGCCGTTCGATGTGACAATCGTTTATTTGAACGGAGGCAGGAACGCTGGCGTAGTGCTGGAGGAGTTCAAGCCCAACCTCAAGCCTAACCTCCCAAAACGGAATCATCTTCGACTGTGGAACCTATGCAAATTGATGTACTAAAATTTAAGCAACTATCTGGGGAGGAGAAAAGAAGACGTCGTACACATAACTTATGCTTCTATTGTGGAGAAGCGGGTCACATCGTAAAAACATGCCCAAAGAAAATTAATAATCAAAATACGATCAATTCTGTGATGACTATGCATGAAGGAAGTTTGGGAAAAGGGGATTTCCAGTCTCAGTAGGAGGGTTGGGACTGGATCAAAATTATAAATTACCCCTTAGTACAACATCTCTTCATGCCTCATCAGATTCTTTTTCGTTCACTGTCATTTTACAGCTCCTTGATGGTCGTGTTTTCGATACTGAAGCTTTATTAGATTCTGGGGCTTCTGCTTGCTTCTTAGACTCCGCATTGGCCACACATGCACACATATCTACTATAGAATTAAACCTACCATTATCTGTGGAGGTTGTAGATGGTTGCGAAATTTCTTCTGGCCTTATTACCAGAAAAACGGAACCTCTAACCCTTATTTTTCAAAATCATACGGAATCATTACAATTTAATCTTATTTCTTCACTACAAAATCCAATCATTTTGGGTTTGCTGTGGTTGATCGAGCACAACCCGGCTATTGATTGGAAATCTCGTAGCATTAGTTTTTTTAACCCTTTGTGTGTTCAGCACCACTTAGTGCACCAACCTTTAAAGGATAGAAGCAGGGATGCGGGTAACTGTACAAACATAGGGTATGAAAAGATTTTTTTGGCACGAGTCTTTCTCGCCACACCATTAAAAGCCCCTGGCATAAGTAATCAGCAAGATCTCCTCCGTAAATATCATGATTTCCAGGATGTTTTCAACAAGAAGAACGCGGACAAATTACCTGAGCATAGACCCTACGATTGCCCTATTGATCTGTTACCGGAATCACAACCGCCCTAGGGGCCTATATACAGTTTGACTACAAAAGAATTAGAAGCTTTACGAGAATATATAGAAGAACATTTGGATAAAGGGTTCATTTGACATTCCAGATCCCCCATTCTCTTTGTCAAGAAAAAGGATGGGTCCCTACGCCTATATGTGGATTACAGGAAATTGAACCAAATCACAGTTAAAAATAGGTACCTCTTATCGCTCATCTCGGAATTGCTCGACCGACTTTCTTCGGTGCGCATGTTTACAAAGATTGACCTCAGAGGAGCTTATAATTTGGTTCGCATATGCCCTGGAGATAAATGGAAAACGGCGTTCTGTACTCGGTATGGCCATTTCGAATATATGGTCATGCCTTTCGGGCTTACCAACGCCCCTGCCGTTTTACAATACATGATGAATGATATTTTAGAGAGTTCCTTGATAAATCTGTTATTATATATCTGGATGATGTGTTAGTATACTCTACAAATCAAGAAGAGCACGACAAAAATGTTAGATTGGTTTTGCAACTTCTACGTCATCATGGTTTGTACGCAAAGCTGGAAAAGTGCGAATTTGACAAACAATGTGTAGAATTCTTAGGTTATATCATTTTGCCTTAGGAGGTTCAAATGGATAATAACAAGATGGAAAGTATAATGACCTGGTCTATCCCAAGTTCGCTCAAGGAAGTGCAACGGTTCCTTGGCCTTGCCAATTATTACCGTCAATTCATTAAAAACTACTTCCAGATTGTTACTCCACTAACTAACCTGACACGAAAGACCAAAACCCCTTTTCATTGGCCTGCTTCAGCCCAACAGGTGTTTGAGCTGCTTAAAACCATGTTCACAACTGCTCCCATACTTCGTCATGTGAACAATATATTTTGGAAACGGATGTGTCAGACTTCGCATTAGGGGCTATGCTTTCTCAACAGCAAGAGGATGGATATTTGCACCCTATTGCTTATTACTCACGAAAGTTTTTACCCTCAGAAATTAACTATAACGTTCATGAAAAGGAACTCTTGGCAATCGTTGCAGCTCTGAAACAATGGAGACATTACTTGGAAGGAGCTCAGCATAAGATCATCATTTATTGTGATCATAAAAACCTACTCTATTATACATCAGCTCAGGCGCTCAATCGCAGGCAAACCCACTGGTCCCTCTTTTTGGCCGATTACGATTTCGAAATTGTCTATCGACCTGGAAGAGAACAAGGAATATCGGATGCGTTATCCAGAAAACCCGACCATCAGCCCCAAGATAGATATGAAACTATGCAACAACAAACTGTTTTGCTTAAACCTGAGAAACTTCGATTGGGGGCGGCAACAGTGGCCCCGGTAGACTTTGCTTTAATGAAACTAATCTGTGATCACTTAAAAACGGATCAGTTAGCGAAGAAAATAATTAAACATCTTTCTCACCCCTATAAAGCAGCCCCAAAAAGCCGCTCTGACCTTGACAAATTTTCGTTTGAGAATGGTCTTCTGTTCAGAAATGGGCTTTTATACGTACTGAAAACACCTGAAAAATTAGAAATTCTCCATACAAGGCATGACGGCAAATTAGCCAGACATTTTGGCATAGCTAAGACCACCGAGTTGGTCACTAGGGACTACTGGTGGCCCAAACTTCGCACTTTTGTAAAAAATTACATATTAACCTGTGACACCTGTGCTAGGTCGAAATCTTGACGACATCACTCCCTGGGATTGTTAGTTCCCCTACCTATTCTGCAACAGCAATGGCAGTCCATATCTATAGACTTTATTACCGACCTTCCCTCTTCTTCTGGGTTTGACTCCATCCTTGTGGTGGTGGACCGGTTAACAAAAATGGCCCATTTTATTGCATGCAATAAGACAATTAATGCTGAACAAACAGCTAATCTTATTTTCCGGGAGGTGGTTCGCTTACATGGTGTACCTACAGAAATTATCTCTGATAGAGGCCCTCAATTCGCATCTAAATTCTGGAAGCAACTATTTAAGTTATTGGGTACTAAAGTTAATTTGTCATCGGCCTATCATCCTCAGACGGATGGCCAAAGCGAGCAAGTAAATCAGATTCTGGAGCAATATCTACGGTGTACCGTTAATTACTACCAAGATGACTGGACTACGCTATTACCTTTTGCTGAGTTCGCTTACAATAATTCCAAGCATTCATCAACAAAAACAACCCCATTTTTTGCCAATTACGGGTTCCACCCTCGCTTTGATGTTCAAGGACCAGTGTACGCTTCGGTTTCATCCGCTGAAACTAAAATCATAGATCTAAAACAAATACAAGAACAGTTAGTTGCTGAATTATGTGCCGCACAAGAACGTTACAAAAAACATGCCGATAGCCACCGACAGGAAGCCCCTTTGTATAAGATCAGAGACGCTGTATAGCTAATTAGACAGAACATACGCACCGAGCATCCTTCAGAGAAGTTAGACTACCGAAAGCTAGGCCCTTTTAAGATCACAGCACAAATAAGCCCAGTGGCGTTTCGCTTAATGTTACCCCTTCATTTAAAATCCACAATACTTTTCACGTCTTATTGTTGGAACCATATCTGGCAAATACAATCTCTGGGAGATCTACAGCTCCACCACTACCTACAATTATTGATGCCGAAAAGGAGTATGAGGTCAAACAATTCCTCGATGCAAAGTTCATTTGGAATAGATTACATTACCTGGTGGATTGGGAAGGCTACGATACAAATGAACGATCGTGGGAGCTGGTAGCTGGTAGCTAATGTAAAAAATGCCCAAAGAGCTGTGAACGAATTTCACCGTCGTTACCCCAATAAACCCAAGCCTGGTTCAAGAAACAGACCGAAAAATACACGAAAAAAATTAGATCTTTGAAGGGGAGATGGTGTAACGACCAACAACTAAGCCCCCGAAACTCAAATCGTGACCCAAGCCATGATCCACGGATCCGTGACCTCCAAGTCTTCGAAGTTCGAATTGTGACCCAAGCCCGTGACCGTGGACTCGTGACTCAGGGTCGTGACCGAGGACCCGTAACTCAAGGTCGAGAACCCAAGAACGAGACTCTCCCCGACGCATGAAAGATGAAGTCATACGATAGTAATTATCATTAGTAGTAGTAATTATGTAGTCATAGTTGGTATTGTTGTAGTAACAGGCATAATGCATAAAATATGTAATTACAAATAGGTAAACGTTAGTAATTATTATAGTAATAGTCATAAAGAGAATCGAGTATAAAAGAGAGATACAAACCTTGACATATTACTCAGTCTGTTCAACACCATAATAAACTTTATCTTGTCTCGTAATCTATCTTGTACGTGTTGTCTAGTTCAAGTCTTGACAAACCCTCTTGTATAATATTATTTATAGATGCTTCCATATCTAGAATCTTTATAAAATTAATTAAAAATTTTTATAATACTACAATCTTAATTTATTTTAGATATAATTTTTTTTAGTTTATAAATATATTACTTTGGTAAAGTAGAATATTTTATACAATTTATATAATTTTTAATTTAGTTTTTACAAACTATATCATTATTATTTTCTTATTTTTTATTGTTATATTTTTGAATTTTGTTTAGATTATATAGTGCACCTTTTTTTTTAAAATTCTTTATTTTTGTAAAATACCTTTTTGTTTATATAAATATAATTTAAATGCTTATTTTAGAGACTAGATAAAGACAATTAAAGAAATATTAGCAATCTTAATAGGCTAACAACTGCTATTCATAAGATAAAAGTAAAATTAGTCAAATAAAAAAACTTTTAAAAAAAGATAGTTGTTGTATAGAACTAATAGATACTTTGGTAACCATATAAGTCTTTATTTTGAAGTTGGAGAATCAGTAGTAGTACTATATTTTCAAAAATAAGTTATTCTTTTTGAAGAGATGGCTAAAGCCAGGTGCATTTATATGTTTTTGATTATTTAATTAAAATTAGCTAAGGGTTAGTTAGAAATTAAGATTAGAACTTGGTTTATAAGTAAAATTGTCTTTCCAACATTTTTTATTAATGCTCCTAGACAGGTTTAGATACTTGTTTTTTGTATTTTTAGTATTTTTTACTTTTTTTTTGTTTTTGTCTTATCAGACTAATCCATAAAGATCAAAATTTACGATTTGATTACCTTCTATTATATGAATGCACTTGGCTTTAGATAATCTCTCTTTTTGGCCAAAAAGTTATAGAAATAGCTTATTTTTAAATTGATGAAGTTTTTGAAAAATTAAAATTTTACTAAAAAAAGTTGTTTAAATACTACTAAATTTTAATTATAAGTATATTTTAATGTTTTGAATAACTTTACTTAATGATATTTTGATGTTTACTTAGTAAAATTTAGACTTTTATATATAACAACTGCTAGCTATTTCTTTAAAAATTTTTAAAAAATAAAAAAGGTAGCTTCTTTTGGAGGTAGCTTATTTTTGGAAATATACAGTATTAGTATATGTGTACTCTGTAGTGGTACTTATCATATTCCATATATATAATAAAAACAAAATTGTTAAAGTTAAAAAAAAAAAAATTTAAATTTGCTACTTGGAAAATAACAAATTGACTATTTTACTAAATTGTTATACTTTAAAATAGAATTTTAAAAATTAATATATATTTTAACTATTTTTTATTTTTATTTAATTATAAAACTTTTAAAATTTATTATATTAAAACAACAATAATAACTTTAAAATTATCAAATAAATATAGAATTTTGTTTGTAAAATTGTAATAATTTAAGAGTAGAGAGCATATAGACTTTAATATGATTCATCAGTATAATATACTGTAAGTTCTATAAAAAAAATAATGGAAAAACTATTTATATACTATGTACGGGGTTGACAATAGAACTCAATAGAGCCCAATGGAGCTGCGAGGAGCTCTGAATGGAGCCAATGGATACTAGCTTTTTGAGCTCCATTGGCTCCATTGCCAACCCTGTCTAATAGACTATATATATAAACGAGGTATCAATTAATTGATTTGCAAATTCTCATAATACTGTAGATCGAAATTTAAGATTATGGTAGGGATTAGCTTTGGAATTGAAAGAAGTTATAGTTTATGCTAAAATTTTGAAAAGAATTTTTTTTTATTAGAGCCCAAAGAGTGGTTTCATATGCAAAATCTTGAGTTATTATATATACCCGTGTTTTAATACACTAGTGTACAAAAATATAGTATTAAAAAGAATGTACCGAATACAGTCTGATAAAATCGGTTTAAATTAACCCAGTTTGGTTTAAATATTAACCCGTTTTCAACTTACATGTAAATTTATTTCGGTTTCGAATTTACGACCGGTTCCGACCTCAAATAATAAAAAGGCACTTTCAAAAACTTATATAAATAAATATATTTAAAACAATAAAATAAATATTATTAAATAATAAGCAAAAATATTATTAGGATTAATTTATATGTAGCCATGGCAACATGTAGCCGTATTTAATAATTCTATAATAAATCAAAAATTTACTAGGGTAACCCCTGTCGTGTTACTAAAAAAAATGCTCCTCTCGCGATTTTACTATAACTCCGACCCTAACACTAAAGCTAACCCAAACTCTAATCCTAACAAATTATTTTAATAGTATAGCTAGCTAAAAAATTAGTTTAATAATACGGCTACAAATAAATTAAGTCTTATTCTTATTATTATTAAAATTCTACTACATATATTATAACAATACCATATATAAACCTGCAAATACATTTTAACAAGGGTAATTTAATAAATATGTTTTTTTTTTTTTTAAATAACGTTTTTAAATTATAAAATATCTTTTTTTAATTTATAAAACATAGTTTAGTAATTTATTTTTTGTAAAAATATTTTATAAAACTATCTACTAATATTAAATACTAATAAATATATAAATAAATATATATATATATACTATATATCAGATATATAATAATAATATATATATATATAATAAAATATATACAATATATATATATCGGGATATTTTAAATAATTTTTTGACTAGAAATTTAAAGTTTATAAGCTAATACAGGTAAAGTTTAATTAGAAATTTGCCGACACATATAGTAAGTAGAGAATATTATAGATAATATATACATGTAAAATTATTATAATAAATACCTTTGCATATAAAATATATATTATATAATATAAAAAAGCCTAATCTTCAAAATATTTTTTATATTGTTTAAATACGTGGCAATTGTTCTTTGTAGGTCCCCCAGGTATCTTAGATTTAAATAGATATTCTACATGTGAGTATTTATGTAAGGTCTCAGCATTAATACATTATCATGTAAAGTAACCTATTTAATCCAAAAATTATTTATTTATTGTTCACATGGTGATAAAAAGATAATAGTGAATATTTGTGATAATCCGCGCTTCATCTCTTTAATTTTGAGAATGGAATTTTGCATTGACACATGTAATCGATCATATAAATTATTTTATTACAAATTTTATAGTTTCTTTCAAGTCTTTTTTAGTGTTTTTAATGACACAGAAAAGGCATATATGATAAATTACACAATATCTAATGACTTATCTGCATGCAAGTTCCGGAATCAATTTTCAAAGAACCGATGCTGTGCGATGATATGAAGTATACCCCCTTTTACAAGATTATATTTTCAAGTAAATGTGAGTAAAAATCTTTTAATGTTTCAAGATAATCTTTATATAGATAAACTATTTTTACATAGGGAGTTTTAACTAGCTTAATAAGGTAATACATGAGAGAAAAGACGCACACGAATTGGTTAAACGATTGCGTGGGAGCTATGCTATGCGAAATGTTGTGTTTATTTGAATATCTAAAGAAACGAATGAATTTTAAAAAGACTCCGGTGAGAATGAGAATCTTTGAGACACGAAGTAGTCATTGTAGTTGGACTTTAGACTCGGTGCATAGAATCATAAGAACAAAGACAGTCCAAAGACGGTACAAAGACAATTTCATAAATATAGTAAAACGCCCTTTTCCCATTTGGAATACAGAATCGTAACAGGCTTTATGATATCAGATAATGCAATTAAGCCAACGATTGTATGCAAAAAGAGAATTGACGCGTCTCAATAACAATGAAAGAAAGAAAAACTTAAAAGTACTTGATTTTTTTGTTTAGACTAGTTTATTGTAATATTATTGTAATATTATTGTAATTTTATTGTAATATTATTTTTTATTGTAATATTATTGTAATATCATTTGTAATATCATTTGTAATATCACACTAATGATTTATTATATTATTGCAACATGTCAGCTTTTTTTGGTGGTTAATTGTCGGCTAGCTCATTTTGGTAGTAAGCCAAGATAAAATCTATTGTGATGATTGAATGAACGCGGTTTAAAGGAAGGAATTCCATTGTCTCTTATCAATGTAGACTATTTTAAATTATGCAAAAAGATAAAAGATATGGGCAATATGGTTTGTCCGATTGATCGTTAATAAAAAAAAATTGGCGTTTTTTTTCTGTCTGAGAATTCTGTTTTGTGAGACGCGTGAAAAAAAAAGCGGCATTGGAACATTTTTTTTTATGTAATCACATCTAATTATTAATTCCTGGCATATATACATAGAAATATATCACATCAAAGAGGGATGATTGAAAGGCTGAAACTTAGGACCCTGCTTTTTTTTTTTGACAAAGTTTTTATAAGTTTAAAAAAAGCAGTCATTTTTGGGGATCTTAAGTATTTAAATATTATGAAATATTAAGTAAAAAATATGCAATTTAACATAATATTCAATACAATATTATATAAAAGATTATGTCATTTTTTAAAAGTCGTTTACTAAGTTACATATACTAATTCGATGCTAGGCTTCAACTTTTTTTTATATAATTGAAACATATATAGTAAATACTGTATATATAAAATAATATGAATTTTTAAAATGCATCAACTTTTATAAAAATAATACTTGCTAAATATATAGAGCCTTGTTGCTTTATAAAGTTACCAATTAGTTTTTTTTTAAAAAAAAATTGTCTATATAAAAAGTCATGATTTAAAAAAATTAAAGAAAGCTAAATCATTGTCTAGTAAGCACAATATAATTCATAAAATACAGTAGTTTTCATCCCGTGTTTGTCTCGGGCAAGAATGGTAAAGTATCTAGTTACACAAATATTTTTAGAAAAGGCAAATAAAAAACTTTTTTCTTTTTTTTTTTTTTTTTATTTTGGGCGATTTAGCCCTTAACATCATAATTGCATATAATTATGTACCTAAACAGTATATGCAAAACATTTCACGACATATTACATTATGCATATTCGTTCAAAAATCTACATTGACCTGTTTACAAACCTGTTTGCTTGCTTATTCCCATTGTTCTTTTGTCGAAAATCTTTATTACGTGTTTGTTGATGTCAACTAGGCAAAATGATACCACATTCAAAAAAGATTTCATTGAAATGCACTTGAATAATTTTATTTATTGTTCATAAAATTAAAAATAACAAAGAATTATTATGTCAGACTGATACAGGTTTTTAGGAACGTCATAACCCCGGATTTCTTTTTTTTTTTTTTTTTTTTTTACAATTATGTATTTATCAGTAAGTCTATTTACTAATAAATCTCTAATAAATCTGTTTAATTCCATAATAATGCGTTCTGATATCAGAGTAACAAAACATCTAGTATCACTTCTTTTTATCCTAAAAAATATAGCAGAATTATAGATTATGCGAGAATAAGATCTATTATATTGGTTCTATTGATACTTTTTGAAAGTAGAAATCCTTGACGATTAAAAAAAAAAAACGAATCAACAAAAATGTTTCTTGTATAAAAATCAAACATTGAAAATTAACATTAAAACAAGAATATAATCACGTGGACTATTTCCTTTGAAAGTCTTCGTTTTTAGTTAATGTACTAACATTGTTTTGAAATAGTTGAATTGGTTTAATGCGAATACAGATGCACAGGATGCGAAATATGATGCCTGATTTGTATTATATCATTGTTATCCGTGCATCTGCACTCGTATGTACACTACTTATTTATTATAACCATTTCGAGACAGCGATAGAACATCAGTATGAAATTGTGTAAAATTATTTCGCTTGTACAAAATGACGAAGACATCAAAGTTACGCCTTCGATATTGCTCCTATAGACCGAATGAAGGCGTTAAAGGTGTACAAGATTAATAAAATAATAATGTTCTTTAATAAATCTTTTCTTTAAATAATTCGAGAATTTTGATCAATATATCGAAGCTGACTGCGGTCATTGAAGATAAACCAGAATTGCAGAATTGAGATATAAAAGAAAGAAGAAGCTTACTAATAACTCGACTATAATTCATAAACAAACGAGTTTTATTGTATTAACCTACTGAATAAGAAATTCGTCTACTACAAGAGATAAATTACAAGTAATTTTGTTAGATCTAGGTTTAAATTTATATTGTAAAAATATTATTTTAATCGTTATAGTATAGTCACAAAAAAAAAAAAAATAAAAAACTTATACACATATATACCGTGAACCCTTCTAATGACTATTATAAATGCTAAATGCACAACTTTATAGAACACTTAAAAATACTTTACCTTTCATAAATGTATTACTCTTCTAATATAGTTTTTTTTTGTCTTAAAGAGGATTATATTTTAGCTATACAGTCATCTTTATAAATAACCGAGATAAAACTCGTTATATGGGCCTTTTGCAATATAGAAGATTCGAATACTGATCAATTTGATTAATTAAAGATATCGTAACCCTTGCCAAAATTGCAAAAACCATTTCTTGATTTTGGACCCTTCATACTGCAAAAATCACGTAAAGTTTCTGCAGTGCATTGATTCAAAGATCAGGAATCAGCACAATTTATAAAATACCCAAGGCATTGTACAATTGTAAAGAAAGGCAACTTACATTTATGATAGGCGTTTTAGAATGTTAAAATAAACCATTATTGTTCAATGGAAATCCCGCAGGTTGCACTCTGTATTTACTAAAATGGCGGTTTTTTAATCAATACATTAGAGTACTGTTGTTGACTGGATGCCTCTGGAACCTCACTGGAACTCCACTGAAAGAAATATTATGGAACTTTTACTTTTGCAATTTCTCATTGGAAAATTAAAAATTCCCACTGGAAGCAAAATTTAACAACACTGCATAAGAGTATGTTGCTTAAAACTCGCTTATACGTATATATGAGACCAATGATATTTAAATTTTACAGTCGTTATATCTACAGTTCTTTATAAAAATGTTATTTGTATAGTATCGACTGTATATATACGGTATTTATAATTTTATATTGTTTTTGCTTTTCTTCTATTTATATAAAATTTATAAATTTATGTGTATATATTGTTAATTTATATATTATATAAAAAAAAATTATCTATTGAGAATATTTAAAAAAAATATTTTTTTCACGCCTTGAATCAAATTTGTGCATTGAAAAACTTTTCATGGCTAAGTTCAGGATGGCGTTCGGTACTGTACGTAAGTATGTGCGTAAGCACTTACGTACGTACTTACGTACATAACTAATACTAGGCACAAAAAAAAATTCTATACTTTGTTACGTGTAGAGATTAAGCCACGTATAAAATTTTGCTCCGGCTACCTACTCGTTTATAAATTAATAGCCCGGGCGAAAAATCAGTTTATTAAAAACTAACCGGGTGCCGGTTAACTCGTTACTAGCAAGCCTGTAATTATAATGAATTACGGCAAAAAAAATGCCGTAATTCATTATAATTACGACCAATTTAAAAAAAAAATACTCATACTGATGAAAGCGGATTAATACAGTACGATACGATTTTTTAAACTTGTGCTCGCATTCCATACCAGGCTGATTCCTATAATTCCTTTTGCAATGTTAAGTGGACACACATATTAACATATGACGATATTAGTATTGAAATTGTTATGCTTAAATTATTTCACGGATCAAATCAAAATATCTGAGAAGCTCATAAAAAATGTAAAAAATATTTTATTAATTGCAGATGTTGATATTAGAAATAAAACCCAAATTTTTTGGCAACTTTATGAAATGTCAAAAGATGAAGTCACTGGCAATTATATTTTACAATCACTTCATGGCACCTAAGTTCACAGACAAGGCAAACTTATTTCACAGAAAATTATTTCACCGTCAGTTCATTATACAGACAAGTTCATCTTATCGACACTCATTTCACTGGCAAGATAATTCTACTGAGTTTATGGTTAGAATTAGGTTTAAGGTTAGGACAATTTATAGTTTATGTAAGAAATTTGTCAATGAAATGATTTATCGGTGAAATAAATTTTCTGTAAAGTAAACTTGTATGTAAGTAAATTGTCCGTGAACTAAGGTATTTCAATATATACAAATAGAATTTTATACTGTATAAAACGCGAAATAACGCTCAGGGGTGTTGTTTTGAATAATGGCCCAGATTAAGATTAATTTAGGCAAAATTTTGACATTACACTCTTGGGCGTTATCGTTTATATGGTAAATAGATTCTTTGCATCATATTAAACTAATAAAGTAGAAAATTAAAACATTTACATAGGAGTGTAATTTCGAAGTTTGACCCGAATTAAGCTTAATTCGGACCAAAACTAGAAATAACACCCATGCGTATATTTATAATATAAAAACTAATTTTGCAAAAAAATAAGTTTTATTTTTGGCTTTACTAAATCACACTACTGGTGTTCAACACTTCTACAATTTTTGTTATAAGCTGTTGTCAATATTGGAAATCTTATGTTCTTATTTATGTTCTCATAAGAATATACCTTTAAATTTGAGAATATTTGATATTTTGTAAATGTTTTCTATAATAATCAAAAAATATGTTCTCTATATAAGTATAATAGATAATAGCATAATCTATATAGAATTAAAAATAGTACTTTATCTGATAGATATGATATTCTTGAATTACATGTAATAAATTGTTCTATTTTAAAAGTTTGATTCTTGCTAATTAAGAACAAATATAACCTGCCATACTGGTTCTAGGCCAGAAGCTATATCAGACCGCCTACTTTTAAATCTTTTCTTTTAGCTTCTCAAGCAGAAGAATTAACTAAATAAAAAAACTACAAATATAAAAAATAAAAGAAAATATATTAAATAAAAAAGCAATCTATACTATCTAAACAAATAACCAAAGTAAAAAAAAAAAAAATGAAAAGAAAGAAGAAAAAGCAAAAGAAAATGAAATATGATAGTACTATTTTTGCTATAAAAATTATATAATATTGCACAAAGAAATACTTTGCCAAAGTATTATATATATATAAAAAGAAAATGAAAAATGAAAAAACTATAATTAAAAGAACATTTTAGAAAGAAATTTTGGTTAAAATATCTCACATATTATTGATTGTTATCTTAAAAAACCTGAAACTCACTTGTGATTTGATTTTAATATAGTAGCTATATTTTTAGTTTGAATAAAATAAAGATTGCTGATTTTTTGAAAAAGTAAATCAAAATGCCCATTTGTCAAAATTTTGAAAAAGTCAAAGAGATACAAAAAAAAAGTATCAACTAAAAAAAATTTGTAAGAGTTATGCTGTATAAAATAATATATCTAACAAAGTATCTACTTCTGTTTATATATTTATAGTACTTGACAAAACTTTAAAGTAGTGATTGGACCTGGGTGGGTGACCACCCGGGTCACCCGTTTACCTGCGGGTGACCCGGGTAGTATTGTGACAACCCGAGTGGAAACGGATGGGTCACCCAACGGGTTACCTGACAGGTTACCCGGCGGGTCACTCTTGAGTTACAAAAATTCCTAAGACACTTAGAAAAAAATAAATCAGATTAAAAATTTTATCCATGACCCGTCAGGTTAATCATCAACCGGATACCTGAAATTAAAACAGAATACCCGATTACAGCTATTATCATAATTCCTGAGACACATGATAAAAATTAGACGGATGATTTTTTTTGGCAAATTCGGTTAAGTTTTGTTAATTTAAATACTATATCACTACGAAGATTTCAGGTCAAATACAGAAACAAGGTATCTTCGCTGGCGAATAATCGAAAAAATTAGGAAGCTTATTATTTCAGAAATTGCAAAACACTTAAGAGTTAGCATTTAGTTTATAAGTCGAGTTCTCAAGCACTTTTGATGTATTAAAAAACTTCTGCGGCATATTTTTGACAAATATTAATAAAAATCAAAATTTCTGGACGGAATCTTGAGTCACATCTTTAAACGAGTTGATAAATTCTTGGCCATATCTAACTTTTTAATATCAGCACCTACGCATATAATATGTTTATCTGGAGCCTTTTTATATATTTAGCCTTTTCCATAAGTTTTCGCAAATATCCAACCGAAAATTTAATAATATTGAATGTGTCAGCATTTATAATAATAAAATTATCTATAGAATAAGTATTATGTAACATATGTCTTTCATATATCCATGTATAGGGTTGGAAATTACTATAATTTTGCATAAGTTTGTTTAAGTTTCTGATATCAAAATTACATGTAATTTTGGTTATGTAAATAACATTGCCTAAAATTTTCGTAGATCTGGTATCTAAATAAACATAAAATTATAGTTCCGAACACCAAGATAGATGTTTAGTAATGCTGCCAAAACTTCTGTAATGCTGGTGCAATAATCATGTGTCATTGCACTATTTATTGTTAATGTAAAAGTTGTGTGTGTGCGTACGTACGTACAATTTTGTGATTTTATTGAATCTATTATGCCGAAATAATAAAATAAACACATCAAATAAATTAGAAGAATTTTAACAAAATGATCTAATCAAATTGAAAAGAATTATGAATACAATAATAATCTTGCTATTATTATATTGCCTTCGTGTAGATCTGACTAGCTTGAACTTATTTAGAGAATGGCTTAGATCTTTTCATTATGATCAATAATCCTAACCCACTTATGCCATTCTTCTGCTTTATGCACAACTATACTTCACACGTTAGTCCGGTTGGCTTGAATATATCTCGAACTTATTTAGATCAGGCTTAGACTTTCAAAAAAAAAAAAAAGGCAGTGTAAGTAAAAATTTTTCATTTTAGGTATGATTATCTAATATTAACTGTTACACCATTTGACCTTTTTTAGAAGTGCTATGACCGAGTAATGAATAACTAAATACAGAATAATAATTAAATACGTATGAAATAACAACTAAATATGGAATGAAGTAATTAAGGTTTTATTAACTAAGTTATAATTGTTTGAGATGCATCAAATGATCGCGTTTTTTCAAATTATATCAATGATTAAAAAAATTTATCTGAGTATTACGCCATTGATCAATCTTAATGATGCAAGAAACAGATGCGATAATCAAGATTCAAAAATAACTGTCCTAATTCAAATAATAGCTAAAACATATATAAGTATCTGCTTTTTGGCATGAAGTAAACTTTAGAATTCGACTGTAATTCTAAATAATATACAACCAATAAATCTAATTTCCAAAGAAATTTATCCCTGATTATTTGATATTCTATATCGATATACCATTCGACTCACATAAATACTTTCCTGTTCTCCTACAAAACTAAGTCTAATCCGTTAATCTTCTCTAAAAATCAGTAACAACAATGGATATAAATAATAACGAATATACTCCAGATGTTGAATATGCATCAGATATTGAATATACTTCGGACGTTAGACAAACTTTTGATACTGATACTCAAAGTGATGCTGGTTCTTCTATCACTATAGAAAGGTTTGGAGAAAAGTCCACAGAAGAACCAAGTACCAAGAAAATTCGCGTTAATCTTGTTAGACAAACTGATCCTAAGAAAAGGCCAAGTTATGTTTGGAAGTACTTTGAGGAAGAGGCTGCTGAAGAGGGTACGGAAGATATTTGTAAGATAATTGTAATTAGAAAAAGCAAAGAAACTATATGTGGAAAAAATATAAACATGATAGAGGAACCGGAAACATGAAACTGCACTTACAGTCAGCACATGGAATCTTCGGACCGGATGAAATACAATCAAATTCAGATGAAAAAAATCAATTAAGTATATGTGAATCCACATAGTGAGTCTAAGCAATTGGAGCTAAAGCGAATTACGACAGAGTGGTTAGTAACAGATTCCCTTCCATTTAATGTCATATACGGAAAAGGGTATCGAAAAATGATGAATCGAATCAATCCTGCATTTATACCACCAACTAATAAGCATATTAAAAAAGAGATTGAAATTGCTTATTATAAAGGAATAAGAGAACTTAAAAACTTACTTTCTACTACTTGTAAGACAGCTTCCATAACCACTGACTTATGGACAGCCCAAAGCAATGATGGATACATCAGCGTAACTCTTCACTGGTTAATACCTGCATTTGAAATACGTGAAGTGTTACTTTCTATTGAAAAGTTTGAACATCCACATATGGGTAAACAGATAAAAGAATATTTAAATACAAAAATTGAGGAATTTGAACTAACTGGAAAAATTATCTGCGTAACAACGTACAATGGACAAATATAAAAAAAGCTATCAGGCTTTGGGATGGTATTAAACGCCTACCTTGTGCTGCGCATACACTCCAACTTACAGTTGCTCAGGCCCTAAAATTTATAAATCCGTATACCAATAAAATTCGTAACTTATTAAATTTTTTCGAACTTCAAAGCAAAGCCAATGTCTTGATCAAGCACAAACAAACTTGGCAACCCGTGATAAACCCAATGCAATACCAATTATCCAAGTCCACTGTTCCGAAGGCATTTCTGAAAATTTACCCAAAACAAAAGAAAGTGATGAGTTAGAAATGAATGAGGAGCCAAAATTTATTTTGCGCGTCATTAAAGACGTAAAAACTCATTGGAACTCTGCTTATTAATCTTGGCAAAGGCTTTTAGCTTTACGTTCAGCGATTAATTGGCTTTCTGCGACATTACACCTACAAAAAGAAGATGGCGCCAAAGAAGATTCTGCTAAATTAAAAAAATATATGCTTGATGATAATGAGTGGAAGTTTTTAGAACAATTAGTAGAGGTGTTTAGACCATTTGATGAATTAACAACCTACTTTAGTGGAATTAAATATACCACATTTTCAGTTGTCAATCCGAGTATCAAAGTATTGAAGTTCGAATTTGCTGATGATGGTATAATAGATCCTGATGAATTTGAAGAAATTATTAATTTTAATGATAGTATGTATCTTAAAACTCAATCTGTTAAAATTTTATTTATAAATAATTTAATATTTTTTCTAAAAATGTAACCAGATGAATCGTCAGATGAAGATTTTGATGATAATAACATGCCGTTAATACCTAACAATACTATATCAAAGCTTCGAGGAATTATCTATAATTCTCTTTGGCATTACTAGCATGAGTCAGAGGATATTAAATTAATTTCTACCATGCTAGATCCACGATTGAAATCGATGCAACTATGGGATAGTGAAACACGAAATGAAACAATTGAGAAATTGCGTGCTGAATTTAAAATTTTTCAAGATGCAATTGTGGCCGAAGAGTTGAAAGGATCTGGTGAGAAAACTGATTCGACATCTGCTCCACATTTTATGAGAAAAGTGTTTGGTAGTAGTAGTCGTAATTTCAAAAGTAAGATAGATGATAAAACTAAAATTGACAACTATTTAAATAAGTTAATCATACCACTTTTGTCTGAAACTGCTGATATTTATGAATGGTGGCGTAAAAATCAGCATCTTTTTTCTATCTTGAGTAAAATGGCACGTAAATATCTGTCAATCCCTGCTACTTCTGTTCCAAGCGAACGGCTTTTCTCTGATGCAGGGAATCAAATTACTTCTAAAAGAGTTCGCTTGTCACCTGAAATTGTAAGCAAGTTACTATTTGTAAAGCGAAACAATCTTTATTTTGATATTTGGTCTTAAATATAACAATTCTTTACCTGTGTATTTGGATGAAATGATCTTTTTCTAATATATATTGCATTACTTTTAACATTACCTGTAATTAAAAATATTTTACTATATATTAATAAATAAAGATCAGATTTCTATATTATAGACTCAGTAAAATTTCATGCTCACATACCATATTTTCAACTATGCTTCGTGGAATTCAATTAATAAAGCGAAAGTTTTAAGAATCAGTGTTAGATTTATTAATTTTATTAAGAATTAGGAATTAGACCAAAGTAGAAACAATTATTATAGATACCTGAGATACAGTATATAATAACAGATTTTCTCAAACGGGTCTAATCTTAATCTAAGAATGCAAACTCGATTTTGTACGTATTTAGCTTTTTTTATAAATTCTAAGTCATAGTTACCTGATCTACGTTAGTATCACGTGAATTCGGCTGAAATTATATAAATTTAAAAATCTCAAAAATTACATATAGTCGACTCTGGATATAACGAACCTCTATACGAACACAAAATTTTTAAAATTTCATAATAATCCGTTATATAGTGCCATAGGTCCTTAAGAAATAGTGATTTTCTATAACGAACTTTTTTTTCTTTCCAGAACCGTCAATTCGTTATAGAAAGAGTTGACTGTATTACATATCTCATTAATGTATAAATAGTTATTTGTCATGCTGGGTATTTTAGACCATGCTGTACGGTAATATTCTTACCATAAATATAAGTATATTTTTTTTTTGTTTCATTCTTGTTATCTTATTTTGCTTTCTGTTACTAACTGGTTTTTTTTTTATAGTTGTGTTATTGGGTTATTGTTTTGTCGTTCACTGGTGAAATCACATTTGGTGTTTCGTTTAATGATAAGTATAGCCTTTTTTTTTTGTTATGTTTGCTTTGCCTTTTCTTTTTTTTTTTTACTAATCAGTTTGTGTTATTGGGTTATCATTTTGTTGTTCGCTAGTGAAATCGCATTCGATGCTTCGTTTATTGATAAGTATAGCTTTTTTTTTGTTATGTTTGCTTTGCCTTTTCTTTTTTTTTTTTACTAATCAGTTTGTGTTATTGGGTTATCATTTTGTTGTTCGCTAGTGAAATCGCATTCGATGCTTCGTTTATTGATAAGTATAGCTTTTTTTTTGTTATATTTGCTTTGCTTTTTCTTTTTTTTTACAGTTGTCGTTTGATGGTTAATCTGTTTTGTGGTGTTACATTTGAGCATTTGGTTGGTGTACTTGTTGGGCTTCTATTTCACGCTTGGTATTGTCGTTTCCATTGGTATAACTGTTGGGTCTGTGTTTAGCTAAATGATTAGCATTACTATTAATCTTGTAAAGGTGTTTTAGCTTAATTACATACAAAAAGAGCCTCATTTGCAAACTTGTGTGTAAACTGATACAAATAACTATATCACGGAAAATTCACGAAATTACCCAGATTTCCAAGACTTTTCAAAGCCAGCTCCTCAATTTTTACTAATGATAATTTCCCAATACTTCGATTCCCACATAAGTATGTGGAAATCGTTGTTTACACCTTTTTGAAAACAGCTGTAAATATATTGAAATAAATAACCGGGAAAATTAAAGATTAGAATAAATTTATATAAAATCGATATTAATATTTCCCGATATACAAACTAGTAATTACCCGCCAGGTACAATAATAATCCTCATTAAATTAATATGTTAATATAAAATAAGTAAATTCGTTTTAAAATCAAAAAGAAAAATTTATTTTGAATATGGGTTCAAGAAGATTTAACTAAATAGTAGAGCCCACCCGGGTTCTACCCGGGTCCACCCGTCGGGTGACCACTCAGGTTCTACCCGGGTCCACCTGTCGGGTCACCCACCCGTTGGGTGACCCGGGTAGCATTTTTTTAGACGGGTCCAATCACTACTCTAAAGCTTGTCTACTACTTCTTTGCTCAATAGCACTATAGTCTTTTGCTAAAAGACCTTATTTATAAGGGTTTAAGTTTTTTTTATCTCTGTTTTAGTTACAACCAAATATATAGTGAATAGTCTTAGATTCTAACTGCTACTAATTAAGTTTTTTTTATTTTTTTTTATTTTTTTTTTTTTAATGTTAAAGTGAGGTCATGCCTCTGGACTTTATAGAGTGTATATTAATCGTTACAATGTATTGCTTACAATTATTATACTATTTACTAAGTACCAAGACTTGGACTATTTTATCTATAACCTAAACCTACCAGAGCCTACTATACTCCCATTTATATAGTTAGCCTGGTTTTGGACATCCTTTTTCCCAACCAACTGTTAGTATTCACATGTTCACCACTTTACCCACTTTTCCTAATATCATTACTTCCAATTTGGTGTATATAATTCCAGGTAGGCGCTTTCTGCTTCCAAATTGGTGTACCTAGTTCCTTACTAGCGTACTTTTCAGGAGTTTGTATATCTCAAGCTATGCAGCTGCCTCTACTACATTGGGTAAGTATCTCAAGCCTACATAATGCCGCAACTAGCTGATTTTCCTGCGACTTGGGGACCCAGAATTTGATGTTCTGAATTTGGAAATATGCGAATGACTGTACTTCCCGCTATGGTGACGAGTACTCAGACATGTTTTGCCAAAGCTTCCAGTCCCTGATATAGTTGAATGGCATCATAAGGCTCAGCCAACCCGATCTACCACTACATGCACTTATACTAGCTATACCTGTTACTGGTAGTCCCAGATCCTCTTAACGTCCTAAGACTCCCATATGGGTGCACCCAGAGCTCCGTTGGGCTTTGACATGTACATGTCTCTATGTTTCTACTTCTTGTTGGTCGGTCAGTTCTGTTTGCTCTTGTAGAGTTCATTCTGATCCCCAGTACTCATATCCGACACCTCAAACTTTATACTGATTCCTCCCAAACTACTAAGGCAGTTAGCTCAGAAGAATTGGTCTGCCCAGCTTTATGTGCCAATGGTCTCTCTTTTCTTGGTACCTACTTTTGAAACATAGGTCCTTTTCCTCAGACGACTCCGACGGTCAGGTTGGTGTCACCTTTTGCCATGGGGTATATTCTATTCAGTTCTCCGGTCTCTAGTTGAGAGGGCTTTTGTAGCACCATAGAAGGAGCTTCCTTACCTCCCTGCTCGGGGCTTGCCAAACGGGTTTCAATTGTTCCAGTCCCTTGGATTTGTCTGTGTAACTTACACAACTGCACTGATGCTTCCATTCAAGATGGTGGTACCAAGGTTACAGGTAATATACCCGATCGATTGATAAACAAATGTTACTGTAACATAGACCTATTTTCCAATTTATCTCCAGTAGGATTTGAACTCTAGACCTGCCACTTGGGGAGTGACAATCAGACAGCTTTTCTATGTCGTCATACCCACTAATAAAGTTTTGTTGTATATTAAATATATTAACTATTAAGTTTTTATAATTTTATTTTCTTGAAAGTTTGGCACAAGAGATCATTAGAAAAGCTATTGATATATATATATATATATTTTTGATAATTAACCTGATGGTCATATCATATTTTATTATATAGCAGTGAACTACATATGCAAATGTCTATTCACTACCAGCTTTTTAAGCCTTACAATTAAAACACAATTCGTCTAGTTACCATAGGCACTTATCCGAGACCTGCCAGAGTAGATTTTATCTTACTAGTACCGGGTACATGTATTTATATACCTCTGATTACTAGATCAATGGCTTAGATCTACAACCAGTTATAACTATCTACTTTTCTTTCAAACTTCTTCCACCTAGATCTGGCAGAGATGTTAACTAACAATAATTGCATAAAAAAAAACTAAAAGAAAATAACACATATACGAAAGAGTATAAGGGGAACCAATAAGAAAAAAGAGTAAATAAAAAAAAGAGAAAATACTACAATATCTAAGCGAAAAACCAAAATTAAATGGACAAGATGAAAAAAGTGAAAAAAGTCAATGGTTTGACATATATATTTTGAAGAAGAGAGAAAAGAAAAAAGAACTAAGACTAAAATCATCGATAAAAATTATATAATACTGCACAAGAAAACGCCTCACCAAACATCGGAGAAGTTTTTATAGTGCAGATCTGCGCAGATTTTTTTAAAAATCAATTATTAAAAATTCGCGCAGATCTGTAACCCTGCCGGCAGTCATCAAAGAAAAAAATTTTGCAGAATTCATCGGGTAAAAAATATAGTTCAGATCTGTGCAGATTTTTTAATAAAGATCTGTGCATATCTGCGCCCTAGTGTCAGTTCGCGGAACTAATCAAATAAGATAGCATAATACAGTAATTACCCAATTTTTTTATTTTATAACACGATCACAATTAAAAATTTTTATTTTTTTTTAAATATTAAAGGTTTAATAATTTTTTTTTATTATAATTAAAAATTTTATTTATTTATAAATTTTTTTTTGTATCGCAAACATATTTGAAATGTCATTGAATAATGAATACCATTATGCAAAAAATGTTTCTATATAGTAACAATTACTATGCTCTGCACTACAAATTCTAAACTAACATTTACTAGCACTAACCCTATAATGATAAGTTTTTTTTGTCCTTTTCAACTACAGTTCCATATTTGTAAATCTAGCCATCTCCGCAGCTTTTTTGACTCCAATTCCATTGTAATAACAACCTCTAACGCTATATAATAGTAACAATATCGACGATATCGAAAACAATACAACACCAGATAAAAAACGACGGCACAGCAAGTATGAAATGGGACTCAACAAGTTATACTAACGAAACTACAAATACGGAACCACAAATATGAAATAGCGACTCTATAATAATGCGGTACCAGCAACCAATACAGCAGTAAACCGAATTCACCATTAAACAACGACTAATACAAAATAACGAAAAAAAATAAATACAATAAAAAAAAAAAGGCTATACTTATCAATAGAAAACTCTTCACCAGACAAATGACACGAGCATCTCTTTTGACTCCAATAACAACCTCCGACGGTACAGCAAGTATGAAATGGGTCCCAACAGTTATATTAACGAAAACTCAACAATCGAACGATCCCTAAATGCGATTTCACCAGGGACGAAGCTGGGCCACTAGTTCGAAAACGTATATTGGTGCCTGCAACTAACGAAAAAAACTGGTTAGTAAGTAGTAAAAAGAAAAAAATAAATACAATAAAAAAAAAAGGCTATACTTATCAATAGAACGAACCCTTCACCAGACAAATGACATGACCCTTTTGACTCCAATTTCATTGTAATAACAACCTCCGACGGTACAGCAAGTGTGAAATGGGATCCAACAGGAAAACTCAACAATCGAATGATCTCTAAATGCGATTTCACCAGGGACGAAGCTGGGCCACTAGTTTGAAAATGTATATTGGTGCCTGCAACTAACGAAAAAAACTGGTTAGTAAGTAGTGCTATAATAAAAAAAAAGAGAAAAATAAAAAATAAAATAAATATTTTACTTATCTGTTACCGGTATATTTTTAAAATCTGTGTAACTTCGAAAACTGTTTGGGGCGACTTAACAAAAATAATATAAGGTAAATAGGGGTATTGTGGCCAGGTTAAAGTTTCTACTAATAAAATTTTTTTAATAAGCAAGTAGATTTTTGTATAATTTTTATTATTTGAACTATACTTAATAAAGAATAAATTACTGTAAAAAAATCTTTATATTATATATAGTTTTAGATATAAATAATTAGTACACAAATATAATATAAAAACTAAATTCTGGGGGGGTATTGTGGCCAATTATTTGACAGTGAATAACTTTTGATCTACCAGTCCGTTTTGGATGATTTTACCACCAAAATGACCGTCTCGATAAGACGATTCTAGCAAGCACAAAATCGTTAAAATCCAATTACGGGATCCCAAGATCGTTAAAGGGAAATATGTAAAATTTTGCAGATTTACTAATATAATTTTATAAAATATGATAAATTTATATCGATCCCAGGACCCCGTGATTAGATTTTGACGGTTTTATGCTTGTTAGAATCGTCTCACTGAGACGGTCATTTTGGTGGTAAAATCGTCCAAAACAGACCAGTGGATCAAAAGTTATTAACTATTAAATATTCTATATATATTTAATAATTAATTCAAATATGTGCAAAAACCTATATTTGCATAAATGATGCTATCTTGTAATCTAGTGATCGG
>QKWP01000441.1:167389-244733 GCA_003550325.1 Gigaspora rosea
AAAAAAAAAAAGATCAAAAGATAAAAAGTAAAAAAACGGTATAAAAGATCAAAAAGGATAAAAAAGAAAAAGATAAAAAATAAAAAAAAAACATTATAAAAAAAAAAAAAAAGATCGAAAAAGATAAAAAGTAGTGTATGGTGGGAATAAAAAAAATAATAACGTGCTTTTTTTACTTTATTTGTTTATTTATTTATTGTTTTGTTTTGTTCATTGTTTTTCTCCTTGTATTTTTACCAGCTTTAGGTAATTTTGGAGATTATCGCAGATTATAATAGGCGGCACCTATTATAATCTGCGAAGATTATACTTTTTAAAGATTTGCATGGATTTTTGGCAAAAAATCTGCGAAGAACTACAAAAATCTAAATTTTGAAGATCTTTGCAGTTTTTTAAACAAGATTCTGCACTTATTTGATAAATTTGAAGATCACTACAGATTATTAATGTTTTTATTTTCCCGATGAAGTATTATATATACATAATAAGGGGATAGCTAAAACCATGTACTCATGTGACTTTTTGAAATTTTAGTTAAAATTCATATCAGCATTAGGGTCAGAGTTAGGGTTAGGGCCAATATAGGCAAAATTACCTTCCTAACATTATTAATGGCCCAAGATAGGTTTAGAATACCGCTTTTATGTTCTTGCGTTTTTTTTGTTTTTTGACTTCTTCGGGCTGATCCGTATAAACAAAATTTTGCGACTCCGTTTGGTTGATTTACACGAAAATGTTACGTGGGTACATGGCTTTAGATGACCCCCATAATAAGAAAAGTGAAAGAACAATCTGAAATTTAGTTTTTACAGATCTGCCTACTCTACTGCACTATGTCTCATTATGCGTCTGTTTCTGTTTGTCCACCTGCATGCCTTTTTCACGATTAGGATAGGAACAACAATGCTGATTTTTTGGAGGGAATATGCCGGATTTCCCACTTTTCATCCAAAATTCCAGAAAAAATCTTCAAGCAAGAATATGATAGTGGGTATATTGTTAAGTATGTTCTTGCAAACAAAAACTTTAAGGATAGTACAGAAAGACTTATTTTTTAGTTCATCACCTAGCCAAACTGTAATATCTTTGTTAACGGAAGAAAACTTCTACTAGAATTTCTTGTACCAAGGGTGCCCACTGCCAGTTATCTTGCACAACCACCGCTTCTGGCTTGCATGCCAAATATATAAAGGAGTTCCCCAGAGTAGAAAAAAAAGAAGTTGACCTTTATAAAAACCAGTATTAATAGCTGCTTTGTCTTTTACTAAAAAATTTTTTGTTTTTTTTTTGTTCCGAAATTTGTACAAGTGATCAATAGGAAGAGTTGTTTACTTCATATTAATATTCACTGAGAAAAAGCTATTGATATTGAATTTTAATTTAAAATAATTTAATTAATAGTTTATTTTATTATATCTTATTTTTAATTTTTTTATATATTATTATAAAAATACTATATATTTATTTTTTTTAAAGGTTGAAGATGAGATCTTGCTTTTATCTTTATTAAATATAATAGAAACTTTTAAAATACTATATTTTTAAATTATGTATTTTAAAAAGTTAATATAATTTGTTAAAAAATAAAGCTATAGAGTAGAGTATATATAGATTATTTTTATATAATTTATAGTTTATTAGATTTTTATATAGTAAATAAAAAAATACTTTTAATAAATCTTTTTAATATCTTTATATATAGAATAAAGTCAATAGAAATAAACTAAATTAATTAGATAAATTTATCTTATTTTTATTAGTTTCTCTTATATAAAATAATAAAGTTGTACAATATATATTGTTTAAAAAAATTAAATATATATATATGTTGTGCATCAGATTAAAACTTGCATCAGATTGAATCTGACGCACGTCAGATGACTATCAGTTGACCAGCATTAAATGATTGGCAACAACTGGCCTAAACTAACTTCTAACTTTACTGTAATTTTACCCTAACCCTAATCTAATTTAGACCGGGTCTAATCTGACGCAAGAATCGATCTGACGCATGACATATACAACTAAATTTTTATAGAATGCTATATATTTTTTGTAGATTGTACAAAAAATAGCTTGATTTAGAACCCCAGACATCTAGTACAGAGATCACACTTTAGCAAAAGTCCCTGAAATTTGAGAAGTAAAATAACAGTTTTTGGCAATTATCTTGGCATTCAGTAGTCCAATTTGAATAAACTTTTTTTTTAAAATAAAGCTTTTAGTAAGATGCATCTAATAAAAAAGTTTATTTCATTCTGATTACTGGATCAGAAGTTATTTAAGTAAATATAGTTTTGTTATTTTTAACAAATTAGATCAAAATTGGCCAAAATTCAGCAGGGTTCTTTTGATTCTGATTGGCTAAATCATATAATGTTTATATATAAATATTTATAAAACTACATTTTAAGCTATTATACACATGACTATTATGCAAAATTTTTCTAATTAATTATACTTTTAGCCACTAAATAAGCTTTTTTAATATTAAAAATAGATTATTTTGATATATATTCTTTTAATTTTCTTAATTTTTTAAATAAAGATGAACAATATTATATTTTTGATAAAAATTTATCAATATACTCATTTTTATTTCTAAAATTAAAAAATTAGATAATAATATACTGGAATAATGTATTTTTTGATTCCAAACAAGTTTATTTAGACTTAAAATTATAGTTTATTAGCAAAATTTTGGATAATACTAAATTTTTTATATTTTTATTAAAGGAGCATCCATAAATAATACGTGTATTATATATCCCTACATAGTAGCTTTTGACCCCCAAACTATATAAAAAAATTTTTAAAATCTATATATTTATATATAAAATTTTACAAAAACTTGAATATTTTGTGATACAGCAATTCAATTTAAATGATTTTGGTACAAATTAATTCGTCTCAGTGAGAAGAATCAAATAGTTCTAATTTTATTTTATTTGGATCACTGGATTAACAGATATTCACAAAAAACTATTGGTTTATAGTAATTTTATAAGAAAAAATAGAACCAATAGAATTTTGCCAATAACTTCTAATCCAGTAATCCAAATGAAATAATATTGGTACTATTCAATTTCTCTCACTAAGATAAATCAAATGGTACCAAAATCATTCAATTTGAACCTCTGGATCAAAATTTAGACAAATTTTTTTAAAAAATTTATGTTATATTTTTTTGATTTTTCTCTACTTATCAGAAAAATGTTATATTTGTATAATGTTATTTGTAGATACCTCTAATAAAAATATAAAAAATTTTGCATTATGCAAAATTTTACTAATGAAATATATTTTTGATCACTAATACAGTCAATTCTTTTATTCTGTCAAAAATATTTTTTAAAATATTTTATATATAAAAAATTTTTTAAATTCAAGAGTTATTATTAGCAATTAGCAGAATCCCAAACATCTTTCATATAGGTCATAAATGAATTTTGGGCAATTTTGATTTAATTTGCTAAAAATAACAAAACTATATTTAATTAAATAACTTCTAATCTAGTAATTAGAATTAAATAAACTTTTTTTTTGTTAGATACATCTTACTAAGAGCTTTCTTTATTTTTTAAAAAAGTTGTTCAAATTGGACTACTAGATGCCAAGATAATTGGCAAAAACTATTTTTTTACTTTTCAAATTTTGGGTTTTTGCTAAAATATATAAAATATGATCTCTGTACTAGATGTTTAAAGTCTTTTATTAGCTAATCCAAACTTTATAATAAAATTTACAAATGTTCTAGAAGATTTTGTTCAGTTTAGAGAGAATTTAATTGTGGCAAATTAGAAAGAGACAACTATAGACTTTTTTAGTACTTAAAAATACATTATTTTAGTATATATTTTTATTTTATATAAGCTTATTTAGAGCCAAAATTTATCTATTAGTAATATATTATATTATATATATAATTATATATATTATATTTGTATAATGTAAGACTTTGGCTTATTCCCTACTTTTTATAATATCATACAGTGCAGAACACCAAAAGCCATATATTTTTTATAGTAAAATTTTTAAATTAATATAACTTCTTAAAAAATAAACCAATGCAAAAAATTTTTTATACAATTAATAGATTTTGATTAAACTATAAAGTTTATCAAAAGTTTTTATTTTTTATTTAGTTTTGAAAGTGTAATATTAAATTAAAGTTTTATATATAATTTAAAAATTTGGCATCTAATATAAAAAAATAAAAAATATATAAATTTTATTAGCAAATAAAATTAATTTTAGCTTAGTTATACAGAATTTAACCAATCAAAAATCTAGATTTATATTATACAGCAGGCAAAAATTTGGCATCTATATATGTCTTTAGGTGTCCCATACTGTATAATATCTGTCATGGTTCTAATTGTAAAGTTATAATAATTTTAAGAAAATTGTATAGATACATGTCTTTATGAAGACTTTATATATAGTAGCCAATTATATTTAGAGTTAATAAAATTTCTTTTATGTTTTTATTAACAAAGTTAGAAAGTTTGTAGCTAATTTTAATTGGCCAATAATAAGCAATGTATTCTATAGCACGTGCTTATTTTTGATTGGTTATTCATATATAGGGTCTTTATGAAGACATGTCTTTATAAAATAATATCTATAATTTTATATAAATCTAATAAAAAAAACTGAGACACAATTTTGCTTTTTTTTAAAAAAAAGTTAGTTATTATTAAAATTTTAATATTTTATTTGGTTTTAAAGTATCTATTTTTGAAACTATAAAAGCTTTATATAAATAAAAGTACAACTAGTTATATATACAATTTTGCTTATTTAAATAGTTTATTTATAGATTCTATACTAGAAGCTATATTTGTACAGAACTCTGAAATATACACAAATTGATTAGGTATTGGTTTGCTTATTTTTGGGATTTTTTATACAGATCTAACCAATTTTTACTAATATTACTAAAATATTAGCAATATATATATGGTTAGTTCTAATTTTATAGTAATATAGTTCATACTTTTAAAATTTTTTTTTATATTTAAAGGTAAGATATGGTTTATTTTTAACAAACTTAGTAAGGCCACGCAAACTAATAAAATTGGTTCTCATAACCTGGCTGGGTCACTTTTTTTGAAAAGTTAAAAATTTTTGTTATAATAAAATTTTTTTGAAAAAAAAATTTATAAAAATTTTTATATTAAAAAAATTTTTAAATATAACATTTTTTGCTGGCCGGCTGGGTCCTATTTGCTTGTCTCATGTTATGAGAACCAACTAATTTAATTTGCGTGGCCTAAAGTAGTATCTTTTTATACAGGTATTTATAAATTTGTAGTTTAAGATACTCTTAAGGGAGCGCCATTTATCACCTGATTTTTTAGATGGGTGGGGGTAGAGAAATTATCAGGTCCTATATATAATATAATATATATAATATATATATATATTTTTTTTCCTTTGACAATCTTGTGCTATTTTATTAGATTTTAAAGACTGTATATATAAAATACACAATACACAAACATCTATTTCCTAAATAGGCCACAACCCGGCTGCCTCAAGGGTACCCAAGAAGGATTATCGCACTGGTGTTTGTCAGGTCAGAGTGGTCACGCTTGATCACATGAATACACTTCTCACCTATAACACGGTACCCAGTTACCTTTTCATATTCCACTCCTTCAAAAAACTTCATCCTTGAGCTTCTCATAAGACAAAGAAAAAGAAAGGAGAATCTCAAATGGGGGCAAAAACAACTACATGAAAACCACCAAAACAAAGTCCCAAAAGCAAAACAAAACAACGAGAAATACAAAATACACAAAAGAGAAAAACCAAAGATAAAGAAATAAAGGAAAGAATATGAAGGTGTTACAACGTCTAAAACACCAACAGCGTTAAAAATTATATAACACTGCGTAGGTCAGCCTACCAAAGTATTATATGTACATATATAGAAAACTACGTTAAAAAAGGAAAGAAATTTTTTCACGAGCCCTCCAAGGTCCCAGACCCAAACAGTACCAGTTCCACACCAGGGACGTATTCCCAATTTGGAAGGAGTAAACAATGCCAATCCTTTGGAGGAGGTAAACCAGGATGCTCACTTTTTGGCAAAAATTTCAAGAAAAAACCAAACAGACAGAGACGACACTTGGAGCAAATTCAAAGGAGCGTGTAGAAAGATAAAACTCATTTTGATGCTGTTCCCTGTTGTTTTACCACGAGATACTTCGTCAACGAAGGCACTAACTTTGGTCTCCACCAAAATTTCTTGTACAAAAGCACCTCCTGCCAGTTATCTGCACAACGACGCTCTTGGTTTGCATGCCGAATATAAGAAAAGAGTCCCTCAAGCAGTAGTTGACCTTTCTAAAAACTGTATACTTGTGTTATCCTACAGTACTTTTTAGTACCTGCACCACTCCAGCAAGAAACTTTTTGTAATTCTTCCGTCAGAAATTTGGTCCTAGTGATTGTTGGAAAGAGTTCCGAATTGATATATAATATATATAAATATATATTTATATATATTATTATATATATATAATTTTTAATATTGAATAACTTTTGATCCACTAGTCCATTTTTGATGTTTTAACTACCAAAATGTTCATATCAGTGAGACGATTCTAACAAGCCCAAAATCATTAAATTCTAATCACAGGGTCTTAAGATCGACAAAAATTTGGATTCTATATACAATTAATAATTAGATATGTCTAATTCAGTGCACCTAAGTTCTATAATGAATATCACGTGCCATATCAATCGGAATTAGATAATTTTGATACCATTCGATTCATTTCATTGAGACGAATCAAATGACACCAAAATCACTCGAATTTGATCACTCAACTATGCAATATCACATTTTAACGATTATTTTAAAACATAGTCCAATTTTGGTACAGTACCTAATTCGGTGCACTAAAGATCTCTAATGATATTTGTGAACTATTGATCCAAATTATACAATTTTGGTACCATTCAATTCGTTACGATAAAATGAGTCAGATGGTACTAAAATTATGCAATTATGATCGATAGTTCACAAGATATTATCATTTAATCAAAATAATCTGTGTAAAACAAAATTGAAATTAAAATAAAATCGTTGATAGACTGGTCCATTTTGATTATTTTACCGCCAAAATGACCGCCTTGAAGAGACGATTTCAATGAGCCAAAATTTTTAAAATCTAATCACAGGATCACAAGATCGTTAAAGATTTTCTTATTATTTTAATGAAATTAGATTAATTGATAATCCATCTATCAACTGGAGAGTGATCCTATAAGCGAAATGTGGCGTACTTCCATCTAAATTTTTTTATTACTAAGTTAATAATACATGTTTACTAATTGAAAGTTGTAGAGCTTGTCGAAACGCATCTAATAGTAGTTAGATCATCCAAATTGGCCTAGTAGATGGCAAGATATCATCGAAAAACAATTGGCTAACTATGTGACAGAAATCATATAGGTGAAATTGGGTCCATATTATTTTATCGACAATCTTTTCACCGACATAACATTATACCGACAAATACTCACTGACAAGTTCATTTTACTGACAGTTTGTTTCACCAAAGTTCATTTCACCGACAAGTTTTTTTTCAAATAGCACTCTAACTTTAGCCCTAATTCTATCTAATTCTACCCTGACCTTAACAACAATGACCAGAATTACTTTGTCAGTGAAATGAGCTTCGGTGAAATAAACTGTCAGTAAAATGAACGTGTCAGTGAATAATTGTCGGTGAAATGTTATGTCGGTAAAATGTTATATCAGTGAAGTGATTGTCAATTAATTGATTGCCACCCGGTGAAATGTGCGTGCTTTTATTTAAAACTTTTTTCTTACTAAGTTAACAATATATATCCACTAATTAAAAGTTGTAGAGCTCGTCGAGATGCATCTAATGTAGTTAGAACATCCAAATCAGCCCAGTGGATGGCGAGATTTCATCAAAAAACAATTGGCTGACTATATAAAATCTCTATGTAAAACAAACATAGTTAGATTTTATATAGTCAGCCAATAATTTTCAACAATATCTTGCTATTCACCAGGTCAATTTGGACGTTCTAACCACCATTAGAAGCATCCCGACAAGCTCTACAACTTTCAATTAGTGGGCATGTATCATTAACTTAGTAAGAGAAAAGTTTTAGATAGAAGCACACCACATTTCGCCTATAGTGATTTTATGTGATTTTTGTCACAGATTTTTATATAGTCAGCCAATTATTTTTTGATGATATCTTGCCATTCACTAGGCTGATTTGGATGATCCAACTACTATTAGATGCGTCTCAACGAGCTCTACAACTTTCAATTAGTGGACATGTATCGTTAACTTAGTAAGAAAAAATTTAGATGGAAGCATGCCATATTTTGCCTATTCTAGCCGGATTATCAATTAAATTTACACAAAAGTTGAACGATCTTGGGATCCTGTGATTGGATTTTGATGGTTTTGGGCTTGTTAGAATCGTCTCATTGAGACGAACATTTTGGTAGTTGAATAATCCAAAACAGACCAGTAGATCAAAAGTTATCCAATTTTTATTATATATATATATATTATTAAATTTTAATCTTAGAAAAATTATCGGATAGGGGTAGGCAGTGTTGTACATTTTCACTGTCCTAGCCTTTTTTCGCCATGTTCCAACATCCCAACGTCCTAGCATCCCAAGTGTCCCAACTATGTCACAAGCCTTAATAATTAATAAATTAATTTAAAAAAGGAGTTATCTATGTGCCACCCCGGGTGGTAAATTATTTTTGCCACCCCAGTGATCATCCAATCAAATCTCACTAAAAATACAATTTTTTTATCATTAAAAATACGATTTTTATTATTAAAAATATAATTTTTATTATTAAGAATACAATTTTTTATCATTAAAAATACAATTTTTTTATTTAAAAAAAAACGTAACATAAAAAAAAAACTTCGCATAACAAAAAAAGAAAAAAAAACTTCGCATAACAAAAAAAAAGAAAAAAAACTTCGTGTATAAAAAAAAAAAGTTTGACAAACATCGTTGCGTAATGAACATCGTTGCATAACGAAGTGACAAAGCCCCCCAAATCCACTGCAACAAGGGCGGCGAAAGAAACGGGAAACAGAAGGAAAAATCCTTAGAAGAACCACCGGAAAACGACGAAAGAACCTGCAAAAAGATGACAAAGAACCTACTGGACGAACCCACTGAAAAACGACGAATGAAAAAGAGTTAGTGCTCTACTTACATCAAAAAAAAAAAGGATACACGTGGGAAAAAAACGCCAAGGACACATCGGGAAGCGAACCGAAGGTCCATTCCAGTGAATCAACCACAAACGCCGAAAGCAACAGGGAAGAAACCAAAAAACCGGAAAAAAAGGGTTAGTGCGCTAAAAAAAAAAAAAAAAAAAAGGATACACGTGGGAAAAAACGCCAAGAGTACGAACCGAAGGTCCATTCCAAAGATTCAAACCACAGACGCCGAAAGCAACGAGGAAGAAACCTAAAAAGAAAAGGAAAAAAGATGTTATTATGGTAATAAAATAAAAAAAGAATATTTATAGAAAAAACCCAAAACACACCGGGAAGCGAAACCGAAGTTCATTCCACCACAAACGCTAAAAGCAACGGGAAAGAAACCTAGAAACCTGAAAAAAAAAGAGTTAGTACGCTAATTATATCAAAAAAAAAGGATACAGGTAGGAAAAAACGCCAAGAGTACACTGGGAACCGAACCGAAGGTCCACTCCAGAGATTCAACCACAAACGCCGTGAGCAACAGGAAAGAAACCTAGAAACCTGAAATAAAAAGAGTTAGTGCGCTAATTTGAACGCAAAAAGAAAGAAAGCACGAATGCAAAAAGAAAAAAAGCACGAACGCAAAAAACAAAGAAGCACGAACACAAAAGAGCAAGAAAGCATGAATGCAAAAGAGCAAGAAAGCACGAACGCAAAAAAGCAAGGAAGCATGAACGCAAAAAAGCAAGAACACAAATGGCAAAGTAGCATGAACACGAAAAAGCAAAGAAGCATGAACGCAAAAAAGCAAGAAAGCATAATCGCAAGGAAGCAAGAAAGCACAAACGCAAAGAGGCAAGAAGCACAAACGCGAAAAGCAAGGAAGCATAAATGCAAAAAGAAAAGCACGAACGCAAAACACCAACATACCGAAATGGTCGATACCAAATGGACAAACCAACGACGAAAAATAAGAGAAAAATAAAATACCGGTAAAATATTTATATAAACAAAACAATCTAATCTAGAAAAAAAAATTTGATTGGCCGATCTAGTAGGGGTGGTAAAAAAACATAGATCCCACCCAGGGTGGCACATAGAATTTTCCTTTAAAAAAATATATAATTATATATTTTTTTAGGCGCTGAACACATTTTTAAAAAAATTTAATTAGATTATCTTAATAAAATTTTAAGTAATTTCAATTTATAAAATTGTTCCAAAATGTCCCAAAATGTCCCAACATATGTCCCAACTGTCCCATGTACAACACTGGGGGTAGGGGTCAGCTACTTAGTGAACCCTAATCAGGTGATTTCTGGCACTCCCCTTAAACAGTCTGAAATATATATAAATAGATTAGGTATTAGTTTGCTTATTTTTGGTTTTTTATACAGATCTTTTTATTTATAGTATTTTTTGTTTATTTTTGAGATTTTTATGCAGATTTTTCTATTTTAAGTAATTTTATAATAAACCTAATCTATCTATATATATTTTAGAGTTTTTCTTGAACTACTACTACTAGGAACTAAAAACTATTATAAGTTCAGAGCAAAAGAATTTGAATTAAAAATTTATTGCATATATATAATAATTATAATAACCAATTAGCAACACAGAACCAGATGAACAAAGTTTTTATATAATTAAAATCTGTTATAAAAACAGATAGTCCTCCATTTTGCTTTAGACAATTATTTACTTTTGGGTTGCTTTAACTGCTTCTATATTTTTTTTAGTTCTTATACCAAATTTTCAAACCAGTTAGCTTGAATAGATTGATTACTCTAGTATTAGATACCATTATAAGGTCTTTTTTTAGTATCTATTTTTATAGTTAGATTTTTTTCCTTTGGTATAACTTTGGTAGCCAAGTTGGTAACCCCTTTTTTTAAAAAATTTTGTTGTCTAATTTTTTAGATTTGGTTTTTAATATTTTGTTTTGGTAATACTATCAAAGATCTTTGCTATCTTTTCACTTAGAACTTGCTAAATATGTTACTATTTTTTTAGTTTTATGAATTTGTTTATATGACAATATTACAATTATATCTAAAAGCTTTTATTTTAGATAATAGAACTAAGATTACAAATAGTATATCTTACTAAAAATAGGAATATTTGCAAAAAACCTTCAAAAATAAACAAAAAATACTATAAATAAAAAATATTTGTATAAAAAACTAAAAATAAGCAAACTAATATCTGATCTATTTATATATATTTTAGGGTTCTAGCTAAACTTTTAATAGTTTTGTAAAATAGAGTTAAATTGAAGCTAAAGCTAAAAAAACTAAATAATACAGAGTTTTAAAAGAGGCTATTATTAACCTAGTTACTAGAATTATATTGGAAAAAAAGATATATATTTCAGAAGTATATATTAAGAAAAGGAGAAACTATAAGATAAATAATATCTAGCTAACTACAAGCTAACTGGTTTAAAGTTTAAAAAAGATCATACAAAGACAATAAAATATAAATGCTAAAATTAAATAAATTTTGCAAGAACTAAAGTAATAGTAATAATTTAAAAATATTTTTAGCTACAAGTATAGTTAATATTATAGTACAAGTTACTATAATATAAATGAATACCTGAATAGAACAGGCACTACTTTACTAAGTTTTTTGTAAGAATAAGCCAGATTTATAACTTTGTGCATATAGAATAAAGTTTTAAGAGTATGAATTAAAAATCCAGAACTATATTTTGATGATACAAAATGTATTGGCAGGTGAAACAAAAGACCAGAAAGATTAAATAGACAATTTTTGTAATTAGGTTATAGTATAGCAGCTAGTATAAAACCTTAAAGCAAATCACTTAAATTAGATACCAAAAGTGTATATGTGGCTAGTTGACCTTATCAATATAACAAATATCAGATACATAAGAATTTATGAATGCATAATGATTGAAAATTTTTATTTTTTATTAAGATTAAGGTTTGGGTCTATACTAGAGTAAAAGTTAAAAAAGCTTAAGTAGTAAAATTGCTCAAAAAAAACTTTTGTTAGAGTACTAAAAGTGATTTCTTATACTGCTTTTTGGAAAACAAGTAATTTTTAAAAAAGCAAACCTTTGTTTTGAATTTTTCTAATTGTGTAATATTACACCAAATTATAATTATCCATTGGATAATTTGCTGCAAATTACATGTATTTAGAAAATCTCACCTATATTCTGTATCATTTCTTATATAGTATTCATAATTCTAATTTTGAATAAAAAATTCTAGTTCTAATTCAAATACTTTAATACTAAAAAAAATAGATAGACAATTTCTGTAGTTGAATTGCAAATATAGTAATAGTATAGAATCCTTGGATTAGCCAATTAAATTAGACACAAAAGCATATATATAGCTAATTATACTTTTGTCTATATAATACTTTTAAAATTATAAATAAAAAAATAAAATATTTTATTATATTAATATTAGCCAATTAAAATAAAGTATCTATTAGAATCTGACTAAACAAAAATTCTTATTCTCTAAAAAATTATCCATTTCTGTTTTTTTTTTTTAATTTATATTATTGATTACTTTAGAACTTGTAATTATTAAATAATTAAATTTAGAAAATATTATATTTTATAAAAGTACAGTATTAGTTTTATAAGTTGACTAAAATCAAATTGGCTAATATTTCTAAATTTAATTAGTATTACTATATACTGAATATTAATATTTAAATTAAATTTTATTGATTTTATGAGATTTTATTAAAATCAGCTTGGATGATTTTACTAAAATTATCCAATATTATAATATATAAATTGATAATCATTTGACTTTTTATTTGTTGATATTTTAGAATGTTATCAGGTTAAATATCGTTGCATTTTTTGGTGCTGTTTTTGCCATGATTTCATCGTTACTAGAACTGAATTTGGTCAATAGCCATTGTTCTTTGTTTTTTACTTCAGATCGTGTCTATACATGTCTATTGATATCCCCGGGTACATGCTTCTTATTTATATAATACTAAACATTGCTTGATAACGGGTTTATTTGATCGATGATATTTACCATAATATTAATTTTTTATATTCATATCATAATCTAACCATAACCATATCAACTTCTACTATATAATATATTTTACAATCTTTTTTCAGCAAAACCTCAATTTTTTTTACTTCACGAGAATTTTAAGAAATTGAATCAATCAATTTGTTAGATTAACCTCAAAATCATTGACCAAATCATAAATGAGTTATAAGGCAGTTCAGCGTGACTGATAACGGATTTATCTTGCAGCTTACTATGATTTGCCTGCCCATAATTTATTACCGTATTTTTGCGAAATAACGCGCGGTATGTTTTGTACCGACCGAAAATTATATTATCGAAAAACTATCTAAAAATAATTATCGTACTGTAACTCAGGGAGTGTGGAACAGCAGTCACGGGCATGCCACATGGCATGCCAAGGGTGGCATGCCATAGGGCATGCGTTAAAAGAAAATAGATATAGGACATGCCATATATAATCAATATATGCATACGTCTACTGTTGGGAAATTTCGTAAAGGTGGATAGTCAACGAACATAAAATATGAACAAGATGGTTGGAAAACTTCAGGATTTGGATGAGTTGATATGATGGTGTGCCATTGGCATGCCAGGGTGGCATCCTGGCATGAAAATTTTTAAATGGCATGATCTATGGCATGCCAAATTTTTTTGCCATGCCACAATCCCTACTGTAACTCCGCCGAATAATAAATTATTGCAGACAAATTATACAGGAAGCTGCCGGATATTATTAAATTAGCATTATTGTTAGGTAATCATTGTTACCAAGACCACAGACAGACATTCAATTATTACTGTAATGTAGTCTCTAATTCTTATAAACCAAGTAAAAATGTCTGATTACAGCTGATTTGAAAATTAGTGGGACACTTGAAAAATTTTCTTGTTTTTGAAACCTTTCGGTTTCGTCCTATGAATCATTGAACTTCGGCTTCAAAAATGGAAAATTTTTTCAAGTGCCCACTAATTTTCATCAGCTGTAATTACGTGCAAGAATATTATTGGTTAAAAAAAGATGGAGCTTCTACTTATAATATATATATATGATATGAACCAGTAAATATAAAATCAATTTGATCTAATTATGATAAAGCTTATACAATATAATGTAAAAATACCTCCATCTCAAACAAATACAACCACAGTCTGTTCAGATTAATGACTCAATAAAGCATGTAAACCTTTAATCCAGCTTCTCTAAGTATACTGACATTAGATTTATTCGATTTGTACTTATGGGTGCTAACTATCTGAAATTAAGGAAATAGATGTACAAACTAGAGGTTGGATCCCGGTAGACACAATTCGGCAGTTGTGTCAACCGGGAAGAAGTAGGAGGGTCAACTGACGGGTAGGCCTCCGCAAGAGCCGGTCTGCGGGATGTCCAATCTGTAGGTGTCATTATAATTTAATATCTATAAGAGGATGGACCCGGCATAAATTTAAACACCGGTCACACCTATTTCCGGTCATAATAATGTCAATTAGAAAAAAAAGTCCCTTTATAGAAAATAACCATGGCAAATTGTATGTTAACTCTACAATGCCGATTAGTCTAAATTTGATTTTGACATAATATCAATGGAAATCAAGCCTTAACTTTCACAGCACATATCTAATTTACATAATTAATGTCACGGCTGATGCTGATTTTGGATGATGTTGATGTTCACGTGATGATAGACAGAAATTGGCCAATAGTAAATCACGATTTAGTGTATCAAACAAAAAATTTGAAAAAATTCGCATGAAAATACCCATTATGCACTAATAAAAAGTTTTCCTTGAGATTTTACTATATAAAATTGCTAACTTCTAGCCCTAATATAAATGCTAACTAACATAAATAATTCTACAACAGCTAATAATCCTGCAGTAATTAAACTAATACAGTCGCACCTCCTAAGTGCATCCCGTCGGGACCATAGTGAAAAAAAATTAAAATTTTGCACTTAGAGGGTGTTTGCATTTATAGAGAGTAGAATATATAGGGCTTTTATAAGTTGGTACCAAATTGAACCGTGCATTTAGAGAGATTTTACATAGTACTTGTACTTAGGAGGTGTGCACTTAGGGTGTCCCGGTAAATGCATCCGGTAAATTGCAAATTATGCGAATTATGCGAATTTTGAGTTATTAGCCAATAAAATTTCAAAAAGAACAACAAGTCAGGTGATTACAGTCACCAGTTTATTCATTTAACCAATCAATTATTGTTTACATGCTGCATGAAAGTGAGGGATTTCATATAGTAAAATCGCATATTATGCGCATATTATGCCGGATCATAATCCTGGACACCCTAAGTGTGCACTTAGGAGGTGTGACTGTATGTCACGTGAACGTCAACAGCCTTTTGGTTATTAAATTATGAAACTTCTAAATTCATCGAGATATGAGCTATGAAAGTAAAGGCATTAATTTGTTTTAAAAAATGTTAATCTGTTAGATTTCTATTGACAGCAGCCCATAAGTAAAGACTATAACAATAACAACGCACGGTCATCTATAATAACCCGAGTAACCTGGGTTAGTACCTTAAAAAATTTCGCCTCAAAAATTTTACAGTTAAATTGGTTATAAAGAACTCAGCTAATGCCAAAATTCGCAGATGGCAGTTCATAGGATGAACGATTTTTATTTGGTTCGTTAATAGATGTCATACAAGTCACCCAGGTGGCTCTTATACGGTACAATATTTAGGCCAGCACCTCTTTACTCTCTTGGAGTTTTGGCTGTTGATTAGGGTTTATCGAGTGAAATTTTCTATTTTGATCAATCTGTCTGATCTTGTTAGTATCCGAATATTCATTCGTTCAATCCGAATATTCGCCAGAAAAGTTCAAATAAATATTCGAATAATCATTGGATATTCATTGAATATTAATGATCACGAAATAGACTTGTTGATTCAGAACAATAATTAATTGAGGTAGTATTATGAAGTCGAATTGATTGCCGATTTGATAGCAAGCTAACAAACGATTTTTATACTTGTAAGCCACATAATCTCGTTTATCTACTTTGGATTTATACAAGATCGGGTGACATATTGACACCTGATCTTGCATTTTAATCGGTCGATTAGATAGATATTCACTGATGGGTAACTCGTGGGTTGAATTTTTTGGTTGGCCTAACCTCTAGTAAGAAAGGATGAAACAAGAAGCGCTTCGCATTTCATCCCTTTTCTATCTGCTAAGCATGTAAAAATAACTTTTGATATATAGAGTTCTTGGCATAAGAAGACTAATTAAATTCTCAATACAAAAAAATGCCAAATCTATGATGTAAGAAATTTATTCAACATAAGAGCATTTTGTAAAAATTTTTCAATGAACCAATTTTACTGATGTGTTGTGTCAAGTATAACAGATATTATATATACAGTATAATAAATATAAATATTCGGTTATTTATTTATTTTTGATCCGGATATTTTGAAAGCTAAAATCCATAAAAGGAGCATAACAGATTGCATGAAATAGTTACATACATAAAAGAAGAGACAATTACGAAACAATATTTAACCAAGATGTAAACAATTTTATAATAGTATTTTCTTTTAAGCGTTTTTGGAATAATAACATGCGAAAATAGCCCAAATATTATATTGTCTATTATCGCAATAAAATTACGCATTTACTGACATAATGATGCACCCGATGTTTGGGGAAGTAAAAGGAGTGAAAAGGCGCGGATGTGTAAATTCAAATAAAATTTCTTGGGGATTCTTTTCAAAGATTGTCCGCTGAGATTGTTTGTAAAAATAATCCAATGCAAGTATAAATTTGATAATTGATAATATTGTTCCTTTTCATTTGCATGGCTAATCGATCGCATATTCGTTTTATTAGAAAAATTTTCTTCTTTCACCACGCGTCTAACTTTATCAAAAATTACCCTCGTGTTGCGTGCTTACTGATTTTCTATTTTTTTGTACAATGATAGAATTTCCTGATTGGCTAATCAAATTCTATATATAAATTTGGTCAAGATTTACTTTAGCCTGATACCGATACTTACCAAACACGTAGCACTTTATTATGTAAATACACGATTTCACTGCATTCTTTCAAGTTATTCCTTAAATGTATTGATTTAATAACTAAGATATTCTAAATATCTGCAACCTTTTATCAAAATATTCTCAAGCACCGAATCTCCCCACAGAATCTCCCCACATAGCAATTTTTTCATGCTAACATAAGCAACTATTTTTTGAAGAAAATCTGAGTTCGAAATGCAAATCGAAACCGATCGCTGATAGCGGGTTGGGCGTAGGCTAGTCATAAGGTGATCTCTAAACGAGGTGTTTTGTTTTTGGTAACCTACTTGTTTATCTAAACTATAAGATGGATTGAATTACTGCGAGTTTTTTTGCCAATGAATAGTTACCGAATTAATCAAGACACTTTTATACTCACGTGATACGACTCATTCCGAATCAAATATAGGGAATACACCCACAATCAAGTCTCAATTTTCGGAATAAGTGTTGTATTCTTTATACAGTATCGGCAGCAAAAACATCCAATATATATATTTATAAAGTATTGTACTATACTCAAAAATTAATTAAATTAAGAATTCTTCTAACGAATTTGTTATATTTTAATTCTTTGATAATTTATTTATTTATTTTTTTTTTTTTTTAATATTAAGATGACCTTATGGTCAGTGACTTTATTGGCTATGTATTTGTTAATCTTACAGAAGGCTGCTATTCGTCTTTGGCCTGTACTTTTGAAGAGTAAGCTAGCCACACATGCAACTTTTGGTTGCCTATTAAAGTAGTCCGCCCACAGGTTATACACTAGATATCATACTTGTAATCTAACTAGAAGGTTACCTACTTTGATTTTTTAAAAAAAAAACTTAAAAAAACTTCAGTGTGTTTTTTTTTTTAAAAAAAAAAGTTTTTTTTCATTATGAAAATGCCCTTGAAGCCTCTTTCTCACTAAATACTCATGCTTTAAATTCATAAAATCATACACTATATACTAATTCTCTTCTCAAATATATACAGAGCATGTGAAAATTTTCTCACGCTTTCTTTCTTATAAGGAATTCAAATGCATTGTCTTTGCTTAAATAAATGATAATCCAGGTCTAGTTCTTAATCATGTAATATAACCCACCAACCAAATTTTGAATATGCTTAAAGTTAATATTGATTTGTAAATAAAAGTCATGTTTTTTTGTTCTATTTACCTTGAAGCATATATGAATTGGATATTTTTAAACCAGTATAAGTTATAAGTAAATAATTTTTTTTAAAAAAAGTCCATTAAGTTGTAATAAATTGATTTAGCTACAATTTGACAGCTTTTTTTTGTTATATAATTTTTAGTGTTGGCAAATAGAGCAATAGAACAAAAGCTTGATTTTTTGTCTTTATATAAAAACAAATTTTTTATTAATAATTTGCAATTATTTAAATATATGGGCGGTCAAAAGTAGAAACCAAGGAAATTGTTTCTAAGTAAATTTTTTCTAGACTTTAAATTAAAATATCTCAACAACTATTAAACCAAACTTGATAAAAATTTTTTTATTTTAATTTTATATAGTTATAGAATTAAAATAAAAAAAATTTTATTAGATTTGGTTTAATAGTTGTCAAGAAATTTTAATTTAAAGTTTTAAAAAAACTTACTAAAAACAATTTCCTTGGTTTCTACTTTTGACCGCCCATATATTGTTAAACTATTAGTAAAGTAATAAATTTAAAATATTTTTATATTTAATTAGTAAAATTTAATACTAAAAATTTACAATAGAAAAATAAAAAAAGTGAATAGAATTAGAATCTAATAGAACAAACATAGTAAACATAATGATTCTGATAATTTTATATTATGAGCTATATATTAATATTTAAAAATTAGTAAATTTATTTTAGTCTTTAGAAGTTGCATACTATATAATAATATTTGAAAATAAGAATTATATTTTTGTATAATTTGTATTTTATTATAAAACAAAAAGTTTATATTGTTATAATAGTCAAAAAATATGTCCAATAGAATGCAATTGCTTATAGATCAAATAAGTTTTTTGTTATAAAATCGTGTGATTTGATTGGTCGGAATCAGGGGTGCAACATGTCGTAGGTGTGACAAATTTCTATTCCTATATAATAAAGTTTATAGCAAATAGTAATTTTGCTTCAAATTCTTATATAAAAATAGTGCCAATTTTATTCAAACTAGTAATTAAAAACTTTAAAAATATTACTTTTTTTAATTTTATTATAGAGTATTTTTATAGTAATCCTTCTATATGGGTGATGGACTAGGAAAACCCGCCTTTGAAGGGGGGTTTCCATTTTGAGAAAATGGCGATTATAGTTTGTGTTACCTAAATTTCTGTTGATTTTTTCCCCTGAATTTTTGATTTATTTTTAGACATCCAATCATTTGATATCACGTGTTTATTTGTTAACTTCTAGACATCCAATCATTTAATAAATAATTTGATCACGTGTTTATTCGTTATACTACTATACTATCGCTATGTCTTTAAATGAAAATAAAGAAAATACATTTGTTCCATCACATATTTCTTTAGAGCAACTAGATTTAAGTGAATATGAAGATAACGAGTTAGTACAAGAAGTTGCACAAGATTTATGGAAATTTTTTCAATCCAAAAACTGTGAATGCCGAATGAGAAATACTTTTCAATGTTTTGAAAAAGTTGGATTTAAGCGATTTTTTGAACGACATATGCAATTTCGTAGCTTAGATAAAAAAGAACTAGATTTAATTTTAATGGGTCAGCTTATGGCTTTCGAATATAATCAAACAAATGAAGATGCTAAACAGAAGTTTAATTATCAATTTAATAATGATATTAAACTCTGTAAAAATACATACCTTAAATTAATTGGAGTTGGAAAAGATTATCTTGCTCAAATTAATAAAAGTTTAAAAACAAAAGGGTTAGTTGAACGATTACACGGCAATACAAAGCGAATTCCTAATACAAAAAACCGTACAAAAATTGATCAGACTGTATCAAATTTGGTTTTTACATTTATTAGTAATTATGCTAATGTTCATGGGTATCCGTCACCAGGTCGAAATTTACAATATGATACACAGTCAATAATTTACTTGCCAACTAATGAAGATTATACTAAAGTATATAATAATTTTATCGAATGTCTTAATATTTTTCCTGAAAAGCCATTCGATAAAATTAGTTATAAAAGTTTTGTTCGCATTTGGAAAGAGTTATTACCACATATTAAATTTATGACGCCCGGTACAGATTTATGCGAAACTTGTGAAACTTTAAAGGCTGAAATTCGAAGTGCAAATTATAATGAGAAAAAAGAATTAATTCAAAAAAGGTTAGATGATCATAAACAAAAAGCAGAAATCGAACGAGAATACTATCGTAATAATATTTTAACAAGTACGATATTACCTGATACAATGCATATATGTTACGATTGGGCACAAAATGTTCCTGTGCCTTATTCTCCTCAACAAATCGGTACAACATATTTTAAATCTGCACTTCAGGCTCATATTTTTGGTATTTGTAATACTGGACAAAATCCAGCTCAACAATTAAATTATATAATTGCTGAGAATGAATTTCCTCAAGGAACGGGTAAAGAGCAAATACAACAATTAATCTTGTTTATAATGGATTGCGACGATTTCATAATCATGAAAAACATTTAAAAGTAACTTGTGATAATTGCTCTGCACAAAATAAAAATAATCTCTCATTATACTTTTGGTGTTGGCTTATATTAGTTGGCATGTATGATACGGTTGAGGTAAATTTTATGGTAACTGGACATACGAAATTTATATGCGATGGATATTTTGGTAATATTAAAACACTTTTTCGAAAAACAGTTATTAACACAGTAGACGATGTTCAAAAAGTAGTTAATAAGTCAACAAAAAATGGTACCAATAATGGAATATGTTATAATAACGGTAAAGAATGGGCATATTACGATTTTGCTAAATTTTTAAAACCACATTTTAAAGAGCTACCCGGGATTTTAAAGTATAATCATTTTTTATTTACTTCCAAAGATCCGGGAAAAGTATTATGTCAAACTGAAGCATATGGTACATATAGCACATTTAATATTCTAAAAAATAGATTCAACGTTAATGAAGTTCTTGATAAAATTCCTTTAAAATCTTTATCAAAAGAACGTCAAGAATATCTTTACCATGAAATAAGAAAATACGTAGATATAAAATTTCAAGAGATAACTTGTCCAAAGCCATCGTGGCTTAAATAAATAACTTTTATTTATTTGGGAAAAATCTAAAAGCTTGAATAAATAAAAATTTTTTTTATTAAATAAAATTTTAAGGTTAGCATTAAATATAATATAACTTAATATATCATTACGTATAAATTAATTACCGTTATCATATTTTTTCAATAAACCAGCAATAAAAATTATTCTTATTTATATATGGTATAATATAAAAGTATCGTTCAAAACTAAAACCCGCCTTTATTCTTGTTTTTGTAGCTGAAAAGTGAAAATTTTTTTTTATATCGCAATTTATTGATGATCTAATTTGTCACTTTTGATTGGATGATCTTTGATCGTGAATCTATTTTTAGAATATGAAATTTTCAAAGAATTTTTTTTTTCAAATTAAAAAATCTCGATAATTTATTATATCAACATAGGTTAAAAAGTGAAATATATACAGAAAGAAACCGGCACTTTAATTTGAATCAAAAATCTCAAAATTGATAAAAAAGTGTCAAAGGCGGGTTTTTCTAGTCCATCACCCATATAATTATACAGTTGGGCATACCCTAATATGTAATTATAAAGAGGTATGACTTTATAAAGGTACCTCTTCCATATGGGAGTCTTAGGATGTTAAGAGGATCTGGGACCACCAGTAACAGGTATAGCTGGTATAAGTGTATGTAGTTGTAGATCAGGTTGGCCGAGCCTCATGATGCTATCCAACTATATCAGGGACTGGGAGCTGCGGTGAAACAAGCCTGGATACTTGTCACTATAGCAGGGAGTATAGTCATTCGCACATTTCTGAATTCGGAACATTAAATCCTAAGTCCCCAAGTCGCAGGAAAATCAGCTAGTTGTGGTAGCATACAGGCTTGAGATATTTATCCAATGTGGTAGAGGCAGCTGCATGGCTTGAAATACGAACTCCCAAGAAGTATGCTAGTAAGGAACTGGGTATACCAATTTGGAAGCAAAAAGCACCTATCTGAAATTACATATACCAAATTGGAAGTGATGATATTAGAGAATGTGGGTAAAGTGTGAACATGTAAATATTAAGGGTTGGTTGGAGAAAAGTGACGTCCAAATCCAGGCTAGCTATATAAATAGAAGTATGGTAGGCTCTGGTAGGCTTAGGCTATGGATAAATTAGTCCAAGTCTCGGTACTTAGTAGATAGTATAATAATTGTAAGCAGTATATTGTAACGATTAATATATACTCAATAAAATTCAGAAATATGACCTCATCTTAACATTAAAAAAAAAAATAAAGGTACCTCTATATAAATACAAATTATAATTATTATAAAAAAAGTGATTAATAGAGATATTTTAGGACCTTAAAATATATAGATAGGTCAAATTAATTATAAAGTTACTAAAAATAAAAAGATTTGCAGAAAAACCTATAAATAGAAAAGATCTGTATAAAAAATACAAAAATAAGCAAACCAATACCTGATCTATATATATTTTGGGGTTCTGGTATTTTAAAAATTTTTATATATAATTGTAGATAGTTGCTATATAAAAAAGTCACAAATTTACTAATTAAATCAAAACTTTTATGCAATAATTAAAGTTTGTTTAGAAGAATAAAATATACTTACTATAAAATTTTTATGCAAATCAGATAACATTTCATTAGTACAAATTTTTATTTTTTTTTTTTTGTTTTTTATTCACTTAGGCAGTTTTACAGTATTTTATTAAGATACTAAGTATATTACTACATTAATACACTTGTTTACTTCTAATTTGCAAATCTGACATTACCCGGCTGCCTCAAAAGTGCTCAAGCACAATCTGCTGCACTAATTTGAAGACGAATCTAAAAACTAGAAGCTATGCTAAACTAGCCTAAGTGCCACACCAAAATGGCTTCTTTTCTCCTTCATATTCCTTTAACTAACAAGAAATTTACTAAAGACAAATTAAGGAGAGGGAGTAAACAAAAAAAAGATCAAAAGTCAAGAAAATGAAAATACAAAAAGAAAAAAGATCAAAAATGAAAAATGGAAGAGGAAAACAAAAAAGAAAAAAAACTACATGGTATAGCACGAAGGCTAGTCTAACAAAAAAGAAACAAAAACCAATAGAAAAAAGAAAAGAGAATGCACTATTTTAACTAGTAGTAGGTTGAATAAAAAATTATATAACAAATACAACTATTGTATATATTTACTATAAAGCTACGCTTTAACTAAAATCTTTTTCCAACTATACGACCAACCTCAGATATCTCTAAACTATCGACTGAGCTATATCATATGGAGTAGCACCGACACTGTATTCGTAAACAAACACGTCATATGATTGCATTCTACTAGGTCTATCCGAATTTAGAAAAGTAAACACTGCAGATTGTTTGGAGGGGGTAAGCCAAATTGCTACTTTTTATCAAAAATTTTGGAAAAACGGCAGGAAGACGAGAAAGATGATACAAAAGAATTACTTATAAGAAATTTAAAAAAGAGTGTTGTTGAAAAACTCATTTCTTTGTTGTTCTCTATTATATTTTACAGGTTATTTCATCAATAAAGTAGAAATGATGACTCTACCAAAATTTTTCATACAATGGCACCACCTTCTGCTAGTTATCTTGTACTAAAATGCTTTTGGCTTGCATGCTTTGCATGCTGAATATATCAAAAGAGTCCCTCTAGATAGAGAAAGTTGATCTTTGTAAAAACTGTAGATCCTGCAACTACTATCAACGCTCCAACAAAAAACTTTTTGTTTTTTTTCCGTCAGGAAATTTGGTCCAAGTAATTGTCAGAAAGAGTTCAAATTTTCATTTTACATATTATGAATATAGCTAAAAAATTTATAACTTTTTTTGTATATAGTACTATAAAAAACTTATTAATGAAATATTAACTGATTTATATAAAAATTTTATAATATATACAAATTAGCCTAAAATATATATTTAAAGAGAGCCAACTAAATTGTAACTTTAAAGATTTGATTATTAGATTTATTAATATAATTTAAATACTAAAATATATTTTAATAGGGAATATAAATTTGTTATTCTTGCGACATGTTACTCTCTAATTTGACTAATCAAATCGCATAATTTTGTAGATAAAAAATTTTGTTTTTTAAAAATTAAAAGTTTACCTAATAAAGTGTAATATATATATATATAGCATATTATATAATGTAAAATTTTATTCTGAACAACTTTTTCTAAATTATAAAAATAAATTGTCTTAGTAAAAAGGGTGTGGCGCCTTAGAGAAGTGGTCAAGGTGTCACCCCCCAAGCGGCAGGTTGACAGTTCGAATCCAAATATTGACGCTTTGAACAATAGGCCTGTGTTCGGTAACCATGTGGCTCAGATTGGTTGGGTTGCAAAAACCTGTTACCTTGGTTCCACCATCTTGAATGGGAGCTACAGCGCAATGGTGTTATTGTTACACCGTAAAATCCAGGGAACCAGAGAAATGGAAACCCGTTTGGCAAGTCCCGAATTAGGAGGTAATAGTGAAGATTTACAATGATACTACCAAAAGAAGGTGGGTGGTCTAGATCAGAATAAACCTAATAAGGGCAAGCGACTTTGTCGCTAAATCCGTATCCAAAGTGGAATGGGACACAGAAGACAACGGTAAGCAATTGGTGCGAGGGTAAAGTAGCCCTTAGGCTGATGATTTATCAAAAAGAGTTGGGGCCCCTTAATATCTGCGTTTGTGCAGTGCAATGGGTAGTAATAGGAAGAGCGTGAACCAGAGAGTTTAAATAGGCAATTCCCGTAGTTGGGTTGTAGGTATGGCAGCTAGTGTGGAACCTTCGGGCAGACTACTTAAATTAGGCACTAAAAGTGCACGTGTGGCTAGTTGTATCCTCATTTATGTAATAAATATTACGTCCTAATGACTCATAATAAAATCCCGGCCATAGTACCGGCCTTTAAAGTTTAAAAAAATTGTCTTAGTAAAAAAAAATGTTTTATAAGAAAAATCAAAAATTTTCAAAGTTAGCACATATAAAACGTTTTTTTTACTAAAACAATTTACCTTTTTAATTTAGAAAAAGTTGTTTAGTATAAAATTTTACATATATACTTAAATATAAATATAGATTAAATTAGTAAAAAATGGTTTATATGTGCTAATGTTGAAAATTTTTGATTTTTCTTATAAACGTTTTTTACTAAAACAATCTATTTTTATAACTTAGAAAAAGTTGTTTATAATAAAATTTTATATTATATATTTTGATATCATTTATTTATTTTTATATTGAAAATTACTTCGATTTACAGATTGTAAAATTCACACTCAGTTTTAAAAAGTTTTCTATTAAAGTTAGAGTTAGAGTTAGGGTTAGAATTATAAAAATAGCAACTTTTATAGTAAAATTTAGCAAGGAATTTTTTTTCACATAAAAAGAAGAAGTTTCATAAGCTAGATTTTGCGTTATAAGTAATTTTTTGATTTTTTCATAAAAAAACTTTAGTTTTGTTATACAAAAAAAATTTGCAGCTTGTGCTAATTCTGCAAGTTTGATTGGCAGATGCAGGGCTGTGAATTTCACAGCTTGTTAAGATTAGCAATACTCTTTTATATTTTACTAGTAAATTTTTAATTTTTAAAAAATAAAATTTTTGTCTACAAAATCATACGATTTGATTGGTTAGAATCAGGGTGCGACATGTCATGGGTACAAACAAATTTCTATTTTTATTTTAATATATTTATTTAGAAAAATAGCTTTATATAGAAATTTTTTTAAAAAAATATATATTTGCAAAATATAAAATAGGAAAAACCTAATTTAACACCTAGTATATTAAACACGGGTATTTGTATAACATGTAAATAAAATAATTTTTATCAAAAAAACAATGAAATAAATAAAATTTTTACTAATATTAGAGTTGGGGTTAAGGCCTAGATGGGTTAGAAGCATTTTTTATACCAAAATTTCATGAGAAATTTTTTTATTAGAGTCCCAAAGATGATTTTATAGACAAAATTTTAAGATATTATTAATTTTTTGTTTTTTTGCTTATTTTTGTTGTACAAAAAATGACCTGCATATGATTTACAAAGTGCATTTAATTCAATATTTTGATTGGCTTTTATATTTGTTTTGTGTAACTAAGTGTTAATTCACCTAGTGTTTAAATAAAAATTGCCTATAAAATATATATTTAGTTCATAGTCAAAACAAAAAATATATATTTAGAAAAATATTGTATATAAAGATTATACAGTATGGGATACCTTAAACTAGCAATTTTTTTAAAGTAGCCAAATTTAAAACAAAATTCTAAATTTAATTAGCTAATAATTTAAAATTTTATTATGTTTTTTTTTTATTATAGTTTCTAATTTTTTTATTATATTTTTTAATATAAGTGGCCAAATTTTAATTTTATTAATAACTTTAAAGCAATAGCACTTTCAAAATTTATTGAATTAAAAAATAAATTTTGTAATTTTGTCTGCTTGTTTTTCTATATATTTTTACAAAAAAAATTTTTATTAACCTATATTTTTTATTTTTATAAATAAATTTAAAAAATTATTGGTTTTTACTTGCTAGTTTAAGAAGCCCTATATTGTATTTATTTAAGTTTGACTATAATTTAAAAATTTTATAATTTTGTTAAATATTACTATAATTTAAAGAATTTAATAATTTTGTGCATATGTGCTATAGCGCACCTTATATAATTTGGTATAACATGAAATCAAAACAACCAAAATAACCCTTTTTTGTTAGTTAGAGTTAGGTGGTGTTAAATAGTATATAGGTAAGATAGAGGTCGTACCCTAGGGTATAATAACCAGTTAACTGCTAGGTTACCCAAATGACCGAATTATAAAATTAATAAACGGGTTATACAAATAAGTTATCCGGTTAACTTATAAGATAATATAGGATAATATAGGGTAAAATTAAATAAGGTAGCTACGCGATGCTGTCACACAAAACCAGGAATGTAAATTTATAAATTTACATAATTCTGTAGACTGGCAAAAGAAGTCCTTAACGAGTTTAATAGAATGGGCCATTGTATTCAGTAAGATCTTCTATTTTTATTACGTATTTACACATAAACATATTATTATGTATTTTCATAATACCAACCAAACGGGATAGACCATTTTTTAAGAAATTGATAAACCCGCCGAATAATAAACTATATCTTTTTTATATTAAATGAATAACTTCCATACAGAAATTTACAGCCACAAGATTTAATTATGTATTAGAATTGTAAAGATTCACATAAAACCTGATAAAATATAAGCATAGTTAATACAATACATTAATCAAAAATGCCTCTAAATCAAATATACTAATTTATCTTCGCTTCGTTTTCCACAAATTTGTGTTGTAGATCGAAAATCAGATTTTTTTGGTTTCCAAATCAACTTATATTGCAACGAAATTCTAAACTTACTTAGTTGATTAGAGATTCAAATTCCACTTAATAAGCGGATTAAAAATTGATTTAAAATTTATCAGTATTAAAACAGATAAAATTGAATACTACGTATTTTATCAAATCGTTCCATACTGTAAATTTTTATTTCATAATGCTTCTTTTAATCGACACTTCAGACTTATACTTTACCCCTAATTCTACTTAAAATTTTATATAAGCTCTCTGCTGTCTATCAAGACCCCTTTCTTTATCACCCGGTTTCTTTCTTTGGTTCAATTTTTTTTTTTAAAAGTCCATCGACGAACATGAATCAACGAGACGTATATATATAAAGTTACAAAAATAGATGAGGATACAATGCTCATTATCTTATTAGTTAACCGGATATTTTATAACTAGCAGTTAACCAGATATTTTATAACTAGCAGTTAACCGTTATTATACTTAGGGTACAATCGGATATAACCGTTATCCGTTTACTTCAATAGAGTATAAAACTGGTTATTAGATTTTATAAAAGGTTATACCCTTTCGGGTAAAGAGTTATCCGGGTACAACCACTAAGGTAAGAAAGGGATTTTATAGTAAAATTTTGCAAGAAATTTTTTTATTAGATTATGAAAAGTGGTTTCATAAGCAAAATTATGAGCCACAAGCGATTTTTTAAAAGATTGCTATTTTTTCTCAATTTTACATTACACCTGATCCTACGATCTGAATGGTTTATCAATTATAATGTATATGTGCTAAATTACATAAACCTAATTTAAAATTACTATAATTTATTGTAAAAATTAGATTCAAATACTTTGGATATTTTATTACTTAATTTTTTATTTAAAGTACTTTTATTTAGAGATATACTATATAAAGACAGGACCCTGGCATTTAGTACAAAAATTATATGTTATGCATTTTAGTAAAAACTCTTCCAAAATTTAAGAAGCAAAAAAATAGGGTTTGGCAATTATCTTGGCATCTAGTAGTCTGATTTGAATGAACTTTTTTAAAAAATAAAGCTCTCAGTAATACTTATCTAACAAAAAAAAGTTTATTCAATTCTAATTACTAGACCAGAAGTTATTTAAACAAATATAGTTTTGTTCTTAGGGTTCTAAACTGGTTTGAAAATCTCTATCTGTGACCTGTCAGGTCAACTGTTTTTTCAACCGGTTATCTGAACCTAAAACTATTTACCTGATTAAAGTGGGTCACCTGGTTATAATCGGATGATCGAATACCTGATTATCTACAGGTAAGAACGTCCCTAATGCGACATATTAACCAAACAATCAAAATCGTTAATTTAAAAAAATTAGGCAACAAATCGAAGCGAATAAAAGAAAATTTGTATTTAAAATTTCAAAATAAACGTCGTTGAGTGTTATTTAAGGTAGACAAACATGTCTTTATTGATTTGAACCCATTTAAACCATATTATATATAAGTTATAACCATCGTTATTTAGAATTTTTTATCTATCATAGTAGAGTAAATACGGGTAGCCGAGGTCAGAATAGTAGTATTACGTGGAATAATTATATTATTAATTGGTTCTCCATCACGCGATCCCTGGTCTAAAGCCAGAGGGGCAACATCGGCAAGTACAATATCACAACCAAAATCACCAGCCAAGACACTAAAAAACTTTTGTAAAAAAAAATAATAAGTTAATAGCTGTTATTTGTACACTCCAATATTAAAAAAAAAAAAAAACTATAAAATGTAAAATCTAAACCTTACACTTATATTACTTTTCTAAATCGTTATTTTAAGCTTTTTTACTTTTTTGTTTGTACAAAAGCTGAGACTTGGTTAACATAGTGGTAGTTAATTACTTATAACTTCAACTGGTGAACTTCAAGTTTATCTAATAATCTACTGCGTCTAATAGAAATAATCTACCCAAGCTTCCGAAAAAAGTATTGTAAAAAACACATAAAAAAATCTTTAATTGTATAATGATCTACAAAATCAGTCACTCGGAACATTCTTACTCCAAATATTAAATATATCTCTGTTAATAAACGGGTGAACGGGTGACCTGTTTATTAACGGCTGATCTATATATCATTTTAAACCAGTTTGACAAAAACATGACCCGGTTGATAAATTTTTCGGGTCGGGTAATAGGGTACACAGTTTTTCGGGGCAGAGGTTGGAACCCTATTTGTCCTTTTTAGCAAATTAGATCAAAATTGGCCAAAATCCAGTTATAACCTATATGAGAGATGTCTGGGGTCCTATAAAGACAATTTGTTTTACTATAGTATATCTATCTAGTAGGGGTCTTAATTGGTCGGGTTGGGTCAGGTTTGGGCCTGACCCGGGTCAGACCCACTTGGGTCAAAACCTAACCCGGGTCTGACCCGCCTCATGTCAAACCCGACCCAGGTCTGACCCGCCCTATACCAAACCCGACCCGGGTCTGACCCGCCTCATGTCAAACCTGACCCGGGTCTGACCCAACCCAACCCAACTCGGGTTGAACCCGGGTCATCACCCCTAGTTAGATAGAGATCTGTATTAATAACATAACTATTTCGTCGCGGGTTTTACCCCGTCGTATTATATTTAGCTGTTTAATTGTTTACTTTCGTTTAATTCATAACAATATAATACAGGAACTCCAAAAGCAAAACCTAGTTGTAGAATTGCGAATCTTGATTGATATTGAAGGAATAAATAGCATTGGATATAGGTATGATAAAGGAATTGGAGTTGAAAAGGATGAATATAAGGCTTTCATTTATTATCAAGAATCTGCAGAGATGGGTGACGCTGCTGGAGCATTTAATGTTGGGAGTTTTTTATGATGAAGGAATTGGAGTTAATAAGGATGAATATAAGGCTTTTGTTTATTATCAAAAATCTGCCGGGATGGGTGATGCTGATGGGATATTTAATGTTGGAAATTGTTATCAAAATGGAAATAGAGTTGAAAAGGATGAACTTAAGGCTTTTATTTATTATCAAAAAGCTGCAGAGATGGGAAACGTTACTGGGATGCCATCAGTCGCAGAATGTTATCGAAATGGAATTGGAATAGGAAGAAATCTAGATAAAGCTAAATACTGGCTGGCATCAAAGGTAAATTTTGAGTTTAAATTTGTGCTATACATTGTGACGTATCACAATCTATTAATGAGATTAGGTGCTATTGATTAAAATCATTAAAATAAGGTTATAATTATGTAATAAGTGATTTCATAAGAGAAATTTCGATTATAATGAATTTTTAAGAAAAATGAACTTTTGCACCTGATCGTGATATTTCAATGGTAGTAAACGCATTCAAAGCAACAAATTACAATACTCATTCATTATATACAGCATTAATATATATAATATATACTTATTTAATAATTTTGTGCATTTAAATCGCGTTTAGAGTAAAGAATTTAACATTAGGTATTATATTATAATTATTATTTTCATAAAATAATTGTTAATAGTTTATTTATTGACAAATTTTATAAATAATTTATAGCTACAAATGAGTGGATAAATAATTCAGAAATTGAAGATGATTTGAAAAAAATATTAAAGAAAATAAATATCAGTTGCCTTGGATTTCTTATGACGAATTTAAAAATATTGAAGAAATAGGTAGAGGTAGATTTGCAACTGTATTTCGTGCTGATTGGAAAAGTCAAACGTTTCTTAAAAGAGTTGTGCTTAAATTACTTCATAACTCAAATAATCATCATGAAGAATTTATAAGAGAGGTAATTTTTTTAAATATTTATATTAATTGTTATCAGTTATTTGTGGTTTATTTATTATTTATGTTAATAATTTGAATGTATTATACTTTATTTTAGTAATAAGTTAAAAGCATATTGTGATATTAGTCTTAAGGACCAACATTTTTAAAATGTTTCGGTATATCAAAAGGCATAGCTTCTAAGGATTATATTCTTGTTATTAAATATGCTTCAAAAGGTTGCTTGCGCAATAATCTACTTACAATAGCACAAATGGATTGGAAGGACAAATTAAACCTGCTACAATGTATTGCATCAGACCTTCATGTAATTCATTCTCATAATCTTATTCATCGTGATTTACATAGCAGAAATATTATTTAATAGTTTTAAAAGCACATACATTGCAGATTTAGGCCTTTCAATAACAGCTAATATCGCATAAAAATCAAAATCTAATAAAATTTGTGGAATTTTACCTTATATTGCCCCTGAGGTTTTGAATAATCTAAAACATCTGATATTTATTCATTTGGTATAATCATGGGAAATTTTATATGGTAAATTCGTACCTTTTGAACAAAAATTGTCAAAATTACAATTTCAAACACAAGTATGTAACGGTTTACAACCACATATTTATGACAATACAGCCAAATGCTATGCAGATTTAATGAAGAAATGTTGGAATCTAGAACCAAATGAATGACCAACAGCAAATGAAATATGTGATATTTTTGCAGAATAGCAGAATAATGAAATTATTTTATCTGAACTTGATAAAAAATTACTAAATGCAAAAAATGATGATATACATGAATTTAATGATTCATATTATAAAAGTATTTTTATTTCGTCTACTATATATCAAGGTAATTATATAATTTTTTTTTTAAAAAAAATTCTTATTCTATATTATACAATGATTTAATAATTCTTTTATAGGCAAGTCAAGTTTTGCATCAAATTATGACTAGTTGTTATTTAGCAATAGTAACACCAATCTATAGATAGGAGTAATATAAGACAGACATCGAAACCTCACCTTCTGAAACGCCTACAACTTTCTTTCTATACAATCTTAGATCTGGATATAAGATTCTGTATTTTCGTTAGTACGTTGGTCTTGCAACATGATACCACTATGAAATTAGCATTATTACATTCTACATAGTCGTGGATACTATCTACCTAAAATATCTTTAAACATTTATAGTTTAGTCTGTCATGCAAGTTAACTACTGTAAAAACTATAGCGTTATTTCAAATCTTGGCCTGAATTAAGCTTAATTCAGGCCTGCGCGTTATTTTACAGTAAATATTTTTTGAAGACTCCTATTATTAGCATTCTGAAATACTACAGATAAATTACTACACAAAAGCAATAAATTAATTTACCGTACTTCCTTTAAAAAATCAAAATTGGTTTCTTTAGAACTGGCCAAAATGTCTTGAATAACAATGATGGTTCATGCACTTTTACATAATTAGTATTATCGGGTTGCTAAATATAAATGACCAAATCCTCCTTTACCAATTTCTTTAATATTGAATGGAATCTAATCAATTACATCCTCATATTTAAGGTTCTAAACTGAATTCTCTGCACCACATTTCTACCTGTCCATTTTTGAATAGTTACTTCGGGTCACATGTCGGACACCATTATTTAAACATGTTATCTTTATTACGAAGAGTTATTTAAAAAAACCTGAAGCCAATTTTGCTTACCTCTATTAGGTTCGTATATACTGGAGATTTTATTATTAAATTCAGTAATAGAAATCCTAGACAAACATTCGTAATTTTATTTTTGTTATATATATATGCTGTGTCTCAGATTAAAACTTGTGTCAGATTGAATCCAACGCACCCGGGTCCAGTGTTGTACACGGACATTGTCCCGCCAATTTTATAGGGACACAGACAGTCTGGGACGGGACGTCCGGGACATGTCCGCAATAATGTCCCAACACGATATTGTTCGCGGACAATGTCCCACTAATTTTTAACTTTGTCCCTACTATGTCCGGGACATGTCCGCTGGGTAAAACCAATCAAATTGCAGAAATATACAGACCCTTGGTTTGCGTTTTGTAAAAAATGATAATAATTTATGATGGATACAACAAATTTTATTGGTTGGTGATTACGCCGAATGTCCGGGACAAAAAAAATTCTGGGCGGACATGTCCCGGACGTCCCATCCCAGACTGTCCGCTGTCTGCGTCCGTGTCCCATGACAACACTGCCCGGGTCTGACCTGACCCGATTTTTTTCTGACCCGGATCTGACCCAACCTGGGTTTTTTCTGACCCGGGTCTGACCCAACCTGGGTTTAATCTGACCCAACCCAACCTGGGTTGGGTCTGACCCGGGTCGGGTTGGGTCAGACCCGACCCAGCTAAGACCCCTACTATCTAGAATAATATATAGTATATATAATATACAGTGGCCTACCATATTATTGTGGACACTTTTTAAAAATTTTATACAGAGCTAAATATATATGATATTAAGCTAAAAGTTAAATTATAAATTCTTTAATTCTATACCTTTTAAATAAAAAAAAGTTTAAAAAATTTTATGCTACAGTTTTTAAATAATTAAAATTTAAGTAAAATTTTAGATTTTTAAGTTTGACCGGTTTTTATTGTTGTACAAAATTAATTAAAAAAATAACTGCATAGTAAAAATTAATTTTTTATTAAGCTAATTGAACTTCAAAAATAAGCAAAAAATTTAAGATAGTTTTTATTTCTAAATATAAAAATGCAATTTTTAATTCAAAATTATATTAATTACCAAATATAGTAATTTTATTACTATATATAGTAATTAACTAAAATTTTTTTGAAAAATTATAAAACTTTAAAGATATATGCATTTTGTCATACTAAATAAATTTATTTAAAAAAAATTGCAATTTATTAATAAAAAATTTAAATTTATCAATTACTATATTTAGTAATTCTGTTTATTATGAAACCTATATTAAAATTTAGAAAACCGGTCAAATGCAAAAATTTAAAAATTTACTTAAACTTAATTATTTTAAAAACTGTAGCATAAAATTTTCTAAACTTTTTTTATTTAAAAGGTATAGATTTAAAGAATATATAATTTAATTTTTAGCTTGATACCTTATATATTTAGCTTTGTATAAATTTTTGAAAAGTGTCCACAATAATATGGTAGGCCACTGTATATATTTGAGTATAAGTTACTAACTAGTATTTTAAACTAACAAAAATATACTATTTAAGAAGTACTTTGTTTTAATTTCATAGTACTATTGTATAATATTTACAAATATAAAACAAATAGTAATAAAGCATATTTAAAACAGATTTGTAAAATAAAGTTATAGTTTAATTTTAATATAGTTACATCTAATCTAAAGCTTTACAAAGTTAATTTTTTTTCTTATAATATAAAATTTGAAATAATCTAGTAGTCTAGCTTTTTAAAAAATTTTATATATAAAAAATATAATGTTTTTTTATAGATATTAAAAAAAACTAAATATAGTCAAAATATTTTTTAAAAATTTTATAAAAATTTGATTTGGTTAGATTATAAGAATCAATTTATTGTAATTTATTATACAAGATACCCGATGTGATGTGATTTTTTGCAATTGAAAAATTTTAAATTATATGCCTTAGACTAGTGTTCTGACCCAGGTAAGTATTACCTAGGTTGCTCATAGGTGGGCGGGTGATCTAGATTGAATTATAGTCCAATTGAATAGTCAACCTGTGAGTCACCTGTGGGTCAACCTATAGGTCACCTGTGGGTCAACCTGTAAGTTACCTATATGAGTGATTCGTATGGGTTGGTTATAATTAGAAATATTATTCTGCTTGCTGAAACTTAGTTCAAACCTACTTGAAACTAAACCCAATAGAACATGAGTTTTTGTAATCACATGATTTTATTATAAATTATGCTCCAAATGAGTTTGATAGATCAGTTAACTATAATAAAGATTAATAAATTGAATAAAAAAAATAACTGCAAATAGAGACCTTCAGCAAAATTTTTTTATTATCTAGTGTTTACGTGGGTAACCCGGGTGGCCCACTCATAGCAGAATTTTTTTTATTATCTAGTGTTCACCCAGGTGACCCAGATGATCCACTTGTGGGTAACCAGGTTGGGATTTTTGTTATAGGTCAGAACACTACTTTAGACATCATATGATGTATAATAGCATTTTAAAAATTGATTTATATTATTTATCAACTGGTAACTTGCACAGTAAATTATAGTATTAAGTTTGTATAACTTAATTACTGTACAAATTATAAAAAATTATATTTTTTGTAAAATTAATATAAATATACCCATAGGGTATATCAAATTTTTTGTACACATTATTTTGATCATACAGTATTTTATACAAAAATAGTAATGCTAATATTGTTTATATTAGATTAGAGTTAGAGTAAGAATTATACTAAGGTTTAGATTTAGGCTATTATATAGTAAAATTGCTCAAGAAAATCTTTTTTATTAATGTACAAAAGATGGTTTAGTATACAATTTCTTGCAAAATAAATGATTTTTGTCAAAACAAATGTTTGGTTTGAATTTTTCTGATTGTGTAATATTACACCCTAATTTTGAATTTTGGTAGCCGATCTATAGATCACATGATGCAAATATATGTACCTTTAGGTATATATATATTAATTCTTTGTTAAAATATAATACAAATAACTAGTGATAATTATTATTACCTCTAAATATTTTTAGAATAAGAGCATAGTTAAAAAGATTTTATTTTTTTTATATAATATAATATAAATTATACATAAAATTCTAATATTAGTTCTTGTAAGATTTTTAAAGATTTTGAGTACTATAATTTTGAGTATTCAATCTGTTTATTTAGTACAATTTTGCAATACAATAATATAAATTATATATTAAATTTAATAAAAAAATCTAAAACAAAAATTTTAAAAAATAAATAAATCAAAAAGCTATTTAATAATAAAAATATTATTTAGCAATTTTAAAAATATTATTAAAATTAGAGTGTTATTTTATAGAGATATGTTACTATGGAGAACCTATATGAATAGCCAATTAAAATTGAACATGTGGCTAGATAATATGTTGCTTATTATTGGTCAATTAAAATTTTCTACAAACTTTCTAACTTTTATAAAAACACAAAAGAAAATTTTCTAACTCTAAATATAATTGGCTATTATATGTAGGGTCACTATAGAGATATATCTCTACATACAATTTCTTTAAAATTATATAAAGTTTAAACAGGGTTAAAATTTAGTAATTAAATTTTAATAATTTTGGGCTTATTAAAATTATTTAATTAAACAAATATTTTTAATAATCAAATATTTAAAACAGATTTATAAACAAAAATTATTAGTAATTTTAAAAATAAATCTATATATATTATATAAAAACTAGATTTTGTTAAAATTTTTAACAAAAAAATTTTTTACAAAAATTTTAAAATATAATTTATAACATTAAAAAAAATCAACAAAAATATTTAATTTTTTAAATTAACAAATAATTGCTTTAAAAACTGCTATTTATAGTACAATAAATCATCAATAATATAATATGCTCTTATCTATTAATAAACATTAAAGCAAAAACTTATTTTGTTTATAAATAAAAATTAAAAAACAAAGATATTTTTTATTTTAAAAAATTTAAAAAATATTTATTGTATTAAAATTTTTTAAATTAAAAATTTAAATTTTTGTTGGTAAAATTTTTTTACAAAATTAATAAATTATTTTTAAAAAATATTTTATATAATTTAAATATAAAACCAAATATAGATCTATATATATAAAAAAAAACCGGATTAAATAATAATTTAATAAATATAAAATCAAAATTAGATATACAGTAAAACCTCCCTCTATAAGTGTACACCCTCCCTAAATGTACGCTCAAATGCTGGCCCAAATATATACATGCCCTTTATAAATGCATTTTTCTTATAAATGCGCGTTGTTAAATCTTAATCCCAGGAGCATGCACTTATAGAGGCTTTACTGTATATATAAATAAGTTGGCAAAAAAAAAAAAATATGGATTAAAAAAATTTATATTAAATATAAAATCAAACATAGGTCTATATTTTTATATAAATATATTAAGTTTATAATTAAAAAATTTTTAAATATAATATGTGTATTAAAACCTATATAATAATATATATATATATATATATATTCTTGATTGCGATCAAAGTTTAGTATATAATTGTAAAAAAAAAAAAAAAATTTTTTTTATCCACTTAGAGATGTGTTGAAAACAAAGAACTTTTATTATGTCATGATATAGCTTAGAATGATTACCTACTGTAATTCTTATTGTGTATACTTATAAAGCAAAAAGCTTGAGTTTATTTACTATAGAGTTCACATGTTTATATGTATATGCGCAGAAACATTACGGTTACTCAAGCTTGAGGATGATGCACATTAATATCCAGACTTTCTTGCACATACTATCGTAATATTTAGTAAGAAATTCGTTCTTAATTGTACGAATTTCAGCACTCACAGACATTTCATCACAAAATGAATTGTTTTGTATTACTGCAATTAAACGTGAAATGTAGGAGGGATATTTAGTTTCGATACCGATAACAATAGTTTTGATTGTTTAGTCCTGTAAAAATCAACTTTATATCAACTCTGCGTTTATCACGATGCGTTGCCTGTTCCTTTGCTGTTACTTGCATCATTACTGACAAGCTCGATAATTATTCCTCGATTAGCCTCATTTGATTGAATTTTAGTATCTCTTAACAAGATAAATTTCTCCGCGAATGGGTCACAAATTTTCCATGAACAAACATTGCTCAATTTCGGATACCTTTTTCAAACATGCAGATTAAAATCTTTGACCAATCTGTCATCAGTAAGTTTCCGAATTACCAAATAACCAACAATGATTGGTTTAAAAAATCCGCGAATACGTAATTAGGCAAGCAAATTGGCGTAATTTATATAGTAACTGCATGTAAGTGTACTTTTAACTATGAAAGTACATAAAACTCTATAGAAATTGTCAAACTTTAAACAATGGGTCATTTACAATTATCGTTATGCAGAAGAAAATGATTTTACAAGGTACCTGAAGGAACCAGCTCATCATGTAGGTAGATAGATAATGCAATTAAATTTCACGAAACCATTATATCAAAGTTATATATAGATTACGTTAATTTAGTGGATTATATGATCAGCAACAAAAATTTACCAAAGTAGGAATTTATAAAGCGTCATTTATTGCATATGACATGAATGTCAAACGTTAAACTGTGGGGGGTGGGCACATTGAAAAATCGAGTCAAATATTTTGTATGTAATATTGCGGAGAAAGGGAAAAAGTTCGTTAGACCTGTTAAAAATTTTATTCGGAATTGATTTTCGGCTTAAAATGAAAGTGTATTAATGTATGCGTTTCTCGAATAGTACTTATATAAAACCTTAAATTAGCCAAATCTATCAATGTAGTACCTAATTATTCCAACCAATTATCTACATTAATCAATATGAATTATGGAAATCGTGGAAATCACAGAAATCATGAAAATCACTCTTTTTAATTACTAAAGCAGGTCAAAAGAGACCTGGTAAACAATTATTATTGATGCCTGAAACACAAACACAGGAAAAATCTACCATATGGCAAGTCCATTGTTCATTAAATTATGCGATATACTATTAATATTTCGATTTGTTTTATATGGTATATTAATTGATTATTGACTAGATTTAGCAGGCGGGGTGATATATCTTAACAATATTAATAAGTGAATTTTATGACAGACGGGTGGCTGTAAATATTGCGGCATCTGCTTTGACATTAACGTCAACTATTCGCGTTAAGTTTAATATTATGATTTGTGCGCACAAACTTATTGGTTGATCTCTATACGAATTGGATCTGCAAAAGCATGCATATTTGAAGGTGGCTAATGCGGAGCCAATCAATCAAATTTATGACAGTAATCATTTTCAAGTGTGATTGACAATATTATATACGTAAGTAATTTAAATCATTTAAATGACGAAATGTAAATAAAAAAAAAAAATGGATATTCTTTTTGAAGAAACAATATGAATGTTGAGATAATATTGTTCACTACATCTGGTATGGTGGCGAGTTTTTTTATCGATACGATACTGTAAGGCTATGTTCATATGCGTTTGCTCGTGTAATTTCTATACTAGTTTCAATGTTTATTTATATCCTACTTTAATCATGATATTCAATTAATTAGCATATATATTTGATATTATCGTTATATACTTTATATATGCTATATATATATATTATATTTGTTAGTAAACTTTTAGATTAGTTATATTGTTGTATAATAGAAAGTCGGTGGCTAATTATTCTTTTAACTAGTTTCGTTTTTGGTTTCTATTGTTTATATGAGAACGCAACTAGGCAATTATCTGCATTCGGTTTGTTCGGCAAGACAATAGTGTAACATTAAGCTACATGTTACTTGTCTACTTGTCTTACCGTTTGTTTTAAAGCCGGTGGAATTAACAATGTATCTATAGTACTATGAAACTTGGGATATTAAATTTTTTTTTTTTTATTGCATGTTTCTTGAATAACTATTATCTTAATTTCTGGTAATTAGAAGTAATTAAATCCTAGCTCTCTTAATATAGTCTTTAATATATCAATACCTTCACGAAGCATATTCTTCTATGTATTTTACTACTATTATTACATTATACTTCACCGAATTTTGTATTATCAAGTTTTAAAACAATTAAAACAATGATTTCTTTAAAAATGTCTTATATCATCCGCATACATACGCACATTATGCCACTCAGTCTTGCAGTTTTTTTTTTTTCGCTGCTTAATGCAATTCAAATTACAAAATATCAAAGAACATATTTCAGAACAGACATGCAGATTTTTTTTTTTCTGTATCAGCTGCTGCCTTGTCATGCATCTTCCTTATTACATTACCATATAATTTTTTTTTTATTGCCAAACATTTATTACGATCCTTACATTATCAGAGTTTATTTTTGTTACGGTTCATTGTTGTTTAATCTAAAACTCTCCTTCCTTTTTTGAATTTTTGAAGAGTATTTTAAATTTAATTGAATATTACAACGTTACTCTTTTTTTTTCCCAAACTAAAAAGAGAATGAAAGAATCACACCATTGAAAAGGAAAATAACAATGGTTCCGCCAAATGTTAAAAAGCCACGAAAAATTTTTTTCAAAAAAAAAAAATAAATATACTATACTGCCACTAAATAAAACATAATATCCTCAGCGAGGATAAAATGATCTGTTCTCCCAGTTTTTGAAAAAAAATTTTTCTTATTTTCTCTACACAACGAATTAATTATATAAATTATTATATTCTACACGAGAATTCTCATACATTCCCTTTCCCTTACGAACCCATTATCATCTTTCCTCTCTCCTCTCCTCCTCTAATACTTTTCGATTCGTTTTTTCAATGGGTTCAAAATCTCTTCGGTATGAAGTTCTCGTGTATCCGCCTAAGGAACAAACGCAACCGAATGCAATGACTTCCTCTAATTCGGATACTCAGCCATTCTTATTTCAAACACAGATTCAAAGATTTACATGTGACAGGGAAAATATGCGGCAATATTGGATCCCAGAGGGATTTCATCCTGTTCTAGTCCCTCGCACTTGTTTACAATCTAGTTTATCTGCTGCAAATAATGATAATACAAGACAAATAATGACTACGTCCGCTTCGGCTGTTAATGCTCAAATGTTACCTAATGGTTTTTCTAATGTTAATGTACCTTCAAGGCCACTTCAACCAAGGATTGCCACTGCTACCTCTAATATTATTATTGGTGGTGGTAGTGTAATGACACAAAGCATGAAAAGACGTTTCCCTGCAAAAGACCAGATCATTGCACCACCTCCAAGGTCATTAAATGCTCAAATGCTTTATTATTTTCAAAAACGTAGGGAATTAATAGAAAATAGATCTCTAAATATAATTCCTTCAAAAACTATTGAACAAATGTGGCAAGATGAACCGGTCACTGTAAAAAGACACTACGAACGACTCGCTTTGCGAATAAAAATTGAACAAGCTCTTTCATCGAGAGCATGTCAACTCAGACAAAGACGTCATCAACCATATAATATAGATAGAAATAACAGTGTCACCTCTTTGACTGGTTCTTCATCACGTGTCATTCGCTCACGTCATTTACAAAATACGATGAGTAATAATATGAACACTATAAATAATGCACCTTTTAATGTCAATGGCAGTTCTTTAAATAGAAGTAGTTTTAATGCTTCATCAACAACAGAAAACCATCTCGATAATTCAAATACATGTAATGCTTTACCTTCTTCCTCGCAAGGCTTTACACCAAGTCACGTGTTAAATTTGAATTCGTCCTCGGTTTCTTCCTGCCAGAGTGTTCAAAATGAGAATGCTAGTAACATTGTTGGAAATGATTGCACATCGTCATCCGATACCGAAGATTCGGATGAATTTTTCGAAGAATCCCGCAACGATTTCATGAATGCCGACAATCCGTACGGGGAGCCATTCGATTCACCGATATCCTCGCCATCTTCCTCGCCAAAATTTTCCGCAACCCGAACCAACGATGACGATAATGATTACGATAATGACAACGATTACGATTATGATTATGATAATGACTACCCAAACGCTGATTGGATGACGCATTCAGATTACGAATACGACGAAGACGACAACGAAGTCCTCGACTATTAAAATGAATCCGTGTTAATTAATCATCGCAGATGAAATCGCTCGTTCATCATCATTTTTTTTTACCTAAGATTAAAAAATCGCCGAAAATTTATTTCCTTTATTATAACGCGTCAAAACGAACTTTAATCCAATATAACATCACACGTCACGTCAAAAAAACAACGGACTACGCTTTTATTTTATTTTTTTTTCTTAATTGAACATTCGAATCTATCTATGCCAAATTCGGAATCCTTATTTGAGTTTTTTTTCGAAAATTCTTGAGGAATTAGAGAGCAAAGAATATTATTATGAATATTTGCTGCCACGTTCCATACTCGTATACAATAGTGCCGCAAATGAAAAACAAAAAACCTATCAACCTTTGGACACTTTTTTTTTCGTGATATATATATTTTTTTTATATTATTTTTCTTCTTTTTTTTTTTTGTAATTATCTTTTTTTTCCGTAAGTATATTTTCTTTTACGAAAAAAGTGTATACTTATTGTATATATTACAGCTTTCCTTTTACCTTTTACCTTTTTTAAAGAAAAAAAAAACACAAAAAAAGAAATCAATCACTTAATTCTCGTTTCTTAAAAAAAAAAAACTTTTTTAAAAAAAAAAAACAAGATTCTCCCTGTGGGAGGGGGGAAAAGAAAAAATTAAAATATAAAACCAAAAGAGAAGACGGGAGAGTAATTAATGTTAAAAAAAAAAAATTTTAAAAAACAAATCACGATTATATGTGTGTATATATATATACTTTATTTTTTTTTTCTACCAACATGTACAATATATAAATTTCTTTTTTTTTCTTCTGTGAATTTTTTTCAAATTTTTTTCTCTGAATCTTTTCTTTTTTCTAAAAAAAAAAAAATCTAAAAAAAAACAAAATTAATAAAAAATAAAGAAAACTTTGTCTAAAAAAAATATATTGTTTGACTTTCTTTCAAGTGTAAAATTTTAAAAGTGATCATATTAAAATGTAGATTTTGATCGGATTTATTGGATCGTGCAATTCGGGATGTAATGTTTCTCTTATTTTCATATACAGTCAACTCTTTCTAAATACAAGCTGCTGGATGAGGTGCGTTACCCGTTAATCAGTCACCCGAGGCGCCTCAATTATCATCTGAGGAAATTGTGATTAGTTTTAATTGTTTGACATTATATTAAACCTTTTAAAAACTGATAAAAGGTTTTAATTTTTAATAAAATAGTTGAAGTACATTTTATTTGTATATTATTTATTACTTGAAAAAATTCTTGATATCATAAGCATTAGGTGTTTGTATGAATCTAATTCGAGTATTACCTTTTTAACTCAAGATTATAATCCGAAGTTACAAAAGAAAATTCTCCGCACAAATCTTTATTTTACAATCAATATCAAATTTAGATAGATTAATATTATTTACTCAAGTTATATATATCTGCATCAGAATTACACAATTATACGATTCTTAAATTTCAATATATTTTACGACTGCACAAAATGATTATTCTAAATCTTATGATCTACCTCATATGACAACTAAGATATGATTGATATCTGGGGCACAGTACCTTAGTTATTCATTTGGGGCAATGATCCTATCTGAGGAGTATATAACTTTCTGGTACGGTACAGAAAAAGTATCTGGTAGGTATGGTACAAAAAGTGACCGTACCCAGGTAAATTTTTTATAGCAAAGTACACAAAAAAAATAATAATTACCGTACCTAAGTTTTTTATTTTTGGTGATAGGTACACCTTAATAAAAAAAAATGACTGAACCCAAATTTAGTATTAACAATTTGGGTACGGTACAAAAAAAAGTTAAAAAATGATAGGAAGGTTATGTACATACGTTTAGGTCCGGTACAAAAAAACTTTGTAAGATTATGATTGTGTGTAATAAAATTATAATAATTTATATAAATATTCTAATTACACTATCTGTTATATTAATAATTTAATAAACAAAATAATTATATACCGGTAATTACACCATATTAGCGGATCGGGTAAATCGACCAATCATGATTGAGGATTATCAAAAAAATTTTACACGAAAATTTATTATAGAGCGAATTTTTTTTTTCACAAAAACGGCCTTTTTAACCAGCTTTGCATTTATAATTAAATACGTAGAACATTATGAAATTCATGTATTTAATTATAAGCCAAAAGTAGGTTAAAAAGGCCATTTTTTTGAAAATTAGCTTTCGAATTTACCCTTGATAGTTACCAACCTATCTAACAATGCCCAACCTATTCTAAAACGCCCATGTATTTCAACAAACAGTAAAAGTACTTCTTTTTACAGCTTAGCATAGCTATTTTATTGAGTTTTTTTGGTTTTTTAATTTGTCTAGATGTCAAAATAGCTCTTTTGTTAGTTGTAACAAGTGCTCATTTGTTACGTCAACAGTTTATCAAAAATTATACTGATACACTGATATGTATTCATACCACATTATGTTTTAAGAATTAATATATTTGTACCATGGCTACTGTAACCGCATTTTACAAAATTGTTAATTTACTAGAGTAACCCTGTTGTATTACTAACAAAAAATGCTCCTCTTACAATTTTGTATTAATTTGACTTTAACTCTAACTCTAACTTTAATATTACATTAGCTTTAACTATTTTACACCTGGGCTTAGTTATAGACTCTGGTTACAAAAAATTTAGTATAATCTATGGCTACAAATATAACACATGGGTTTTTGTCTTGAAAATCAAGCTACAATATTTTCCAATTAAGTTAATTTGAACAAAAATGGACCAAAATTCAGTGCTATATTAATATGAAATTCATATTTTAGCTTATTGATTCAATAGTTTATTGAATTAAACTATTGAATAAATAAGCTAAAAGGTAATTCATATGGTTATGGCCTTGCATTTTGGTCCATTTTTGTTTGAATTAACTTGATCAGTAAATGTTGTAACTTGATTTTCAAGACAAAGACCCACATGTTTTAAATATAATTATTTACTTTTTTTTTATATAATGTAATTAGATATTTATATAAATTTATATATTTTAAATATAATGGTGCAATTATTTTATTTAATATAATACTTATAATTAGAGATGACTATTAACTATATCTCTTTTTCTATATAATAGTATAATAACTAAACAAATTTTTTATAATATTTAATCTGTCTTTGTAATCACACTTACTATTTTGAATTCAAGATCACAAGTAAGTTTGGAAACATAATAAACAATAAACAACATGTGAGATTTCTTTGAAGGAACCACTGGTGGAATTTTTATATAGATTTTTCTTTTTTTTTTCTTTTCTTTTTTTCTTTTCTTCTCAATATATATATATCCGGTTACACTTTTTTCTTTTGCTTTTTCATCTTGTCCATTTTTATTAGGTTATTTCATTTAGGATATATAGATTTTTCCAATTTTTCCTTTCTCTTTTTTTTTACTCTACCCCTTATACCACCTTTATTTCTTATGTATTTTGTTTTATTTTCTTGTTAGTTGCAGATAGTGGTATCCAACTTTTCTGCTAGAATCTAAATAGAAGAAGTTTTAAAGGAAATAGGTAGCTTGGATAAGCTAATAGATCTCTGTCGATAGGCTATATTCCAGAGGCCATTTGGTATGACAGGCATAATGAGACTTTATCTATCCTTGGCAGGTCATAGTTAAGTGCCTATGGTAACTAGCCGAATTATAGTTTTAGTTTTAGATCCATAAATTGAACCGTAGTCTTAGCATTTGCATATGTAACTATAGTTTTTACAATAAAATATAAGCAAACTATCTAATCAATTATAAATAAAAAAATATAATAAACCAACTTTAACCAACTTTTTTTTGAAGAATGTTAATTTTTTTATATTTAGTAAACTTAAAATAAAAAATTTTAATAATAATTTGGGATTAAATTTATTTAAAAAATTTTTTAAAATTTAAAACTTAAATTATTTTCACAATTTTATAAAAATAGATAATTTTAACTTTGTATAAATTTATATAAAATATAGTTATTTATAATAATATATTCTTTAAAAACAAAATATAAATCTAAAAGAATACTATATTAAAAAATTAAATAAAGTTTTTTAAAAAAATTTTTTTAAAAATTTTATATAACTTTTTGCAGGCCAATTTGCCTGTATTTACCTAACAAATGAAGGGATAATTTACAAAATTTTACTAATTATTTCTAACTTTATATACTAAGTAAACTTGTTTAGAACCTAAAAATAAGTACTGTAAACTGCCGTATAAACAGCCCCCCACATATCAGACCCCCCTCTCATTTTTACTAATAATTTTCTTTTTTTTACTAATTAATTTTTTTGGTGGAATGTACCAGACCTGGGCTGTTTATACGGCAGTTTACGGTATATTATTTTTATTTTACTTAAAATTTGAAGAAAAAATACTTAAATTTGACTTTTGATCAACAATTCAAAATTATATTTATTCTTTAAATTTTAAGAAAATAAAAATAATTCTGCTAATTTAATATATTTTTAAGTTCTGAACAAATTTAGTTAGTGTATTAAATTAGAATTAATTAGTAAAATATTGTGAATTATAAGATTTTATAGAATTTTATTAATAAAATTCTATAAAATCTTATAGTTACAAAATTTACCAATTAATTCTAACTTAATGCACTAATTAAACTTGTTTAAAACTAAATTGGATAATATTGGTTTTATATTACTTGAAATTTAAAGAAAGATGTTTTAATTTGACTTTTCTGATCAAAAATCCAAAATTATGCATTTATTTGCTAAATTTCAAGTAAAATAAAAATAATTTTAAAGATTTGATGTATTTTAGATGCTGAACAAGTTTACTTAGTGCATAACAGTTAACCAACTTGTCACACTATTTATGACTGAGTTTTTTGTTATAAGGTAAAAAGAGGTAATTTGGCAAAGTTAACATAACTAATATAAAAACTTTTTTATTTTAATATTAAAAAAGTTTTTATTTTTTGTATTAAACTTTATATATAATTAAGGGTGTGGTGATTTAGAAAAGTTGCCAAGTTGTCACCCCCAAACTACAGGTTAAGAGTTCAAATCCTATCAGTGACGATAATGAAAAAAGGCCTGTATTTGGTAACTGTGGCCAAATTGGTTGGATATGAAACCAGTAACCTTGGTTCCACCATCTTGAATGGGGGCTTTCGGGCGCAATAGTGTATGTTATACCGCAAATTCAAGGAACCAGAAAAACAGAGTAAGGAGATAGAGAAGATCTGATGGTGCTACCAAAATAAGGTTGTACTGGGTTAAAACGAACCTTATAAAGGCAATGTAGGTAATGATATGGCCTTGGCGCACATTATTAAAGACCACAATATTTATATGATGTAGAACATATTCTTGTAAGTGGCTGCAATTTCTATAAGAGTAAAGTAGCTCTAAGATCAGTGGCTATTGAGAATAACTCTAGAAAAGCCGTAATATATATTGGCTTATAGGTAAGATAGTAATAGAAGAAGCATGGGTCAGAGAGTTTAAATAGGCAGGTCCCGTAGTTGGTCTGCAGGTATAATAGCTAGTGTAGAATCTTCGAGTGGACTACTTAAATTAGGTACCAAAAATGCATTATATATGGCTAGTTATACACTCATTTATGTAACAAATATTACAAATATTCAATAAAACCGTTGGCCAAAGTAGACGGGTATTAAACCTAAAAAAAAACTTTATATATGATTTAGATTATTTTATAAAAAAATTAGTCATATAACATTTTGTTTTAATATGACATTAAATGGATTATAAATTGTATCAGCTTAATTTTAAAGAGGTAGGGGTAATTTGGCGAATTTATGGTATCTTGTGTGATCCAGTAATAAGAATTAAATAATTTTTATACTATTTGATTCGTCTCGATGAGATGAATCGAATAATATAAAGTTTATTCAATTTTGATCACTGGAACACAAAATATCATTGATTATATATTGTACAAAAATGATCCTTGAGAGTATTTGACAAAGTGTAAACATGAAAAAGAATTGAAAATATCTTGTAACCCAGTGATTAGAACTAGACGAGCTTAGTATTATTCAATTCATCTCATTGAGACGAATCAAAAGGTATAAAAATTATTTGATTCTAATCATTAGATAAGGAGATATTAAAATTTGCCAAATTACTCTTTTTACTTTATATAAATTTATAAAAAAATATATATATAAAATTACTATAAGCTTTGAATTCATGATGTTTCTTCTCCTATATATTAACTTAAAATTAAATTTTCAGGAATATAGAACAAGGGGAAAAGAAAAAATTTGAGCTTAAAAATCAAATTAAAATTTTGCTAATTTTGTACAAAACAAAAATATACCTTCGCCAAAAACAAATATTTAACAATTTTGAAATAATAAGTATATATAAAATTATGCTCTGAACAACTTTACTTAGGCGACCAAAATAGGTTACCTTGTAAGAAAAATGAGTTACCTATGTACTAAAGTAAAATTTTTTGAGTTTTAAATACAAACCCCCTTTTTTTTATCAAAATAACCTATTTTGGGCGCTTAAGCAAAGTTGTTTAGGGGGCTTCCAGAAATTATGTGATTTTTTAGTGGGTGGGTGGGGTCCCAAAAATATCCGGTTATAATTATAATTCTGGTCAAATTTTTATAATTCTGGCCAAAAGTATAAATTATAAAATTATTAATAACTATTGTTCTACTAGACCAATTTAGATGATTTAACTACCAAAATGTTCATCTTGCTGAGACGATTCTAACACGCCTAAAATCGTTAAAATCTAATTACAGGGTCCCAAGATCGTTCAACTTTTGTGTAATTTTAATAGTGATTTTTTAGTATTACTAAGTAAATTTCTTTAATATTGAATAACTTTTGATCCACTGGCCCGTTTTGGATGATTTAACTACCAGAATGTTCATCTCAGTGTGACGATTCTAACAAGCCCAAAATCGCTAAATTCCAATTACTAGATCCCAAGATCGATAAAGATTTGTATTGTCAGATAATCATTTAATTAAATTTGATTAAATGATTGTCTAACAATACAAATCTTTATTAATCCTGGGATCCAGTGATTGAAACTTAGCAATTTTGGGCTTGTTAGAATCGTCTCACCGAGATAAACATTTTGGTAGTTAAATCACTCAAAACGGGCCAGTGGATCAAAAGTTATTCAATATTAAAGAAATTTACTTAGTGATTCTAAAAAATCACTATTAAAATTATACAAAAGTTGAATTAACTTGGGACTCTGTGATAGGATTTTAATGATTTTGGGCTTGTTAGGATCGTCTCAGCAAGGCGAACATTTTGGTAGTTAAATCATCTAAATTGGTCCAGTAGAGCAATAGTTATTATCAATTTTATAAATTAAAACATATAAATAAATTTTAAAAATATAAAATTTGATTGGCTAATAGAGTATCAGGTGTAGGTGGGCGGGGTAAAATTTTGAAATTTAAAAATTTATTAGTAACAAAATATTATGTAATTTCTGGAAGCCCCCTTAGCATGCAAATTTATTCATATTTAAGATCAAAATGCATTTTTTCGGCTATTTACTAGGTGAAAAATAAAGTTGAAGTTAGAAAAAAAATTTTTTCTAAAAAAATTTTTTAGAAAAATTTTTTTTTCTAATTTTGACACATTTTTTACCTAGTAAATGGCTGAAAAACCGTGTTTTGACTATATATGAGAATGAAATTATTTCGGGTTTTAAAACCTGAAATTAAAATTTAAAGACGAAATTGTTTTTGATTTATTTTACTTGAAAGAAATATTTGATACTTTTTTTAAATAGATAAAATTATAAGGAATATACATATCTATATAAATTTTATTTGCTCTTTCTTATAAAAAATTTTATTTTCTTAATGAAGACGAAATAGGTCTTATTTAAAAATTAATTTTGGTGGCATCACTAGTTTTGACCTCAGATACAAGTAAAATTGCATGCTAAACAACTTTGCTTAAGCGCCCAAAGTAGATTATCTTGATATAAAAAGGGGGTTTTATATTTAAAACTCAAAAAATTTTACTTTAGTACATAGGTAACCCATTTTTCTTACAAGGTAATCTACATTGGTCGCCTAAGTAAAGTTGTTCAGGGCATAATTTTACACATACCCATTATCTTAAAATTATTAAATATTTGTTTTTGATGAAGTTATATTTTCATTTTGTGCAAAATCAGCAAAAGTTTAATTCGATTTTTAAGCTCAATTTTTTCTTCTCCCCTTGTTCTATATCTCCAAAAAATTTAATTTTAAGTTAATATGTAGGGGAAGAAACATCATGGATTTAAAGCTTATAGTAATTTTATATATTTTTTTTACAAATTTAATATGTAGAAAATTTTGTTGTAATATATTGTGTAACTAATAAAATTAGAATTAATTAATAAAAATTTATAAATTATAAAATTCTATAAAATTTTATTAATAAAATTCTATAAACTCTTACAATTCACAAAATTTTATTAATTAATTCTAACTTAATACACTAGATAAACTTATATTTATTAATTGTTATTTTTGGCTTTGAACACTAATAGTATCTATTTTCTAGTTTTATAAAAGTTTTTTTAAAAAAACTTTTTTGAAATAAAAAAAAAATAAAATTATATTTGTTAATTGGATAAAATTAATTAAATAGAAAAGCTTATATGTAAAATATGGTTAGGCCACTCCAATTTAATTCTTTGTTTAATATAACAAATTCAAAATTTTTTAGAAAAAGAGGATTTAAACAAAAATTATAGCAGATTAGTATGATATATGTATAGATGGTGGTGAAATTTTAGCGGCAATTTCTATATTCGGCAATAGAAATTGTTGAAATAATTTTACCAAAAATTTTTTAAAATTAAGATGCCAAATTAAATTTCAATTGTTGAAATTAATTTACATACAAAAATTACCATAAATCAACAGTTGAAATTAAATCAACCATTGAAATTAAATCAACAGTTAAAATTAATTAATAGTTAAAATTAAATCAATGGTTGAAATTAAATCATCCGTTGAAATTAAATCAATAGTTAAAATTAAAATTAACAGTTTAAGGATTCTCAAGCATTTCTCTCAAGTAATTAGTTAATTAAAGAGATCATGCACAAGTACTACAATTAATTGAAGTAATACTAATAGCAATTTTGTCAAAAGTTTTTGTTGCAAAACGCGGTTATTAAATTTTAGTACAACTATTATAGTTTCTAATCATCTTTTTTAGTTATTGCAATAATAAAATCAATTGGCTAAATAAATTATTTTTCACTAATTAAAAATTCTATACACCAAGTCTGAAAGTTATAATCCAAATGCTCAAAGTTTTATTTTTTTTGTTATAGCTAAGATATCTAGAGTTATGGCCCAAATTTTTTTTTTAATCCTTAATTTTACTACGTTGTTTGTACTTTATTTGGAATCAAAACCAAAACTTCCAAATTTTTCATTTATTCACATTAATTAAGTTTTGGAATAAGGCTTTCTATTTTATTTGGAACCAAAATTTTAATAAGATAGCTGCACAATGCTGTTGACAAGCTTAACAAAATTTCAGTATAATATTTGATTTACTACAAATCGACATATGATACTGTATGCGGTTAAGGCTGATTTGATACTATCACGATAAAACAATTATTAAATTGTGATGCTATTTTGATCATAACTTGCTCATCAAGATATTAGTAGATTATATTAGAAGTTTTAAAAAATAAATGTTTTAACAGTTTATTAATACTAACTAATAATTATTTACATTCTAGCCTATATGTGTATGGTATTATATAATATAATATTCAAGTATAAAATTTAAATAATATATTGTATTTATTCAATATTTATAATTAGAAGTTAAATTTGTATAGAATTTTTTTTAATTTTAATTATTTAATTGCATCTAAAAGTTTAACTTATTCAGGTGTTATAATAAAACGCAGTATAAAAAGCATTTTGTATAAGAATGGAGTTGTAAATAGTGTTAGTAAATATTATAAAAATATATGGGCAGCCGTCAATAGAAATCAAAGCAAATCAACATTTGAAAAAAAATTAATTACTTAATTTTCATAGCTTATATTTCAATGAATTTTAAAGCTATCTTAATAATTTAATATTCTAAAGAAAGCTTAAATCGTAAGCTTTCTTTTGAATATTAAATCATTAATGGGTATCCGTAAGCTGTACTAAATTTAGTACAAAAAGCTTAATTTAGTACAGTTAAAAAACTGAAATTTAGAAAAAATTTGATTATTAACCTTATATCAAATTTTTATAATAGATAAATATATATCTATTTAACCTACTTGTAATTTTAGAAGCATTTTTTTTGATAAAATTTATATTTATTGTTATTTATTAACCCAAAAGTGAATTTAAAATAAAAAATTATTAAAGTCTAATACAAAATTTTACTAATAATAAAATTTAAAAATTTTATTATTAAATTTTAATAAAACTATTTTTAATATAAGATTTGCTATTTATTGCTGCCGGCGTTCATCACCGGAATCATGGGACTACAATTGGCCAATAATATATTGGATAAATTTTATCATGTGATCGTTGTGATCGACATACAGTTACGTACAATATCGGTAATATCCGATATTACATTTTAATTTATTTCAAAATACGTATTAATGTAGTCATATAAAATTATTTTTTTTATTTACATAGATTATCGCGCATAAGAACTGTTTTAAGCGACACAGTTAACAAAAAAAAACCTAAAATAGCTATTATACCCAAACTTAACCCTCACACGAATCTAACCCTAACACGAATCTAACCCTAATACGAATCTAACCCTAACACGAATCTAACCATAACACCCTAACCCTAACTAACCGTTGCATAGCTACATCGACGAATTCATCCTACAGCAAAAGCGATGAAATCCAAAACACCCTAACCTTAACTAACACTAACCATTGCATAGCTACATCGACGAATTCATCCTAACCCTAACTAATAGCAAAAGCGATGAAATCCAAAACACCCTAACCCTAACTAACTACAAAAACGATGGAATCCAAGAATCCAACATATACTAATCTAACTTACTGTAATTACTACAATCGCAAAACATCAATGAAGTAAGTATTTTAACCCCTTTAATAACAACGACGCCAACGACAAAGGTATGATTCAATAACGACGTCGCTAATGACGAAAGATTCCAATAATGACATCAACGCTGAAAATGGGTTCACTATTCCAAAAAAAAGGATTAATAACGCGTTTGCAAACCCAAAAAAAGAATAATGAAAAAATGCAACTATACTTCCTGAAACATCCTAGAAAAAATAAGAGAATGCGTAACACGTTTACAAGAAAAATTACAAGAAAGCCCAAAGATGCCTTTAAAAACCTGGAAAAAAAGAGAAAGTGTTAGTGGCACGTCCGCAAGACAGAAAAACAATAACAAAGTAGTGAAATCATACTTTCTGGAATTTTCAAGAATGCCCAAAAATGGCTTTAAAAACATCTAGAAAAAAAGGAAGTATCAATAACGTATCCACAAGGCAGAAAAACAGAAACGAAACATAACCATACGTCCTGTAATTTCCAAGAATACCCAAGAACTCCTCTAACCTAGAAAAAAAGGAAGCGTTAATAAAATACTCACAAGACAAAAAACAAGAACAAACAACACTAACAAACTAACAAATACCCGGGCAAAGCTTAAATAGTATTTCTGGTAACGAAATACTAAAGTCAGTCGATATGGCAACACCCAATTTATCAAAGCATTAACGATGAATAACGACATCCAATTTCTCAAGGCACTAATGATGAGCGACCAAAATACCAAGGACAACCCAAATAAGCGTAATATCGTCTAAAAAAATGTTTATACATATAAAAAAAAAATTAAAAACTGATCTGATCTGATGACAAAAATAATACTTATATGTGTCATTCTGTGTAATCGGGCCAGTTAATTACATACCGGTGATGATCACTGGCGGCAATATGTAGTAATTTTGAAAATATTTAATATAAATTAATTTTTTTTGTAAAATATATTTAATATTTTATAATAATTTATAATAAAATTAAATTTTTAAACTAAAAATTTTTATTAAAAAATTTAATTAATTTTTAAATTTTAAACTAATTTATAATTATCAAAATATTTTATTAATATAATAGCTATAAATTGTTTTTAAGTTTGTAGAGCTAGTTTTTCTGATTCTAATGATAATAAAATCATTAAATTTGACCAAAAACTCACTGAGTTACAAAGATTTTTATATTTAGTTCATACATATATACGTGTGTATATATATATAGATTTAAAAAAATATATAATTATAAAAACTAAAATCTATAAATTTTTATAAAATTTTTAGTTAATTTTAATAAATTTATTTTTACTATAATTAGAAAAGCTAGCTTTATAACTGGTTAAAATTTAATCTATATTGGCTTAGTAAAATTTTTTAATATTAATTTATTTTTACTCTCTTAAATTGAATTTACTATAAATTTACTATTAGTTTACTATTAATTTACTATAAAATTTATAAGTAAATTTAGACATTTTTGGATTTAAAAAAAATAAAAAAATCTAGTAATTTTATTTTAATAATTTTTTTTATAATTTTAAAATCAAATATAGATTAAAAATAATTTATATTTTTTAAATTTGTATTTTTAATTATTTTTTTTCTACTGTACTAACTTTAGTACAACAAATTTGGCAAAATATAAGTTTTGGTTAAAGTTAATTTATACGAAATTTTTATATGTACTAAAATTTTGAATGAAAAAATATTAGTATTAAAGTATATTTTAGCAAAGTTTTAAGTAAAAATTATTTTTTATTGTTGTAAAATAATTTTTTTAAACTGTACTAAATTTAGTACAAAAAGCTTACAGATACCCATTAAGATAGCTTTAAAATTTATTGAGATATAAGCTGTGAAGGTTAAGAAATTAAAGTTTTTTTCAAATGTTGATTTGCTTGATTTCTATTGACGGCTGCCCATATATACATATTTTTGAATACTTAAATCAATCAATATATCAATAGACAAAACTAGTAATATTAGAAATAAATCAAACAAAAAACGGTATATAACTTAAACTTGAAATACTTAAAATAATCCTTTGAAAAGAATAATCATATACAAATAGCACTATGAAAACCAGATCAAACTGGTTTAATATAAAATGAAATCGGACCACAATGTTATGTGAAAATATAACCAATCAAAGAACAGTATTTGTTCACATCTTTTTACTTCTCAGATAACATACACTATATTGCATAGTTAATTTAATTTCAACTGTTGAATTAATTTTAACTATTAAATTAATTTCAACTGTTGAAAATAATTTCAGTTTTAACAGTTGAATTTAATTTTCAACCGTTGAAATTTACAAAATTAAAATTAATTTCACCGCTATCTATAGATATAGGTGAGCAAATCTGTATAGTATAGGCCAAATTTAAGATCTATACTATACTGATCAGCTATAATTCCTAAGGGTAGAGACATTTATCACCTGATTCTGATTTTTTAGAGGGTCAGAGGGATTATCAGGTACTATATAATACATGTGTATAGTATTATTAACCAATCAAAATTGACCAAAATAACTATATAAAATTTTAATAATAATAATTAAAAGAATTAATTTAATATTTACTAGTAGTGAAATTTACTGGTGATTATCTATCTATATATAATTATATTTAGCAAAACAAATAAAAATTAAATCTCCTTAATATTAAAAGGATAAAGGTTAGAGATTAGAATAGAGCTTTATATATAGTAAAATTTAGCAAGAAATTTTTTTTTGTATAAAAAAAAGTAGTTTCATAAACAAAATTTTTAGTTAAAAGCGATTTTTTAAAAAATTCTTATTTTTGTTACACAAAATTGTTTTGCATATTTTACCTAATCTTTAATTCTAATTGGATTGGTAAAATTCACCACTGGCAAGAATTAAACTTATTCTAATTAAAAATATTAAAATTTTATTTTATATTAATTTCTAAAAATAATTTGTACTAAGTAAACTTGTTCAGTATCCAAAAATATATCAAATTAGTATAATTATTTTTATTTTACTTGAATTTTAGATATTAGATGCATAATTTTTATTTTTTTATTAAAAAAGTCAAATTTAAGCATCTTTTCTTCATATTTTAAAATAAAAAAATTTTGCTAATTTAATATATATTTAGATACTAAACAATTTTACTTAGTGTATAAATTAGAAATAATTAGTAAAATTTTGTGAATTAAAAAATTTATAGAATTTTATTAATAAAATTCTATAAAATCTTATAATTTGCAAATTTTTATTAATAAATTCTAACTTTATGCACTAAGAAAAGTTGTTTAGAATCTAAAAATATATCAAATCAGCATAATTATTTTATTTTACTTGAAATTTAGAGAATAGATGCATAATTTTGAATTTTTAATCAAAAAAGTCAAATTTAAGCATCTTTTCTTCAAATTTCAAGTAAAATAAAACAATACTACCAATTTATTATATTTTTAGATACTGAACTTGTTTACTTAGTGCATTAAGTTAGAATTAATTAGTAAAATTATGTGAATCATAAGATTTTATAGAATTTTATTTATAAACTTCTATATAATCTTATTATTTATAAAATTTTACTAATTAATTCTAATTTAATGCATAATATATACAACTCTTTCTGACGATCCCTCGTACCAAAATTTCCAAGAACATCGACCTACGAAAACTCTATAGTTAGTATATTCAAATACAACAAAACTTCAAGCTGCTGTCGGGTACAAAGTCCATTCACTGGATGTTCTGCGCATGAAATAGAGATGAAACAGACTTGCAGACTTTTAAGTGAGGCACCTAGACGGGCTATGGTACTATTGAGCAAAGATGTAGTAGAGAAACTCTGGAGCCTTGTCAAGTCCTATAGATATGAAAATAGAAGTAGAGACCTGGTTGAATATACTATTCTATACAGCGTAACTCCTACAAACTCCTTTTGTTTTGGTACTATGTATGACGTCCCTTGGACTTTTCGAAATTTCAAAAAGTGGGCGATTCAGCTTACCCCCTCCAAAAGATCAGCAGTATTTACTCCTTCTGAATTGGGAACACGCCTACTATATCGGAATCAAGTCACGAGTGAAATCGGGTCTCTAGAGATAAACGATGAATGACACGTGAGGTGTTTTGGAGTTAAAAATTCGAAATGAAATTTCTTTCTAGAATGTTCCATAGGCGCTTTTTCTTTTTTCTTTTTCTTATACATGTACATATAATACTTAGACGAGGCGATTCCTTGTGCAGTATTATATAATTTTTACCGTTAGGCACAAACGTAAATAGTGCTATCATAGCCGTTTACTTTTTGCCTTCCTCTTCTTTCTTCTACTTTTTTCTTGTTTTATTTTGGTTTTTCGCTTAGGCTGCGTAGTATTTCCCACCTTTTATTCTTCCTTTTATTTTCATTATATGTTTTCTTTTTCTAGTAGAATCCTGCTACTCTGGAAGTAAGGAGAAGAGGGTTAAGAAGTAGGCGGTTATGATAGGCAACAAACTCCAACTCAGTGATTCGGAAATTCTGATTGTAACGACATGAGGGGTTTGCGTTGAGAGAAAAGTTTGGTATAGCAGGTCACTTTTAAGGATCCTTAGGACACCTGGATGGGTCACACTTTAGATTTTAGTTAAATGTAGTTTTAACAGTTCATCGTGTACGGTGTTGCATAGATGACATTTAATAAAGTTGTGGCATGACTGCCGAATTAAAAAAAAAAAAAAAAAAAATTCTAATTTAATGCATTATATAAACATGTTTAGTATTTAAAAATACATTAAATAGGTGGTGTTGTTTTTTATTTTACTTGAAATTGGAAGAAAAGATGCTTAAATTTGACTTTTTTGATCAAATCCAAAATTATGCATCTATTCTCTAAATTTCAAATAAAATAAAATAATTATGCTAATTTGATATATTTTTAGATGCTAAACAAGTTTACTTAGTGCATAAAGTTAGAATTTATTAATAAAAATTTGTGAATTGTAAGATTTTATTAATAAAATCCTATAAGGGCGCTGACATTTATTACTAATATCCATTTACTATAGGGGCTTACCCCTCCACTCTAGGTAAGATCTATAAATAGAATTTTGGCCAATCAAATTTAACTAAAGTAAGATTTTTCTTGACCCCCCACTCTCTAAAATATTACCTAATAAATATCAGTGCTCTAAAATTTTATGATTTACAAAATTTTACTAATTAATTCTAACTTTATGTACTAAGTAAACTTGTTTAGCATTAAATCAGCTAGTTGTAGCAGTATGCAAGCTTGAGATACCTACCCAATATAGTAGAAGCAGCTGCATGGCTTGAGATACAAACTCTCAAGAAGTACGGCAGTAGGGGATCTTGAGTATACCAATCTGGAAGCATAAAGTACCTATCTGACAACTGATACCAAATTGGAAGTAATGACATCAGGTAGTATGGGTAAAGTAGCAGATATGTGAATATTAATCGTTGGTTTGAGAGGGATATACAAAGCCAGGTTAGCTATATAAATAGGAATATAGAAGGTTCTAGTAGGTTTAGGTTATGGATAAAATAGTCCAACTTGGTATTTAGATAGTATAAAGATTGTACAATAATATTGTAATGATCAATATGCACTCAATAAAGATCAAAGGTATGACCTTACCTTAACACAAAAAAAAAAAAAACTTGTTTAGCATCTAAAAATACATTAAATTAGCAGAATCTTTTTTATTTTACTTGAAATATAAAGAAAAAATGCTTAAATTTGACTTTTCTGATCAAAAATAAAAATTATGCATCTAATATTTAAAATTCAAATAAAATAAAAATAATTATGCTGATTTGATGTATTTTTGAATGCTGAAAAGTTTACTTATTAAAAGTATTTAATAAAAATTTGTGAATTATAAAATTTTATAGAATTATTAATAAAATTTTATAAAATCTTATGATTAACAAAATTTTATTAATTAATTTTAACTTTTATGCATTAGGTAACCTTGTTCAGCACCAATATATATATATAAATCTTAGACTAGTCTGCAGACTTTGAACCAAATTTGGACCAAACTTAGACTTGATTAAAGTTTGATTTGGGTTCAGTTTGTATATATTATTTGTTTGAATTGATTGGTTAGTTTAGTATCAAGTAGGGGAGAAAAAATATTTTTTAAGAGGTAAAAATTACCTAATAAATGTCTTTACCCTAACCCAACTCTATATTGATCAGCTATAATTCCTAATTCTAACCCCAGTAAAGTATATTGGACATTTTGTAAATATCTTGAACATTTTTTCAAATTAAAATTACTTAAAATTTTATTAAGATTATCTATTTTAACTTTTTTAAAAAGGAATTCAGCACCTAAAAAAATATATAATTATATATTTATTAATGGGTATCCGTTTGCTGTACTAAATTTAGGACAACGTACTAAATTTAGTATAGTACTAAAAGTTAAATTTTGAAAAATTGGTATTAATCACTTTAAATTAAATTTATCTAATATATAATTCTATATTTATGTTTTATTTTGGTATATTTAAAAATCAATTTACTTATCAAATGTTATATTAATTTTTTTAAAAGAAAAATTAGTTCTAAAAGTGCAGCTAAAAAATACTAAATTATAAATAACAAAAAATTTATTTAATAAAATTTTGTTAAATTTTTAATCAAGTTGTAGAGCTAATTTTTCTGATTCTAATGATAGTAAATTCATTAAAATTGGTTCAGTATATAAAAAGTTATGAGAAATTTAAATTTACTAATTTTTTACTATGTTTTTACTATGTTTTACTATATAAAATATATAAAAAGACTAACTATTTTAGATGTGTGTTAATGTAAAACAGGTTTATTTAAGCTATTGAAAAAAACTATTATTTATTTTTTTTAATCAAGCCAAAGTCAAGATTGGATCCAAAACAATCTAAAAATATTTTTTTTTTATTTTATTACAAGTTTTTGTATGCTACGATTCTTTTAATACTGTACTAAATTTAGTACAGCAAATTTTTAGAATAATGCAGCAAGTTTAAAAGTAAGCTATGCAAAATTTTTATTAATAAATATTACTGAAATTGTACAAAAAGATAGTTCTAATATTCAAATATATTTTGGCAAAATTTGATTAAATTTAGTTAAATAATTAATTCAAAATTAATTTTTTTGAAGGTACTAAATTTAGTACAATAGCCAAATGGATACCTATTAAATTATATAATTCATTAATTATTTAAGCCTTGGATATAGGCTTGGACAGTTTTGAACAATCTTGGATATTGAACAAAAAACATAGTGTTGAATACGTCCAATAACAATACTGCCAAACCCTATAACAAAGAAGAATTAAAAATATACAGATATGTTGTTGGGCATAAAGGTTGACCCAAGCGGATTAGAAGAATCGTGAAGTGGAGATTTTCCATTTATCTTACAGAAGTGCGTTTGTTCTTGAGAATGGTGAATTATTATCGGCAAAAAAAGTAGATTGCACAAATCTACATAAAAATAAGTATTTTTTTTAGTATGTTTTTTTTCTTTTTTTTTGTTATCATTACAACTACACTAATATATTTTTTGGTGTTTTCTTGATTTGGTGTGTTTTTCGGTATTTTGACTTGTAGTAAAGTAATGCATTCTTGCTATGAAATAATGATATTCTTGTAGTAAAATGGCATTCTTGTAGTAAAATAATAACGTTCTTACGGTGAAGTGACGGCATTCTTGCAATATAGTAATGGCATTTTTGTGGTGAAGTAACAGCATTCTACTTTATAGATTTTTCAGACGTTTTTAAGTAGGTCATTAAGTAAGTTTTTTTTTTTTTAAGGGGTTTGGCTTGGGAGCTTTTTTTTTTGCTTTTTGTTACTAATGCTTCTTTCTGGTGATTCTTTTTAGATTTGGGTTTGAGAATGTTTTTTCAGTATTTTCAGTAACATTTCCTTTCAATATTTCTGGTAAGTTTATTCGTTCAGGGTTTAATTATTTTGATTTTTTTTTTTTTTGTTTTTGACACTAACGCTTCTTGTTGAAAGTTTTTTTGGAACTTCCAGTAAATTTTTTATTGCGTGTATTTTAGGTTTTTTTTTGTTTTTGATACTAACACTTCTTGGTGATCTTTTTAGACTCGGATCTTTGGAATTTCTTTGGTAAATTTTTTGTTGCTTGGATTTTAGGTTTTTTTTCGCTTTATAATACTTGCTTTTTCTTTTCTTGATAATTTTTTTTTAGATCAGTTTCTTGAAATATTTCTTCGGCACCTACAGTAAGTTTTTTTAATATGAGTTATTTTTTTCAGTTTACAGTACTGACATTTCTTTTTTTTATTAGAATGAATATATTATGATAAATAGAACAAATGTATTACGATAGTTAAAACGAATGCATTGCGATAATTAGATGAACATATTGTGACGAATGTAATGCAATAGTTAGTATAGGTGTAGCGTGATAATTAGTATAGGACGTAGAACAATAGTTAGTATAGGGACGTAATGGTAGCATGATACTTTGGGTTATACTTTGGGACATAATATGATAATTAGCGGGCATAGCTCGATAATTAGTATATGACATGGTATAATAATTTTTTTATTTTTTTATTTTATTTTAATTTTTTTTTAAATAAAAAAATGCTTGTACAATTATAAATAAATTTTAATGAATAATTATTGCATTATCGGGCAGATAAATCATGATGCAGATGCATTAGTTTTGTATATTGATTATATATCGATTATTAACTATTATGGATATTAGGGTTCCCAATTTGATTTGATCTTCAAATATTTGAATCAAATATTTGATCAAATTCAAATTCAAATTTGACTATATTTGATTTGATCAAATTCAAATATGGCCAAATTTGATTTGATTTGTCAAATATTTGATTTGATTTGAAAATTACTATTAAAAATTCAAATTCAAATCAAATTCAAATTCAAATATTTGAATCAAATCAAATTCAAATTAGGGTCAATTTGATTTGATCAAATTCAAATTGACTCAATATTTGATTTGATTTGAATTTGAGGAACCCTAATGGATATGTATCGATTATAATTACTATTAGTATATTGGTTATATATCGATTATTAACTATCATGGATATATATTAATTATAATCACTATCAATAGAAATCAGCAGGGGTGCTAGTAATCGATATATATCTATATATAAAATTTGCCAATATAAATGAAAGATATTCAGGTAACTGAGTATAAATTTAGATAGTACAACTAGCCTAGCATCGTAATAGAAAAATTGTAAAAATATAATAAGAAATACAAGACCTTAATAAAAATCACCAACAGTGACTCTGAGTACTGTAGATTCTCCAAAATAGGCAACCCCCTAAAATAAGTAGCAACCCCTCTGATTTTTTTTAAAAATCTCAAAAAATTTGTTAGCAGTTGCTATATATAAAACTTTTTTTACTAAGTAAACTAAAAAGGTCAATTAAGTAAACTTGTTCAGCGCATAAAACTACACTTATAGTAAAAATTTGGTATCATTTGGACAACTTTTTATTAGTACATTTTTTCAATTTTTTCAAAAAATTTAATATTTCAAAAATAAGCAACTCCTCGTTTTTTCATATAATTTTTTGGCCAAAAAGGTTGCTTATTTTTGGGAATATATAGTAAAACCCTGGGAAAATTTCAAAAAAAATTAATTAGTAAAATTTTATGAATCATAAAATTTTATAGAATTTTATTAATAAAATTTTATAAAATCTTATAATACACAAATTTTTATTAATTAATTCTAACTTTATGTACTAAATAAACATATTTAGTATCTTAAAATGCATCAAATTAGCAGAGTTATTTTTATTTTATTTAAAATTTGAAGAATAGATGCATAGTTTTGGATTTTTGATCAAAAAAGTCAAATTTAAGTACCTTTTCTCCAAATTTCAATAAAATAAAACCAATTTTGCTAATTTAATATATTTTTAGATTCTAAATAAGTTTATTTGTGCATGGAGTTAGAATTAATTAGTAAAATTTTGTGAATCATAAAATTTTATAGAATTTTATTAATAAAATTCTATGAAGTCTTATAATTTACAACTTTTACTAATTTAATGCACTAAGTAAACTTGTACAGCATCTAAAAACATATCAAATCGGCAGAGTTATTTTTATTTTACTTGAAATTTAAAGAATAGATGCATAATTGATCAAAAAAATCAAATTTAAATAGGACCCAGGATATCTCTCATATAGGTCATAACTGATCTGCATGAATTTAGACAATTTTGCTACCCCTAAAATCAAGTAAATTTGCTAAAAGTTGAATTATTACATATAAATTTTATAGTAATTTGCTAAAAACTAAATTATAACATTTCTATCGGGTAAATAAATATGGTGTATATCTGCACAGATTTTTTAAAAACATAATTATTAAAAATCTATGCATATCTGAGACCCTGCTGTTGGTCAGCAAAAAAAAATTTTTTGCAACACAAATTATATTAGATCTTATACAAATTTGTGCAAAGTAACAACTAGTACCAATTTCCGATCACATGTGAAATCAACAAGATACTGTAATAATTACCCAATTTCTTTAATTAGTACAATTATATAATTTTATATAATTTTTTTATTACCCAATCTTATAATTACAAAATTTTTTAATTTTTATAGCATGATTATTTACAAAAAAAAAAAAATCAACTAATTCTAACAACCCAACTATTAATACTACAATTGCCAAGACCAGCTAACTAAAAATGATATATCGATGTATTGATAACAAGCTTCAAGAACTACAACTACTATTAATTTCAAGACTAAATACAATGTATTGATATATCGAAAACATGCTCCAAGAACAACAATACTGAAGGTTCAAACAATAATGATGCTAAAGGTGCAAGAACACTAATAAAGGCCACAACAACACCAAAATGATATATGAAGCAAAATCTAGAAAATAAAAAGAATTAGTTTAAAAAACAATAACAAAGCAACTACTAAACAAATGATTTAGAAAAAGAATTAGTCCAAAACCTCTATTAAATGGCAAAGATAAAATTCCTAACATTACTGAAACGACGAAAGTCTATAATCAAGAAATCTCTAATAACAAAGAAAAAAATACAAGAAAGGTCGACTCTATTGGTGAAGCACTGAAATAGGCAGCTCTAGCGACAAAAACCCTACAAAATAATCCCTAAAACAAAACTTTTGTACACAATATAAACAAAATACAAAATTTAAAAACAAAAGAAAGAAATCTGTATACTTACCTGAAAATCCAAAGTCCACAAGTGCCAAAAACAAAGAAATACAAAGAAAGGCACTAGAATTAGTAACACCGTCGACAAAGAACAACTACCAGAATGGACAACTCCAATAACGAAAATGAATTGAACCCAAAAATTAAAAAAAAAAATTAAAAGAATTAATTAACTGATAAAAGTAAATTTAATAAAAGAAAAAATTATACTTATCTTGTGTAATATAATTATCACCAATTTAAAAAAAGAACTGTTTATAATAATAGATAAAAAATAGGGTGTGGCGCCTTAGAGAAGTGGTCAAGGTGTCACCCCCCAAGCGGCAGGTTGACAGTTCGAATCCCACTGGCGACGTTTTGAAGTTAAATCTGCGTTCGGTGATTGTGGCTTATGAGCGGTTGGGTGCTAAACCTGTAACCTTGGTTCCACCATCTTGAATGGGAGCCTGCGGGCGCAATGATGTATGTGTTACATCGCAAATCCAGGGAACCGGAAAAAACCCACAAGAACCCGTTTGGCAAGACCCGAGTTAGGAGGTAGTGAAAATCGGTCCTACGGTATGCACCAGAGAAGGCGGATACTACGATCGGAACGAACCTAATAAGGGCAGGTAGCCTCGGTTACCAAATCCGGGCAATGGTACATGTATGGGACATGAAATTTGTTCCGGTAGGCTCTTGTGCGAGGGTAAAGTAGCCCTTAGGTCGTCGAATTTAAAAGGGTTGTGGCCCACAATATCTGCATTAAATGTAGTGCGTCGGTAGTAATAGGAGGACCATGAACCAGAGGGTTTAAATAGACAATTCCCGTAGTTGGGTTGTAGGTATGGCAGCTAGTGTAGAACCTTCGGGCGGACTACTTAAATTAGGCACCAAAAGTGCACGTGTGGCTAGTTGTATCCTCATTCATGTAACAAATATTACGTCACTATAACTCATAATAAAATCCCGGCCATAGCACACGGCCTCTAAACTTAAAAAAAAAATAATAGATAAAAAATAAATCTGCTTGTTAAAAATAAATTATTAAATAAAACTATTGTTAAAATAAATTAAAAATAATTTAAAGAAAAATTTAAAAAAAATAATAAATAAATAAATAAATAAAAATAAATTAGAAGTTTAAATAAAAAAATAAAAAAAATTAAATTAAATGAAAAGAAAAAAATCAAAAAAAATAATAATAATAATAAATGAAAAAAAAAGAAAAAAATAATAGACGAAAAAAATTATAAAAAATATAACCATACAAATTATATCGCAATATTATGTGATACAATGATTTTGTGTACCTGCACTATTACACATTTGGTATTATTGTTTATTCAATTAGAGAATGATATAATCATACCTGAAATTTTAAATAAAAAACATAACCAAAATAATTCTCTCTCTCCTTTGGCATAGTAGTCATATAAAATTTTCGTGAAAGTAAAAAGAGCAAGCTGATATTTTGATTTTTTTTGTCATGGCCTAATTTAATAAAGAATGAATTAAATAAACTCCTAAACAAGTGGAAACTAGATTTGTTAGATGCGCAATTTTAAAATTTTAAAGTGCTAAAATATTACTTATTTGAACAAGAAAGTATTAAGTTCCATATTAGTTATAGCTTCTTTTAGCTTCCATATCAACTTGATTATCAAATCAACTCTACCCCTTTTATAAGCTAGAATTAAAGTATACTATTTTGAAATCTACTTGTAATTTTATATCATGTGGTAGTGGTATATTACAAGGAATATGTGTGCTAGTAGTATAGTGATTATCTATTAATTGTTATTAATTTACTATTAAAAAAATCAAAAAAAAATTTAAAAAAATTATTCTGAATAAGTTCTCACATTTCATATGATAATATTCATCTATGTTTGTAATATTCATAGCTGAATTATTAGAGTGATTGAAAAGCTTTGACCCAATAAACATTCCTTAACAAAAATGCAAAATATTTGGTAAAATTTTGCTTGCTATCTTTGCTTGTGTCACATGGCATGTGCAATAACATACTATTGTATTGTCACATGCATAGGACCCCAGACATCTCTGATATATGTCATATTTTTTTTTAACAAATTGCAGAAAATTTGGTCTGAGGTCCAAATTTAAGTTTTAGCAAATTGAGATTAATTTTAAAAAAGGTTATATAAAGCATTTTGGCAAATTACAGCAATTTATGCATGTAATATTTTATTTTTAGCAAATTACCTGCATTTTGCAAGAATCATACCCAAAAATAAAGCTATCTCATTTTTTGTACTACTATAATTTTTAAAAATTTAAGATGCTTAATTTTGAATTTTTTTGATCAAAAAATCCAAAATTAAGCATTTTCTCTTAAATTTTCAAGAAATATAAAAGTAAATATGCCGGAATAATGTATTTTTATGTGCTGAACAAGTTTTCTTAGGGCACAATGTTAGAATCAATTAGTAAAATTTGGAGAATCATAGAATTTTTTAGTATTTTTATTAATAAAATTATATAAAATATTATAATTCTCCAAATTTTACTAATTGATTCTAACATTGTGCCCTAAGAAAACTTGTTCAGCACATAAAAATACATTATTCTGGCATATTTAATTTTATATTTCTTGAAAATTTAAGAGAAGATGCTTAATTTTGGATTTTTTGATCAAAAAATCCAAAATTAAGCATCTTCTCTTAAATTTTCAAGAAATATAAAATTAAATATGCCAGAATAATGTATTTTTATGTGCTGAACAAGTTTTCTTAGGGCACAATGTTAGAATCAATTAGTAAAATTTGAAGAATCATAGAATTTTTTAGTATTTTTATTAATAAAATTATATAAAATATTATAATTCTCCAAATTTTACTAATTGATTCTAACATTGTGCCCTAAGAAAACTTGTTCAGCACATAAAAATACATTATTCCGGCATATTTAATTTTATATTTCTTGAAAATTTAAGAGAAGATGCTTAATTTTGGATTTTTTGATCAAAAAATCCAAAATTAAGCATCTTCTCTTAAATTTTCAAGAAATATAAAATTAAATATGCCGGAATAATGTATTTTTATGTGCTGAACAAGTTTTCTTAGGGCACAATGTTAGAATCAATTAGTAAAATTTGGAGAATTATAATATTTTATATAATTTTATTAATAAAAATACTAAAAAATTCTATGATTCTCCAAATTTTACTAATTGATTCTAACTTTATGCTCTAAGAAAATTTGTTCAGCACTCAAAAATATATATATTATTTTGATTTATAAAAATAGATGTGATAATTTAGTTTTTAGCAAATTACTAAAAATTTATATGTAATAATTGAATTTTCAGCAAATTTACTTGATTTTAGGGGTAGCAAAAACCTCCAAATTCATGCAGATCATTTATGACCTATATAGAGATATCCGGAGTCCTATATTCATTGTGTTCTCAAAAGTTACTTTAGTCAATTTCGGATCGATTAGTCTTTCAACAAAAAAAAATTTATCATATATTTACTTTTCTTCCAATTATTTTAGCAAGCAAATTTGCCTGCTTAACTCAAATGGTTTAAGAGATAGCCTAAAAATATATTAAATTGGCTATATTGTTTTTATTTATTTAAAATTTGAAGAAAAGATGCTTAAATTTGACTTTTTTGATTAAAAATCCAAAATTATGTATCTATTCTCTAAATTTCAAGAAAAATAAAAATAAATCTACTAATTTGATATATTTTTAAGTACTGAACATGTTTATTTTTTTTTAATGTTAAAGGTGAGACCATGCTTTTATCTTTATTAGATTTAATAAAAACTTTTTATATAGCTAAAAACTTTCATTGCTTAAATCTATTGTTAAGAGCAAAAATTTAGACATATATCTAAATACAATTTAAACACTTATCTGTGGCCTAAACCTACCAGAGTGGCCAAAACTCACCTAAATTTGGTTATAAAGAAGAATGTTAGAGAAGTATATTGAGTATTTAATCCATTTAGGAAGCCATGTTTCAATTTTATGAATAGATGTTTGTATAGTAAGTTCATTGTTATTAGAAGAAGTATTTAGAAGTGTATAAATTAGTGGGATATTATTTTGCGAGGGTTGTAGAGGTATAAATTGGTTTTGAGATCTAAAAATACAGTAGAGAATCCAAATCTTTGTATAGATTTGTTCATTAATATTAATAAATATTTAATAGTAAGAGAACTTGCAGACTTGATAGATAATATATATAGGCACCTTTCTCTAATCTGAACTTCTCTAAACTGAACACTATTAAACTCTCTCTAAACTGAACAAAATCTTTTAGAACATTTGTAAATTTTATTATAAAGTTCAGATAAGCCATATATAACTTTTTGAAAACTGAACATTTTCAAATTTTTACATAGTAAAAAAAAGCAGTTCTAGCAGTTCAGATTAAAGAGAGTTGACTATATTCATATATTGTATTTATAATTTTAAAAGAAATAAAACCAGATAAAGTAAAAAATAGTGAGGTCTATTTAAAAAGTAGTGAATCTGGAAGCTATTCAAATTTATAATTTGAAAATAAAGTTTTTAGCATTAGCTTGTGAAGTTTCAAGTTTGCTAGGACTCTAATAAATTCTGTATAATATTAAATAGTAGATCAGAAGTAGGACAGATAGCCCAATGTAATGTATCACTTGCATTGTAGCAAATATGGCAAGTATTAGGGTATGCTGGATTTCTTTTGTGCAAAATGTGTGGGCTGGAAGATCATCTAAAAGTATTTTAACTCTAAATGATTGGAGTGCTAAAGATTGAAAACTGTGAGAAAAATTACAGATTTTTTGATTGTTGTTGATATAGAGCCAGAAGGCATTTCAGTTAATATACTAGAAAATTGCTATTCATTGCTAGAAGCGCTTTTGTGATAACCAAAGTACTATTATGTGCATAGCATATTGTTCTTATACTACGCCAGATAGGAAGTTCAATAGGAAATTCATCAAGATTAAGAGTATACTGGGGTTGCATATATTGTATAGATTGAAAATAAGGTAAGGTGCAACTTTGGTGGCTATGTGCTAATTGATTAGCTTTATTATTGAATTTATCATTTTGGTGTACAGTAACTTTATGAAATTTAATATTAAGGTTGTATGATTTTGCAAAGTTTAATAGTATATTCCAAATAGACCAATATGAAATATCTGAGGATTTTGAAAATGGTATAGTGTTAATGAGATTGTTGTACAGTATTTGGAGATTACAAATTGGGAATCTGTAAAAACTTGAATATTACAGTTTTTAAGAGCAGTACAAATTGCAAATAAGATTGCAATAATTTAGCTTTAAAAGAACAAGACCAGAATTTAGTTTGTGCTTGAAAGGTATATTTAATAGATGCATTATGTAGCTGTATTCACCTTATGCCCATAGAGTATTGAGAACTGCCAAGATTAAGAACAGACCCATTAGTGTAGAATATAAGTTTATTTAAATTGCAATTTTGGTTAGCAATTGATTGTAGAGTATCAAGTGCAGTACTAGATTAAAATATAGAAGGAATTGATGCAAGAAAAATTACAATATTTGGTAAAGATGGGATGTGAGTAGGGTTTCTGTATGCAATAGAGTAGATAAGATCTAAATGATTAGCATTTAAATTAATTGATTTGTCAGAATTAACTCTGCCAAAGAATTTTGTAGCGTGGCTAGTAGATATAAGAATAGTACATCTATTTGCAATAGTATTTAAATTAAGAGAACAATTATAGTATAGAGATGTAGTAATAGGTGCCAATGGATATAAATTTGCAAATTCTTCTTCAATAGAACATTGCCAATAGGTTATAAATATATGGTCTAAAGTAGTAGGTTTATGGCATACTTTGTCTAATATAATTTGATTATCCAAAGTTGTAATTAGCCATAGCTTGGTATATTTAAAAGAATGTCTAGTAGTGTAACTATAATAGTTGGTCTGAGCTAAATTAAAGTATAAATATATAGTTCGCTCATATGAATGGCTAGTAATTTTGTCTTCTAACCAGGTAAACTATAAAAAAGTTCTTCCTTTTGGAATTTTGTTAAGTCTAGGTGAAATATGTTTCCAGTCAAGTAGATATAAGTTATTAAAAGTTGTGAGTTGTTTCAAGAAAAGGAGATGATAGTATTGAATTTGTTTTTTAAAAGTAGAGTATTTGGGTATAAGGATAAAATGGATTCTAGAGATATTGATCCTTCTTTGATTGTAAAAGGAATGTTCCAGTTTATATTAGGATTAATTATACAGTTAAGATATTTAACAGTAAAATAACTTTAAAGTTTGTTGTATATTTGTTGGGTTCATCAATTACTGGGTTGGGATATGAGAAGAGACTAATAGGTGACCAAAGATTGTTTTGAATTTGCTGAATATGAATGTGGGTTGTAGTTTCAAGTAGATCATTATTGTTTAATCGTTTAATAAAATTAGATATATGGTGCTAAAGTTGAATATCCTAGATATTTTTGATATTATATATTTGAGGATATAGAAGTGTACTAGTAGAAATAATACGACTAAGTTTAGCTTTGTGTTTAACTAAATCTAAATGGTGCTTAAGAATTTTATTACATATTGATTTGTTAATAACTATATTTTGTAATTGATATTCAATAGTAGGAATAATAATAGTATTAATGATATATTTAGCTTGAGTATCAGTAATCTGTTTTGTTTTGACAATATTAATAAGCTGAGAAAACTCATTTAATATTAGTTGTATTTGTTTGGTTTGCTTATTGTCAAGTGTAAAACAACATCCAAAAATTTGAATAGTTGTTGAGATGGCCAAAGAGACATAGATTGGTTGTTAAAGGTTATAGAAGAATAATGCTATTAGTTGATAAAATTGATTTGGATAGATTAACTTGAATGTTTGCTATAGTATAGAAGAATTCAGCAATTGAAATTATATTTGCAAGCTCATTGCAATCCACAAAGTATCATCTATATAGGCTAATACTAAGCAGTGTGTTTTACTTTTTTTTAGTATAGCTTTTAAGATTAGTCAACCAAGAGGTTTCAGCAGTATAGCCTAATGAGTTAGTATGAACATAGGTAATAAGAGGATCATAATAAATCCTCTATAAAAGAAGAGTAATAGTTTCATTTTGATCAATACCATTTTGAACCTGGTAAGGTGAAGTAAGACCAAAATTAGTAATAACTTGGTTTTGTCTATCAACTAGTAAGTCAGTAAGAATACTAATAATACTAGTTGGTAAAACAAGTTGATAAAGGGCTTGTTTAAGTAGAATAAAGTTTACAGAATCATAGGCTTTGCTCATATTTTGTGAAAGAATTCAAATTTCTTTGTGATTGCAATTAATCTCTTCTACTAAGTTGTTTAAAATATATATAGGAATAGATGTACTATTGCCTGGGAGGGCTTTATAGTTGTAGGGTAATAGAATAGAGTATTGTGAGAATAATTGATTAAGTCAATTGACAAGAATTTTGGTATATAATTTTTGTATATATTTAATAAGACTAATAGGACGTGTAAGATTTAAATTGCCTTCAAATATGTTGTTTTTAGAAATAGAAAAGATTCCTTCCTGCTTTTATAGTTTGGAAATATGGCCTTCAGAAAGGCACCAATTGAATAAAGCAGTAAGTGAGATAGGACCCCAAGCTATTAGTATATAGGTCAGTAAACTAGATGCATAGCCAACTTAATAACTTTTTTGGATGTAAGATCTTAGATTGCTTAGAAATTAGTGATTTTGGCCGATATGAAATAGTCGGCTAAGCCAAAAATTTTTGGCTTAGCTGGTCGATTTTTTCAAAATCGGCTAATCGATTTTTATTTTTCCCAAAAATAGAAAATATAATTTATGCATATTACGCACAAAAACAGGTTTTTTTCATCAATGAATACCCTCGGGCACTTAAAGCAGGTTTACAAATTGCCAAAAATATCTCTCCTTTCTGGCATCATAATTTATAACAATTGTAAAGTGTAACTTTAAATGTGTGCTATTATTAAAATCATCAGGCACAGGAAATTTTATTAAAATGGGAATATTCGATGATTACATTTCCATTAATAGATTTTTTTAACGATAATATGTAGTTATAATATTATTCAATCTGATGTAGCATGAGAATACTGCCATATAAGAATTGACGAAAGGTTCATAATTTAAATGTATCCATTAATCATATTTGGATACATTGTTTATAATTAAATTTGTGCTATACCCAAAATAAATTAGTTAATTTAGAAAAAGCACGTACAAATATAAACATGCATAATAATGATAGAATTAAATAACTTATCTAGGAATTGGTCAATGTAGTTGTGTATTTTGTCCCGCGTTATTTTGTCCTTCTTGACACCTTGCACTAGAAATATCTCAGTAATGAGAATTTGTTTTTATACAGAAAAAATAAAGTTAAATGAATATTAAAAAAAAACATTAAATAAACGCTTATTAAATCTCGATAATTCTGACTTTTATTTCGTTTTTTAGCATTACAGTTGGGCACATTACAGCATTAATAAACAATGTATAAGCGATCTATCAGCTATCTGCTATATAAATGTAACATATCTGGTCATGTGATTGAGACCCGATTAGGAAATCGGCTAAGCCGACTAAGCTGACCAAAATTTATTAGCTAAGCTTAGCCGATAAATTTTGATCGGCCAAAATCACTATTAGAAATCAACAAAATTTTAAAAAAAGTTAGATATTCTATTTGCATATTTTTTAACTAAATTTAAAACAGTTAGAGATTGCAAATGCTTATTTTTGGTACCAATAGGGCATGGTTTACTACCATAGATTTCTAAAAATAAGCTATCTTTTTTTAGATTTAAAAAATCAGAAGTTTATTTTGAAGTATTATAACTTTTTAAGGAATTTGTACACAATAAGGAGGTAGCTTATTTTAGAGATATAAAAGTCTAAATAGGTTTATTTATCTCAATGTTTACTTTTAAAATTTATTTCACGTACTAATACGTATTCAAATGTAAATAAATACAAACAAATACCTTTTTTATTATTATAATAATAATATAAATTAATTTTTAATTTTAAAAGTCATTGTAAGAGATCTAATAATCCAAATTTAACAATTTTGGTGCCATTCAAATTGTCTCATCGAGACGAATCGAATGGTACCAAAATCATTAAATTTAGATCACTATAGCACGAGATATTAATAATTTTAACTTTTTATAAAATCTTAATGATTTTGATAACCAGTGATCCAAATTTAATGATTTTGGTACCATTCGATTCGTCTCGATGAGACAGTTCTAATGGTACCAAAATCATCAAGATCTGGTCACTAGATCACAAAATATCCACGAAAACATTTTTAACGCAATTTTATATAGTATAACAATCTTAATATAAATTGCGTTACAAAAGTTTTTCATAGATATCTTGTGATCTAGTTATCCGATTTTGATGATTTTGGTACCATTAGAACCATTTCATCGAGACGAATCGAATGGCACCAAAATTGTTAAATTTAGATTACTGTAGCACAATATATTAATAATTTTGTAATTTTTATAAAATCTTAACGATCTTAATAACTAGTAATCCAAATTTGATGATTTTGGTTCTATTCGACTCGTCTCGATGAGACGGTTCTAATGGTATCAAAATCATCAAAATCGGATTACTAGATCACAAGATATCTACGAAAACGTTTTGTAACGTAATTTTATATAGTGTAATATATTGACTTTTAGGCAAGAAACTATATTACTTGACTTAACGTATCAGAGAATAAGAAATGTATACAATATCAAAGAAGTCAATAATAAAAGATAATAAATTCAAAAAAAATTGAATAATACTAAAGAAAATAATATATCAACAAGGAATAAATGAGAATAATAATTCAATCAAATAAATAACCAAGAAAATAAAGGTCCCTTATACAATGGATAAAGGATCAATGAATATAAAGGCGATGGCTTTATATTTTAAAGGATAATATCAGTTTATTAAATATAAGATTTTAAGTACAAATATTTTTATAAATGAAAAGAATTAAAGAACAGAACCTCCTCTGTCTTGGGAGAAAAGACAGGGTTTATATATCTGTAAAAACTCACAATAATGTATTAAGATAATGTTCTAATATAACGTACTAAGATAACGTATTAAGATAACGTAATAAGATATCGTACTAAGATATCGAACTAAGATAACGTACTATGATAACATACTAAGATAACGTACTATGATAACGTACTATGATAACGTACTAAGATATTATACTATTATAGGAGTTATAGTGAAAATGGTTCCTTTTTAAGAACGGAGAAAAGTGTTTTTACTAAAATTAATATTACAGATTTGATTGGTTCAATAAAATTTATACTATTCTTAATATTTATTCAATATTTTCCTAATACTAATATTTGAAATTTATGCTAATATAACAATAGTATAACAATCTTTATATAAATTGCGTTATAAACGTTTTTCGTAGATGGGAGCAGGTCAAAATCCCGACAAACAGAATCCCGACAGGTCATAATCCTGACAAAAAAATCCCGACAATCAAAATCCTGACAATCCCGACAACAAAAAAATCATTAAATTTATTTAAGTTAGGGTTAGGGTTAGGTGAGTGCCTAGGTTGAGCACCTGGGCTAGGGTTTGGTTTAGTTGATTTTATAGTAAAGTTGCTCAAGGAAAACTTTTTTTAATTGTCAAGATTTTTGATTGTCAGGATTTTTTTGTCGGGATTATGACCTGTCGGGATTTTGTTTGTCGAGATTTTGACCCAAACCCTTCATAGATATCTTGTGATCTGGTGATCTGATTTTGATGATTTTGGTACCATTAGAACCGTCTCATCGAGATGAATCGAATGGTACCAAAATCATCAAATTTGAATTACTGGTTATCAAGATCGTTAAAATTTTATAAAAATTATAAAATTATTAATATCTAGTGCTACAGTGATCTAACCTTAACGATTTTGGTGCCATTCGATTCATCTCGATGAGACGATTCGAATGGTACCAAAATTATTAAATTTGGATTATTAGATCTCTTACAATAGTTCTTCAAATATTTAATTAAATGCTATATAAAGGGTAGCTTATATTTAAAGTTAAAATTTTGTTGTTTTTAATTTAAAAATATAGGATGGGTTATAGAGATTTTTAAGTTTTTTGTTTAAAAATAAAAAAGTAACTTATTTTTAGAGTAACATATTTTCAGAAATATTTTATTATAAGTCAGATAATATGTTTGTTTATTTTTAATAAATTTTTATATATCATATGGTAAAAATGTTTATTGATATTAATAAAAATGCTTGCTTAGAGCTATTATAAAAATTTTTAAATTTTTTGTGACCTATATACTAATAGCTCTGGTCCTAGTGAGATAATACCTAGATATTTGATCATCTTATTGCTAATACTTGTAGACCTACAGGTCTTGCCATTTGGAAGCTTGGCAATTGTTTAAAGAGCTTCATTCTCTGTAATAGAGGAGATAAGTAAAGTATACCAGCTAGGTTTGATATGGGAGAGTAGAGTTTAGTGTTGTAGCCAGAAGTTATTAAAAATAGTCTAATTGATCAGTCTATAAAATGTTCAGTTATTGAAATGTGATTGAATATGTTGTTTAATTTCTATAGGATTGGTTACAAGTTGGTTTTCAAGTTTAATATTAGAAAAGTGAACAGTTGTTTGATATCTGTTTAAAATACTATTAATAGCCTATGTTGGTTTAGAAACAAGAGTTTCACATTTTCTTTCTGAAGCTTGATTGATTTGTTGACAAAGAAGAAGTGAGTGTTCAAGATGGTATGCATGATAAATTTGTTTCCATATATCGTAAGCATGTTGAAGCCAGGAGTTTATATGAGTTGAATCAAGTAATATAAGAAAACGAAGATTACTTTTAGTGTAGAGATTAATAAGTACCGGTAATATGTAAGAATTAATGTGTAGTAAGTACAACTTGGTATTGTTTTTAATAGTTTTAATTAAATGGCTGAGTTTTTTAAGTTCAGTGTGAAGAGCAGTACATTGTGGAGTATACTAGCTAGTATACTTGTGATTGTAGCTTCTTTTCAAAATATTTTGGAATTTTATGAATTGCAGCTTGTATAATACTGTACTGGATTTTATACCAGATAGTATTAATATTTTCTTGAGTATCAGTTGATAGTAGAATATTATTTTGTATAAATAAATTGGTACAAAGTTTTGAAAACTCAGACCATTGATTTTAAACATTACTTTCATCAGCAAATTTTATATATAGATATATATCGATTACTAACCAGTAGAATATCTATTGATACCCATACCCTTGCCGATTACTATCGATAGTAATAATAATCGATATATATCGATATTAATCGATATATATATCGATATATATCTGATATGATATCAATTAATAATTATTATATTCACATAATCATGCTTTTTACATTTTACAGGTTTTCACAAGTTTTCGCAAGTTTTCGCAATTTAATTATAAATTTTTTTTTATTTATTATTATTATATAATATTTTAATTTATTAAATATACAATATTCACAAGTTTTCGCTATTTAATATAAAATTTTATTTTTTATTATATATTATATTTTAAATATTACATATATTATATATTATTATAAAAAAA
>QKWP01000441.1:244996-257775 GCA_003550325.1 Gigaspora rosea
AAAAAAAATAAGTAAAAAAAAACAAACAAAAAACAAAAAACAAACCCGAAAAAATAACAAAAAAAACAAAAACGAAAAAAAATAAACTATTATATTTCACTCATATTCGCTTATATTCGATTATATTCGTTCATATTTGTGGTTTCTTGCAAAGAATTGGTGTTCTTGTAAAGTGCCGGAAAGTCAAGTCGTTTTCTTGCAAAGTTTTGAAAAAAGTAAAGGATAAATAAAATAAAATAAAGTTAAAAAAATAAGTAAAAAAAAAAGAAAACAAACAAAAAACAAAAATGTAAGCAAACTAAATAAAAAAATAAACAAAGCCCCAAATCTCTATTTCGAGTTCGTGTTTTTGCAATTTAGAAATCGTCAAAGGTTTTCGCAAAGTGCTGGAATAAAATAAATTAATAAAATAAAAAAAAACAAAACCAAAAACATAAAATAAAAAAAAATAAAATGAAACCTTGCAAAAACTTGCGAAAACTTGCATTCTTAAACTTTCGAAATTGCTAGAAAAAGTAGTTGTGTGTTCTTGCAAAGTGTCGAAAAGCTGAATTAGCCTGCACTAAGTACCGAGAAGTCACTGGATTTCTTGCAAAGTGCTAGTAGTAAAGTGTAGAAATAAAATAAAAAAAATTAAAAAATAAAAAAAAACTATAAATAAAAAAAAACAAAACGAAACTAAATGAAACTAAATAAACCCAAAAAAAACAAAAGGAAAATGAAGAAACAATGTAAACTTGATAGAAGATCTAAATTATAAACAAAAAAAAATAAACAAAGATCTAATCTGATTTTGTTGTACAATTATCAAAAATCATCAAAACATTTCAAAAATATTAGTAAAACACATCATTGATATGATACAGATTGCAGATCGTTCTAAAATATTTCGAAAGTATTCGAAATATTAAAAAAAAAAAAAAAAAAAAAAAAAAAAGAAAAAAAAAAGAGAAAGAAAAAGAGAGAGGGGAAGATCGTTCAAAATGGCTTTTTTTTCCTATGCCAGTTTTCTTTACTTTGTCTTTGTCTTTTTTTTTTAGCATACTTTTTTTTGAAATTTTACTTTTTTTTATTTGGTGATCTGAGTTGAAATTTTCGTAACGCAGTCAAAACACTATGTAATCATTAAAGATCTGCTAATCGTCATATATCGTTTCAAATAATTATGGTTATAATTGATTTATAGATTTATAACGATTTAATATAAAAAAATGATATATATCGATTATAGATATATATCGATTTTTATCCAATAAATTGATATATAACGATATTATAATATATATTGATTATAGATATATATCGATTTTTATCCAATTAATCAATATATAACGATATTTTAATTGATATATAATGATATTATGTGTCGGGGATAATGCTGAAATCAGATGATTCTGAAATTTCGATTTATTTTGATATGAAATTTTAAGATTTTTTTGAGATGTTTTTTTCATCTTTGTCTTATAAGGTTAGGGTAAGGTTTGGGTGTAGATTTGATATTTAAAGAGTATATGTGGATTTTAGCAGGGCTTATAGTTTCAAATCGAGACCCCAAATTTTAGCATCATCTGATTTCAGCTTCATCCCCGACATTATATAATCAATATAAAACGATTAAGTGCTATATATCGATCAATATCTATGTATAAAATTTTCTGATGTTGTAATTAAAAATACGACAACTGATTCTAGTTCAAAAACTTTAAGGCTTAGAGTAGATATTAGAAAATGTCCATAATGTAGTGAGTATAAGATGGTCACTAGAAGTGCTAGTATGCTATTGTTTAGATAATATGAGAGAAGAAATTGTATATTAAATGAATCAGTCCAAATATAGTCAATTATACTAGAACTTGTATTGTTTAACCAGGTGTAATGTGTATTATTAAGATGAGCTCCAATATCAAATATATTTGATTGATGTAAAAAATTGATATGTTTGTATTTAGATATGAACTAAATGTATTGTTTTGTGTGTTAAAATCATCAAGAATAAGGGTACTAACATTTATTAGATAATATTTTAGAGGGTGGAGGGTCAAGAAAAATCTTATCTTAGTTAAATTTGATTGGCTAAAATTCTATTTATAGATCTTACCTGGAGATGGGGATAAGCCCCTATAGTAAATGGATATTAGATAATAAATATTAGCACTCTAATAGGATGAAGATTTAGTTGTTTTGCTTGTAGTAATCAATTAATAATAGTATTTTGTATGTTAGCTTCTTTTGTTATATTAGTTGATAAAAGATAGACTGAAATAATTTCGTAGTTTAATATTACTTTTAAAGAATAGATCCAGTGCAATAGCCCCATCAGAATGAGTAAGGCAGCTAAGTACATGGGGTTTAAGATAGTTGCGAATCATAATTGTAGTGCCTTCTGATGAACTATCTGAGTTGGCCTATTAGTAGATAAATAAACTGTTGTTACAAAAAGAGAGCTTAGTTTTATATAAAATTTTGGTTTTAGTAATAGATGCAATAGTAATATTATTATTATTATAGTAATCTTGTCAAATTTGTCTTTTGGAAGCTGCATTAAATTCTCTAACATTGTGAGTAGCTATAGTAAGATATAAGTCCCAAATAGTTTATTGCATAGGAGAAAAAATAGAAAGTTGAGATAGCTCTAAAGTAGTATAAATAGGTGTTAAACTTGGTGTTGAGTTGCTTGATATTGTAGATTTAAATAAAATCTTGTAGTAGTATAGTAAGTCTTCAAATAGCAATAATGAGTAATTGGGTAGAGGACAGGGTTCATGTGGTATATATATGTGTGCCTCTTTATAGTCTAATATTTTATTTGCATATATGATATTGATATTTTAATAAATTGCAAAAAATATAGCTCTGAATAGTTATTTTGTATGTATTTTAAAAAGTTTCAATTGTTTGTGATGATGATAAAGTAGGCAATTTGTAATACTGAAGGAATTTGTTGTAACAATTATCTTGAATAGTTGTTATATTGGGCAGTATTGTACATTTTGGACGTCCGAGATATATTTGTCGGACACAGACATTTTCGGACATTGTTCAATGTCCGAGTCCGAGTTATGTCAGAATAACTAGTTTGTTACTCAGACAATGTCCAAATAAAATATTTCAGACTCAGACATATTCAGACTTGGACATTGTCCAATGTCCAAGATTTGCACTTTGAATTTTTTGTTTACTTAAAGCGATAACAATTCGAATATAATGAATAAAAAAAAATTATAAAGATAAAAAATTTCTTTATAAGTATCAATGAAAAGGATCAATGAAATATCAATTTGATTATTAATAATTATTATTATTGTCATTGATAAAATGCGCAATTTGGGTGTGGCGCCTTAGAGAAGTGGTCAAGGTGTCACCCCCCAAGCGGCAGGTTAACAGTTCGAATCCCACTGTTGACGCTTTGAACAATAGGCCTGTGTTTGGTAACCATGTGGCTCAGATCGGTTGGGTTGCAAAAAACCTGTTACCTTGGTTCCACCATCTTGAATGGGAGCTACGGCGCAATGGTGTTATTGTTACACCGTAAAATCCAGGGAACCAGAGAAAATGAAAACCCGTTTGGCAAGTCCAGATTAGGAAGTAATAGTGAAGATCTACAATATCACTACCAAAAGAAGGTGGGTGGCCAGGATTGGAATGAACCTAATAAGGGCAGGCGGCTTTGTCGCTAAATCCGTATCTGAAGTGGAATGGAACACAGAAGACAACGGTAGGCATTTGGTGCGAGGGTAAAGTAGCCCTTAGGCTGATAGTTTATCTAAAAGAGTTGGGCCCCTTAATATCTGCGCTTGTGCAGTGCAATGGGTAGTAATAGGAAGAGCGTGAACCAGAGGGTTTAAATAGGCAATTCCCGTAGTTGGGTTGTAGGTATGGCAGCTAGTGTAGAACCTTCGGGCGGACTACTTAAATTAGGCACCAAAAGTGCACGTGTGGCTAGTTGTATTCTCATTCATGTAATAAATATTACGTCCTAATAACTCATAATAAAATCCCGGCCATATTACCCGGCCTCTAAAGTTTAAAAAAAGATAAAATGCTCAATTTTTATTGTCATTATTAATAAATTATAACACATAATTATTATCAGTAGTTTATACATTGCTGTCGGTATCACGATCAGTAAAATCAAGAAATAGCATGTGTCAATTCAAAATTGACGTAAATTCACCTAATTTCGTTTCATCATATAATATTACATATATGCTATCTCAAAATAACATCTGTGTATGCTCATATAAATACAATAGCAGTACATTACACTAGCACAGCTATTAACATGTAAATCCATATGCTCAATCAAATGCAAGATTTTGCTGATACCATTCTAATAGCACTATACACTCCGTTATAACATTCCTGATTTTAGCGCGACTGCATCACATAGCTACCCTAATTGTATGTATGTGTAACAAAATCAATCACATAATTGTAATTATGAGGTACTGGTAGATGCGTTTAGTTGTGTTCAAATTTGGTTGATAATTTGGTATTTGTCTGCCAAACAAATTTAATTGTCCGAGTCTGAGTCCGGTCTGAGTCCAAGTCCGAGTCTGGTCTGAGTCCGGTCTGAGTGACAACACTGATATTGGGTATTAATGGAATTTGTTTAGATTTTACCTTAGCAGAAGATGATAATTTGGTAGCTAAGGTAAAGGGTTGTTCTTTTGTAGAGTCGCTCGCCATATGCTCAGTTCTCATAGCTGTGCAAGATACCAAAGGCTGCCCTGTATATTGGGTCTGACTATCATTAACTTGTTCCTCCGCGTACCGGTATACTGAACATGTTTACTTAGTGTATAAAGTTAAAATTAATTAATAAAAATTTGTTTGGGTACTAACATTTATTACCTAATATCCATTTACTATAAGAGCTTACCAGTAGCTTACCTCCCCACCCCAGGTAAGATCTATAAATAGAATTTTAGCCAATCAAATTTAACTAAGGTAAGATTTTTCTTGACCCCTACCCCTAAAATATTATCTAATAAATGTCAGCACCCTTATTATAAAATTTTATAAAATTTTATTAATTAATGATTTGCTAGTCATCAGGACAAATGATTTTAGTATAACATAATACAGATCTCATATGTTTATCATATAAAGTATAAATGCTGAGTATTTCTAAGAAAAACTTTTTTTATACTAAGTTAACAGCCAAGATTAATTAATTAAAAATCATAGAGCTCACTAAAACGAATTTAAAAGTAATGAGATTGTCAAAATTGGCCCAGTAGATATAGAGTTATCATTAAAAAACAATTGGCTAACTATATAAAATTACTATATAAACAAACTATTGTTTACATAATAATTTTATATAGTCAGACAATTATTTTTTAATAATATCTCTGTATTTACTGGGTCAATTTTGACAATCTCACCATTTTTAGATTCATTCAGTGAGCTCTACAACTCTTAATTAATTGATCTTGGCTATTAACTTAGTATAAAAAAAGGGTTATTTAAATAATAGTTAAAATTTTTTGGTATTTCCTGCTTATGTAATTTACATAGTGATCTGCATCACATTATACTATAATCATTTGTTCAGATGACTGGCGGGTCATCAATTAATAAAATTCTATAAAATTTTATGATTTATAAAATTTTACTAATAATGTTCCTAGGTTTAGCATAACTGTATTATGCAGCTACTCTAATTTTGGTAATTTTTTGTGTAGGTTCATTTTAATAATATGAAAAGTGAAATTTGAATCTAAGTGTTATATATATATATAGATTGTTTAACTCGTCCCCATTATTTGCTCAATTGAGAGAGAAAGGTTATATTAAATATAGATTTAAATTGAAGTGGCCTTAATTAGCTCTAATAAAAAGTAAATAAAAAAATTAAATTTATATTAAAGCCAATATAATCTATATATATTGTTTGGGGTTTTACCAAAATTAGCTAAATTAGATTACAATATCCTAAAATAAAAGAGATATTTATTTTTTGAGATTAAATATATTTTTATAGAATTGTGTATCTTATAATCTTTTAAACTAATTTGAATAATTTTGGTATTATTTAAATTGTCTTACTAAGATGAATCTAATGATGCTAAAATCATTCAAATTGGATTACAAGATTCAGAGATATAAAATGTTTTTTGTAATCAAATCTATTTCTATAAATTGTATATCTCATAACTTGGTGATCTAATTTGAATTATTTAGGTATCATTCAAATTTCAGTAAGACGATTCAAATAGTATCAAAATTGCCCAAATCAAATTATGGAGTCCCAAAATACATTTTATGAAAATAAAATTGATCTTTTGTGCATATCTTACATTTAAGTGGCCAAGTCTATTAATAAAATCTTGTCCAAATTCTGTAAAAAATTTTATAATATATAATTTAGTATAATTAACATATTATTTAGCCAATTTTGTTCAATTTACTTAACAAAAAACCAAGTTCATTATATATTTATGGAATTAGAACTGTGGTTTTTAAATTCTCATAAATTATATGAGTTGTAACTTTTATTATTAAAAAAAATTTTTAGTATATAAAGTATAAAAAATTTTACATATTTATATATTAAATTTTACAAATAAATACAATCTTTTGAAGAACTTTTATATTTGACAAAAAAAAAATTCACAGAATTAGACATGATCACCATAATACTAAAAAATTAGAAACTAATTAATATTTGAAACAAACTGGTTTGTATATTAGTTCAAATAATTATATATTTTTTTAAATTTTATTATATTTTTTTATAACTAAAATATAGCATTTTAAAAATTTTATGCAGTATACTGCATTCATACAAATATATGCAGCTAGGCAATTATACAAAAGTACTCATTTCTAATTATAACTTATAATAAAAAAATTTATGTATATTTATTATTTTATTTTATTTAAAACTTTTAAAATTATTCAATAGCTAGATAATTTTTTTATAACAGATAATGTTTTTTATCTGGCTTTTCATATTGTTGTTACTATAAACAACTACTAAAGATTTAAACAACTTAAAAATTAGTTGTTTACTATTGTCCAATTTGCATTTTACTAATACTATTTCTCTGAGTTAGTAACAACCTCTAAAATTATTTTTGGTTTTTGTTACTACTAATTTATTGTATAGTATTTTGTGCTATTTTTTGTTTAAAGTCTTTTGTTTTGATTTTCACTATTTTAACAATCTTTGAGGTTTTGGTTAAGACTAGTACAAAGTTTATAGACTTATGTCTATTTTGTCCAGTTATATCAAATGAATAGTTTACTTTTGAAATAGTTAGCAACTGCTATGAAAAATAACCTTATTAGCTAACTTTTGGATACTTCATTGTTCATTAAAATATATTTAAATTTGTAAGCCAAATCTAATAAAAATATTGTAATTCCTTATTTTTTACTTCTGTATTTCTATATTCAAGAAGTAAAAATACAAACAATATTGAATTATTAATATCTTTATTAACAAGTTTGTAAAGCTTACAAACTGCTTTAAATGTTCAAGTTAAATACTTGTATATTATTTTAGCAGATTTATTGCAAGAATATTACTAGTATATTTGTTATAAAATTGTTATTTTTTTTATTTTTGCTCTTATCTCTCTTTGGTTTTTGCTTTTTAGATTTCTACAAAAACAATTAATTTAATATTATAAGCAGTGATGGCAATTTAATCGGCCAAAGAAAATTTAATTGGCCATCGGCCAATATATAATTATTTGGCCAAAATGGCCAAAATTTTGCGGCCAAAGTTGAATGTCAATTGGCCAGGCCAATAAAAATTATTTGGCCGATATGGCCGTTGGCCAATGGCCAAATGGTCAAACGGCCAAGTGGCCAAATTTCTCTGTATAGTAATAAAAAAGAAAAGTATATAAAAATACTGTATTATATGCATACTAATGTTAATATATATTACATATACGTACTGGTTTTGTTTAAAGCCACACTATTAACTATAAGAACCAATATTCTTGAATTGTATTTATTGTATATTACCTTCCCAAAAAAAGTTAATTAACACTATAGTTATCTATTTTCATGTGCTATTACTAAAGTTGCGATAAAGAAATTGACGAACTATTGGAATTAATAAAACTTATAGAACGGATCGATATTTAACTATACGTGAAAGAATAATTAAATCTAACGATTCTTTTCAAGTTCTTTTTTAATTATAATAGTTTGCTTGAAAGTTCGTTTTGAAAGCATATTAATATATAAGATAACTTAAGTAATAATTGTTAAGCTATATAAAAAAAAAATCTAGCGAAAGTTAATAAATTATATAAAAAATAATTTAAGTGAAGGTTTAATAACTTATATAAAAATAATTTAAGTGAAAGTTTAATAAAATAATTTAAGCGAAGGTTTAAAAAGGTATATAAAAGTATAATTTGAACAAAGGTTTAATAAGTAATTTGAGCAAAGGTTTAATAAACAAAGGTTTAGTAAGTTATATAGAAAATTACTTAAGTGAAGATTTAACCAATCAAATTACTAGTTTTATTTGGCCGTTTCGGCCAAAAATGAAATTTATATTTTTGGCCTTTTGGCCTCGGCCAATGGCCGCGGCCATTGGCCGGCCAAATAACCAAGTGACATCACTGATTATAAGTGAGTTTAAAATTTTGTATATGTTGGTCAAATAAGATATTATATTCAAATTTTATAAAAAAAGAAAGCATTTAAAAATAAATAAAATTTAAATATATTTTTTAATATTAATAAAGCTTTTTGAAACATAGTAAGGGCACTGACATTTATTATTTAATATCTATTTATATAAAGGCTTATCTTCACCTCTAGGTAAGATCTTTAGCTAAATTTAATTGGCTAAAATTTTTATATAAGGTGAAATTTGGTTTGAGTTTCCACTTTCTAAAATATTATCTAATAAATATTAGCACTCTAAAAAATGATTAAAAAAACTATGCAATACCCAATCAAATTTCTAAAACAAGATCTTTAAATTTTAAATTATACAAAAATATTATAGTCTATAATATTTTGCTTAGTATTAAAATAAATGCAAATTACTAAGATATAAAAAAAATATACATATATAAAAAAAATATGGATATATAAAGAAAATATGTACAGTATATAAAAATAAAGAATAAAATATAAAGGTAAAATGCTAGGATACTAGAACCTGAACTAGAATCTGTTTTTCAAATTTGAAAAAAAAAGAAAATATAATAGTAATAAAAAAAAAAGTAAAAAAAAATATAGTAATAGAAATAGTTATAGAAAGAGCAATATAAAGAAATAGAAAAAAAATATGAAAATAAAATTAGATAATAATAGTAGTAATAGAAAAGAAAATATAAAAATAAAATTTTTTAAAATATATAATATACTGTATTAAATAAATAGTACTATATAGAGCAGGAATAGTAATAATCTGAAATGACCCAAATGTCTCAAATAACTAGTAATGATTATTTTATATTCAGATAACCTATAGAAAGTTATTTAATATTTGTTAAATGCGAACTCTTTCCAACGATTCCTCGTACCAAATTTTCCAAGAACTCAGACCTACGAAAACTATGCAGTTAACATATTTATGCACAACAAAACTCTACCAAAGCTGCTGTTGGGTACAAAGTCCATTCACTGTATGTTCTGCGACTGAAATAGAGATGAAAAAGAACAGCAGACTTAAAAGCGAGGCACCTTGGCGGGCTTGGGTGCTATTGAGCAAAGACATAGCAGAGAAACTTTGGAGCTTTGTCAAGGTCTATGGATATGAAAATAGAAGTAGATACTTGGTTAGATATGTTATTTTGCACAGCGTAACTCTTACAACTCCTTTATTTTGGTACTCGTTTTCTGGTACTGCGACAATACACCCACTATCATATTCTCGCTTAAAGTTTTTTTTTCTGGAATTTTGGATGGAAAATGGGAAATTCGGCATACCCCTCCAAAAGATCGGCATTGTTGTTCCTATCCTAATTGGGAAGAAGGCATCCAGGTGGATAAACAGGAATGGACGTGTAATGAGACGTGGCACATAGGTGTAGGCAGATTTGCAGAGATTAAATTTCAGATTGTTCCATTAGTTTCTTTTTTATATATAATACTCTGGCGAGGCGTTTCCTTGCGCAGTGTTATATAATTTTTATCACTAGAATATTCTCGAATATTCTTCTGTCGTCTTTCCGTTTTTCTTTACTTTCTTTTTTCTTTTCTTTTTTCTTCGAGTATATGTATATCAGGCCATATTTTTTTTTATGCTTTTTTCATCTTGTTCTTTTTTCATTTTGGTTTTTCGCTTAGGTTATGTAGTATTTCCCCCTTTTATTCTTTCCTTCTCTTTTCGTTTCTCTCTTTACCCTTTCTTTCAATTTGTTTTTTCTCTTTTTTCTTTAGTTGTATAACGCAGATATTAGTTAGATAACTATTCTGCCAGGATCTAGGTGGAAGAAGTTTATAAGAAAAAAGGCGGTCATGACGAGCCGTGGAACTCAGCTAATGATCTAGCGATAGAGGGGTTTGGAAGAATCCTGGCAATAGTGAAGCTAATTCTACTCTGGCAGGTCACAGACAGGTGCTTTTAAGTAACCGGATGAGCTGTTTTTTAAATGTAAGCCTAGAAGAAGCCGGAGGGTAGTAATAGCATTTGATAATATAACTAACCTACTATTATGAATAAAAAATGGCATGATCACCAGGCTAATATTTAAAAAAAAAAAAAAATATTTGTTAAATGCGGGTGTGGCGACATAGTGTAGTTGGATTGTTGTCACCCCAAAGTAGTTGTAACAAAAGTACAGAGTTCAAATCCCACTGGAGATGATTTTGAAAAATTTACTTGTGTTACGGTAACCTGGACTCTTAGCTCAGATGTACAAATCTGTTTCCTGGGTTATACCAACTCGTATTGGAAGCTCTGGCGCTGTGTTATGCACTGAACTGGGCGTATAAATCCTGGGAAGCGCAGCGCTGTATTATGCACAGAACCGTAGGACAAAAGGAAACCATATTTGGCAAAATTCAAATAAAGAGGTAGCTGACTTTTGATGGTACCCAAACAGGAATCGGATGGGGACTAACTGGTTCGCACTGACTAGAAGCGGACTTACAACAAAAGGGTTTATGGTGGACCCTACCAACCGGACCGTCGGAGTCGCACCGGAGGAAAAGGACATGTGTTGTGAAATCATATACCAGGGGATGGGAGTCCCTAGGTTCGCTAGGGCAGACCAACCCTTCCAGGTCTTCGGATTGGAAGTAGGAAAGCGACTAGGAGAAAGAAAGTTCCGGGGGAAAGAAACCAAAAGAGGATCAGGGTGGTACTGGAATCATGTGAACTTTACAAAGGCAGAAGTAGGTAATAATAGCGATTGCAAGTAACCCCTGACTGCAAGTTGTTTGCCTCGATGAATGCGTACGTTACCAAAGTGTAGGTGATACCTGTGTGGGACGGGAAAATGCTCTACCAAGTTTCCCACTGAGGATAAACTAGTCCTAAGGATGCGGTTAGTATCCAGAACAGTGTTTCGGTGATACAAGATAAACCGGCAGGAGGCAGAAGATCAGAGGGTTTAAATAGGTAATGCCAGTATGTGGGTTACAGGTATGGCAGCTAGAGTGAACCTTCGGGTGGCTACTTAAATAGACAGACAACCAAAAGTTGCAGGGTGGCTAGTTGTACTTATACATGAGGACGAAAGCATTTCAGGTTCTAAAACCCGAAATTAAAATTTGAAGACGAAATTGTTTTTGATCTATTTTACTTAAAAGATGAAATTATTTGATACTTTTTTTGAATAGACGAAATTATAAGGAACATATCTATATAAATTTTATTTGCTCTTCTTTATAAAAAATTTTAATTTTCTCTAATGAAAACGAAATAGACCTTTTTCAAAAATCAATTTTGGTGGCATTACTAGTTGTACTCTCATCAATGTACGAATGTCAGATTTCCCACCATGTAGAGTGCCGAGGTCTAATATATCTTGAATAAAAGCCAATCCCCAAAGTGGGCACTTTGACACTAAAAAAAATATATATATTTGTTAAATGCATTTTACCAAATTTAAAACAAGTAAAATCTGGGTACTAAAGTTACAGAAAAGTACAGAATAGTGACAGTATATAGGCTTAAGATACTTACTCAATATGGCAGAAATAGCTATGGCTTGAGATATGGATTCTTTGCAAAGTATACTAGTAGACAGTATTGTCATATCTACTATGTTCAAGACTTTTTTTTACCCATATCTATATCCAAATGTCCATAGTGTCCACAACTGTCCAAAGAATATAAAATTTAATAAATTAGTTTAAAAAAGATATAATTATATATTTTTTATAGTTCTGAATATTTTTCTAAAAAAAAAAAAATAGGTTATTTTAAGTAATTTAGATTTATTTTTTTGTTCACAATTGTCTACAATTGTCTACAAATTGTTCAAAGCTGTCCTGTGACAATACTGCTAGTAGGTACACAAGCATTTCATACTAGAAGCAAAAATTGCCTACTTAGCAATAGGGTTCTGCAATTTGATTTGATTTTCAAATATTTGAATCAAATATTTGATCAAATTCAAATTCAAATTTGACTATATTTGATTTGATCAAATTCAAATATAGCCAAATTTGATTTGATTTGACAAATATTTGATTTGATTTGAAAATTACTATTAAAAATTCAAATTCAAATCAAATTCAAATTCAAATATTTGAATCAAATCAAATTCAAATCAGGATCAATTTGATTTGATCAAATTCAAATTGATCCAATATTTGATTTGATTTGAATTTGAGGAACCCTA
>QKWP01000441.1:261488-298220 GCA_003550325.1 Gigaspora rosea
TAAATAAAAAAAATAAAAAAATAAAAAATAAATAATAAATAAATACATTAATAATAAAAATGATAAAAAAAATTAAAAAAATAAAAAAAACTTAATAAAATTAAAAAAAAAACCAATAAAATTATTAAGTTTTTAGTTTCAATTTTACAATATAAATTATAAATTTTAATGCTCCAGACTCACACCGGTTCCCGGTTCCTAGTATATTTTGACTTTTATATAGCTACAATAAAATCATAACATTTGATAACTTTTTATATTAACTAGCTAACCAATAAAATTACAATATATGCAAATGACTTAAATGATCTTATGATCCAAATGATTTGGTTATTTATCCAAACGATTTGTTATTTAAATTTTGAATTATTTACTAGTACACGTATAATAGATAAAACAATATATACTAATATAAATAACTATTATTTTTTGAACTCTGCAAGTAAATTGTATATAACATATGGGAGATTTGACTCATTGATGTGATAATCAAGAAATAATCTACATGTATATTTACAGTATATAAACAAATCACAAATTTGTATAGATGACCAATTAATTTATTACACGTGATCAATATGATATTTGTTGTGATTTACGATTGATTTAAAATTACTAAATTAGGAAATAAAGCAAAGTGACATTCAATAAAAATTGTTATTTTCATATCTAGTTACTTAATTATCGCATTGAGATCTACTTGCGTCAAATCCGCCCATATGATTACTCAAATTATTATAGATTTTAAATTATTTACCAGTAAGATAGATATAAACAAAATAAACCAACTTTCTAAATGCATGTCCTCTAAGTGCATTCATCATCTAAAAATTTTAAAATTTTGATTAGGTAAAAATTGTTAGTCAATTAAATTGCTTAATTGATTTAATGTTAATACTAAGATGAATATTAGATATACTATTATAAATATGGTGCAGATCTGCAAAGATCTAGTGGTCAAAAACTCATTTTGGTACCATTCGACAAGGCGGAGTTTCAATCACTAGATCACAAGAAAATCTTATTTAAATGAATTTTATAAACATCAAATTATCTTGCCAACCAGTAGTCCAAATTTAATGATTTTGGGATCATTTGATTCCTCTCGATGAGATGGTTCAAATCAAAATAAGATATTCACAAAAAACGATTTGTGGCGCAGTTCTGCGCATAAATTTAAAAAGAAATTTATTAGACATTTGAATATCAGAATTCTGTAATAAAGCCTTTATATACAGCAATATCCAAATAAAATATCTAATAGTTCAATAAACTCTACTAAAAAACAATTATAAACATTTTCTTTTAAAGGTTTATTTTATTAAATAATTTATTAGATTATATTTTTAATACTTATAAAGTTAAATCTAGAGTGTTCTCAATTATTACAATAATGATTGCTGAGCTAACCTTATTTATTATCATTATGTCTTCAGCAAATCGTAGCAAAAAAAAAGACGACTATCAAACAAATATACTTCGTCAACACCAAATGTCTCAACTTCTCTTTTACAGACTTTACAAATATTCATATGTTTTTACAACAACAATATTCGTAATTTTTTGCGCCTTTAACTTCGGACAAATCAAAAAATCAAAAAAAAAAAAAAAAAATCAATAAAACAAATGAAATTGAAATTGCCGTCTTTGGCATAAAAGTTAGAAGATAAAATATTGAATTTCGAGTATAAAAAACAACACAATAATTTTTTTGACGATTATAATTTCGCTGACGTAAAGCAAGGTGCTTGAACAACCTCTTTTTTTACTCTATCACTATGTAGTTTTAGCCAATCAGCATTAACTATGAAAAAAAAAGATGGTCTGCGATCAGTTTTTTGACCCCCCCCCCCCGATTAATAAGTGTAATAAAAATTATAACATTTTATTATCTAATTTTACTGGTTAAATTTACTTATTTTAGAAGTATATCTAGGACGATATAATTAAAATTAAAATTAGAGGTTAAGGTTAGAACAAGTTAATAAAAAATTGCTCTCTTGATATTTTTTTTTTATTATTAATATCTCAAAATAGGTTTAAACTTCTGTTTTCTGTAAAAATTTAAATTTGATTAGCTAATAGAGTAACACCAAATAAGTTTGTTGGCTAAAGCGGAATTAGGGTTTGGTAAAAATTTTGTATATATATATATCAAGAAAACAATTTTTTTTTTTTGTGGTATGTTATCATATACTCCGCTTTAGCCAACCTCCAAATAAGGAAATTAAGAATGTCGACCTTAAACAGATAAAAAAGAATATCAGATTACGCAACGGTACAACATATAATTAAACATGATGAAACTTTGCAGGCAAGTAGTCAAACAAAATGAACGCCAGACACCGGAGACAAGTGATTATAAGAATCCAACATCGATGCAATAAGAGTAGTAAAAACACAGTTCGATAGAAAGAATTTGGTTTGAAACAGTGAATAGATAGCGACAAAAGTAAATTAAAAATTTTATGCATTAACGGTTAAGCAAAAATTTTAGATTCGATGTAAAGGCTTAAAATTCTTGTGTTATGTTACATATGCAGTGCTTCTGTTATAAATGAGCGCAAATTGGGGAGGAAAAAAAAAAAAAGGTAAACATACAAGCGGTATGCTGCAGAAACGTATGCGCTTATTAAGTTTCAATTCACTATAACCTGCATAAATTAAATGTTGTAAAAAGTGAAATTCTTATAATGATGGTACAAGCTTGTCGCGATGTCAAGCACAAATAGTAAATCAAACCCGTCCATATCGGGTAAATGTAAATAATTAAAATTGTTTCATCGAATACGTATCAACTGGCGAAATTTTTTTTGCTTCACGCCATTTCATTCAAAAAAGGAAACCCAACTACGATCCTGGCTGTTGTTTTGGTGCTAGACAAAGAAGTTAAATTTTACAAAGAACTTCCAATTTAGCTACATTAACTCTATGTTATGATCAACTCCTAGGTACGGGTATCCTCCGGCACACGCCCGTTCCTGGAAGCCTCATTATTACCTGGACTGAAATAGGCTACCAGTTTTTCGGCATGAAAAATCTGTGGTTGGTTAATAATAAATTTTCTGGAATTTGCTTTTGGATTTGGTTGGGGTTTGTTGAATTCGGTTGAATTGGACTTGTTCTTTGAAGTCTAGTTTTTTCTCTCTTTTTTTCTTTTTTTAAATTTTTTTTTTTCTTTTTTTTTTTTTTTTTTCTTTTTTCTTCTTTTTTTTTTNGTTAATAATAAATTTTCTGGAATTTGCTTTTGGATTTGGTTGGGGTTTGTTGAATTCGGTTGAATTGGACTTGTTCTTTGAAGTCTAGTTTTTTCTCTCTTCTCTTTTTTTTTTTTTTTTTTTTTTTTTTTTTTTTTTTTTTTTTTTTTTTTTTTTTTCTTCTTTTTTTTTTCTTTTCTTTCTTTCTTTTTTTTTTTTTGAGAATTTCGTATTAGTTGCCGATCCATAAATCTAGGAGCAATTTTCTTTCTTTCTGAATGAGACAAAGACGGACATTCTCAATGATTTGGACCATTCATGTTGTAATACTGTAATACTGTCTAATTGGCTTATGGATTCACGATTACTAAATTGGTCGAACAGCCATCATTGTCATACGTACTAATGGGTCTTGTGTCCAATGTCTATTTACATACAAATAGGCGTGTTTTCCACCCTTTTCTCAATATTCATCAATTGAAAGAAAAAGTTATCATCAAAATATTTCATTTATATAAACCATTAACAAACAAAATAGTTAATATTTAACTTTTCAACTTTTTCTTTTAAAAAAATGTCTGCCGATCTTAAAACACTTCGCGAAACTTTAAAAACTCTTGCGGTCCGCGATGAAGAATCACAAAATGATTTCTTTTCTAATGACTCTTGCGATGATTATTCTGTCCCTGATTCTTTCACTCAAATTTTTGGCTATGCTTTTTCTGAAGAAGATATCAATGAAGCAATCGAACAACTTCAAAATGAAAAGGAAACTATTGACGGAATTAAAAGCGAGACAACTTCCGATCAAGATGAAGGTGTGATTGCTAGATTTAAAGGATGGGTTGGAAAGATGGTGGGATTCGCTTAAAGAGTTGAAAGGACTGTATATTATAACCTTATCCACCATTCCCTTTGTATTTTTAACGTCGGCATTTTCATTATATTTTGCATTTTTATCATTTGTAATTTTTTATCAAGCATTCAACACTCTTTGTATAATGACATTTAAATAGATAATTAGATAATTGTCTTTTCTTTCTTTGCATTAGCTTTCTTACACATGATTTTTATCAATTACATACAAAAATATCGGATTAAACATAGTATAGGTGACATGATTATTTATTAAGGTGCCACCTATACTACATTTAATCCAAAATTTCCTACATTTGATTTGTATATCTGATATTTATTTCTGATTTAATTTCTTTTTATAATAAGCAAAAAAAAAAAAAATTTTTCAAATAAAATATCTTTTACGCCTAAACATATTGACCGATTTGGTTTGACCCCAACATTAGCCAATCATAATTGAGAATTATTTGTCGTTAAAAATTTATTACAAGGTGAGTTTTTACAAAAAGAGTCTTTTAAGCTTATTTTGAAGCCATAATGACATAATTAAGTGGATAGAATATTGCAATATCTACATGTTTAATTATTAGCCTAAAGTAGAATTAAAAGGGCTGTTTTCCTGAAAAATTCCGAATTCGCCCTTACCCATTATACAACCGATCGTTCACTACCTGAATATACCAACAACTAGTGCTAGTGCTTTCTTTTAAGGCTTAGTGTAGTTATTTTTTTTAGTATTTGTTGCTTGTTTATCTCATATAAAAGGTAAAAGCTTTTTTTATTGAATGTTATTCTCACGTCGAAAAATAACCCTAAAAATCGATATGATTACTGCGCTAATATAAGTATATCCCTTCCCCACAAAAAATTGTCAAGAGACCCTGAATTATTGTTGATAACCCCCGCATATAACAATGCTTTTAAAATCCTTTGTTTTTCGTGGATCACATGGCGTGTTACTAGCGCTGGGTAACATACGTGTAGTACGTAATTAGCAGGATAGCAGCCTATTTCTATTACTTTTATACAGATTATGATTTCTAACTTTTTTATTTAATATAAAGAATAAATTGTGAACCCATATGTACAGTACTATGGGGTATTTTGCCTTGAAAATCACGTTCCGACATTTCGATCGGGCTAATTCGGACAAATTCAAAATCGCGTATCGGTTCGTGTTTATACAGTATGTAAATCATCCTTTACCTTTATTGATTCGATAGTTTATTCGATAAACTATCGAATCAATAAAGTCAAGGACGATTTACATATAAACACGAACCGATACGCGGTTTTGAATTTGTCCGAATTAGCCCGATCGAAATGTCGGAACGTGATTTTCAAGGCATATCAGATATATTTATATACTAGCAAACTGATATGTCCTTGTGACCATGCCTGAGAGCAAAACATGTATCAGTGAAACAAACATCTTTTATTAATTATATGCTTGAATAAAAATTCTTTCTTAACTATTACAGCTTCCGTTAGTAATTGTTATATTCTGAGTGATTGTGTATAAACGTAATTTTACTGGGAAAGTAAATTTTCGCTTATATCCAATCATTTAAGATATAAATGATTTATCCTCTGCCATTCACATAACATACCTTTTTTGTAACTCGTTGATAAAATGTTACGTTCTCAAAAATTGCTTTAAACTGAAGAACTGTTCTAAAACTGTAATCATGATTATCGGCAATACAAATCACATGAATCAAAATTGGCCAATCAGATTGATTATAAGCGGACGGACGTTAGAATAGAAGATAATAAAGTTATATAAAAATGTTTCTAGGTTTAATACAATAGAGACTGGTGCACAAATTTAAACCTGATTTTAACCCGATTCGAATACAAAATCATGACCAACAGGTTGCTTCGTACAATTTGCGATTTCGAGATCCAATAAATATGTAAGATTACTGATAATTGATAAACTCTTTAGAATCCGATTTCCGCCGTTCATTACGAATAGATTAGTCACGCAACCAAAAGTCCAATCTTTTAAAACTAAAATTGAACTGGACTAACTATTAACATCCCTAATTTCATACGATATTATTTAACCAAAATAACCTGTGTAAAGCAAAATTTGAAATTAACATAAAATCATTAACTTTTGATAGACTGGCCCGTTTTTTATGATTTTACTATTAAAATGACCGCCTTGAAGAGCCAATTCCAACGAGCCCAAAATCACTAAATCCAAACACGGGATCATGAGATCATTAAGATTTCTTATCATTTTCGTTGAAAATTAGATTAGTTAAACTAATTTTGATACAGAAATCTTAGATCCCGTAATTGGGTTTTAACAATTTTGGGCTTGTTGTAATCATTCCTTCAAGGCGGTCATTTTGGCAGTAAAATCATAAAAAATGGATCAATCTATCAATGATTTTATGTTAATTTTCAAAAATTATATATATGATAATATCTCGTGACCTATTAGTCAGAATCATATGATTTTGGTACCATTCAATCAGGGACGATGATTTTCTGCGGTGACTAAAAAATTCTGCGGTGATTAAATTTAATTTCTGCGATTATCTGCAAAATAAAATTTTACCAAATTTCTGCAATAAAAACCCTGTTTCTGCACTCAAAATTTGGTTTAATACCAATGTTCCGAAGCCGAAGCTTTCCGACGACCACGCTCGTATTTTGTGTTAATTGATTGTCTATCGATAAAATCCAATTTCTGCAAAAATGGGAGAATTCTGCAAATTCTGCAAAATCACATGATTCAGATCAATAGCCAATTAGACACTGCGGCACATCTACCTTATATTAATATAATATTACTGTTTTTGTTTTTCAAGAATTTTTCTTGTTGCTTGTGACATGTGGGTAATGGTTGAAGTATCATTTCAAAATAATCAACCTGTTTATTACAGAAATATGCTTGTGTGATCTCTAATACTGTAATATTAATAATTATTATATTAAAATATATTACGTATTAGATGACATGCATTTTACGCACTGGTATTGGATGAAATACTTTTTACTCACTGGTATTAGATGACATAACTTTTACGCACGACTCGTCATATTATCACGATTCAACAAGTAGCAACTATAAATTTACGAGGATTTAACTTATTCGCAGAATTTTCTTTTTTTTAACACATAACTTTCGACTAGATAACATAATAAGCATTACTATGCATTTATTATGATAAGCATTACTAGCCAAAATTTTTATTCGGTAATATTAAATCAATCGACTTTTTAACGGCTATTGTTATTCCTATGATTTAAATTTATACGTAATCGCTTATCGTTATTTTTTAAAATAATTACATGTGATCATTTTTAATTTGTTCATAACAAGATGAGCAAAGCTTTGAGCTTTTCTCATGTGCTTCCAACACTGAGTTAGAAAAAGTCATCACACAGGGCAATTTACAACGTTTCAATCCAAAAACATGACCCAACTCATGAATACATTCTTTAGTAACAAATTCATGACTATTTTCCAATCTGAAGGTCGAAACAACAGCTCCGATTTTATATTTAGACAATCCAAATACGTAATTTAAATTACCGTCATAACAATCCGAAGGAGTTAAAAGCAAAGTTAACGGTAAAGCGGGTGGAGTGACGCCTTCAATTTCCAGATCAGTAATATTTGATTGCCGGTTTGCTATCTCGTCACTTGTTGCATCTTCAACGATTTTAGTGATAAGAGAATTTGCATCGTATTGATTACGATTTTTATTCCAACAAGAAACCCCCAGCTCAATAAGTTTTATATTTTCGAATTCAACTTTTACTATGATATTTCCAAAAGTTTCGGAGATTTGTTGTTTTAAACCTCGAATTAAGTTGCTAGAAATTCCTAGATCCAAGATAATGAGAAGACGATAGACCAACATTTTTTTTTTTAATTAACTTTTCTTAAGGAAATTCTATATATTTTTATATAACTACAGACAATAATTAATGACATAATAATGATCAAAAATTATTTATGTACGTACGTAAGTAGGTCATATTATCACGAGTTGTAATGTTTTTTTTAAGCTATTAGATACCATGTATCGACCGACATATATTATATATTTTATTTAGCTCTACAATTTAATACCCGCCCGCGGTACACATAATACGTCATTTTCCTCATTTAGCTAGCGTATTACTCCATAACCTAACTGCTAATATGAAATGATTATTACTAGAAAAGCTATAGTATCGTATGGTATGTTGTATCATCAATAATTATCGTATGGTACTTCCATAACAAAATTTGTACGGCTGAGTTTTAAAATTCTTATTAAACAGCAGATAAGTTCTGGATCTAATGATCAAAATTTTGATGCGGCAGTACATAACAACAGCCGGACGATAATACAATTCTGTAAATAAATTAGGCCACGTAAAGTTGATTTTTTGTTTTGCATTACCTGGAATCTAAAAGCTTGGGTCGGTCGGTCGGATTTTTTTTTTGTTTTTTTTTTTAATTTACTGTAAATTAATAGAATAATGTTCACATCTAAGGCTACGCAAAGTTAATTTTTCATTTTGCACGACAACTATGGAAAATTAAGGTCTCCATCAGGTGACATAGGATGACAATAGCAAAAAAAAAAAAAATAATTGGCAAAAATCGAATAATTGACACAATTGGGACCTAAAAAAAAACAAATTTGAAAATTTGAAAAAATGGGTCGGCGGGTAATGCAAAACGAAAAATCAACTTTAAAATTACAGAATTGGTTGGCTTCAAGCTTTTTTTTTTTTTGATAAAGTTAATTTAACGTATAATAACAATTATCTCGAAGTACTTTAATTGATTCGCAGGGCTTGTTAATTGTTATTCCTGCACATCATAGTTATTTTTCTTTCTTTTTTTTTTTTTTTTACTCTTTGACACGTCTCGCCGTCATAGTTATTATTACCATCATTATTTTTATTATCATTATTTTCTTTTTTTTCATCACTTACTTCCACAAGATAGTACGCAATTTTCTTCTAAAAAAGCCCGTTAATATTTTTTTCACAAAGGAGCTTTTGGCTAGTTAAAAAAAAGACTCAGCCAAGACGAATCTATGCATAGTGGCTCCAATTTAATTAATTTAATTACTGAAGTTGGTTCATAATCTTTAATGTTGATCACTCTTTAACTCTCAAAACGAGGTAGTAAATTAATTACGGAAGTTGAATCATAATTTTTGATGGGCTTGATACTGAACCACTCTTTAACTCTACTTTCAAAACGAGGTAGTAATTAATTGCGAAAATTGGATCATAATTTTTGATGGGCATGATATTTTAACTCTACTTTCAAACCGAAGTATTGTGAACACGATACGTCTCCAATCCTTTTTTAACTTACTAACTTCATAAATAAACATACTAATCTTTTTAAACATCTCTCATTCTGCATTGAATCTTGATAAACGTCACAGCGTACCTTACACCCTGCGTACATTCAGCAGAGAAACGTTAAGCGAGTAAAAAAGAACCCATCAGGTGCAGCTCCGTTTTCGCGAGCAATTTCTTATATTCAAATGTCATTTTAAGGCAACGGTAATTGTTTGTGGGAACAAGAAAAGGTAGCTTCGTGTTAACTTCTTAAAACGCAAGAAAAATAAAAAGTGCCAGAGAACTGACGGAGAAATAAAAACATGAAAAACGAAAGTGTTGAAAATTTAACTGCTAGATAAATAAATGTGTCGAGGAAATAAAACGGTAAAATTTTTTTCTAGAAAGTAAAGTTGGGCGCACGCAGAAAAAAACGAACCTTATATGTTTCTCAAAAAACGCGCGTAATCAAACCCTAATTAATAGTAAGTTTGGTAAGAATTCTGTAATTATATAAACTAAAAATTAAAATTTTTGCTCTAATGTCATCTTCATATTAAAATACATTGGCTTAATTGCCCTGCCCACCAAAACACCTTCAATACCATTATCCTTAATACACTACAAAAAATCAAAATAACCCACACAATCTTATCATTCTAATCATATCAAATTCAAACAAACAATATACCTTCTACAAGGTCTAATCTTTATGAATACATAAAACAAAATATCAAACCACAACATACTCCAACCACTGTATCTGTACTTATATACACAAGATCATAAAGCAGCTACACAAACATGTCTGGATCCCACAATGCAACATAATCCATAATCAAGTATATGAATCATACTCATAATATATATACTAACACCCAGAATAACAATTCAATTACTAACATCACTCAAAACTGCCACTGCGATTACCCTCCTTCTGCACACAAAAACAACATATGGGGGTAAGTCAATAGAAATCAAGCAAATTTTTTATAATAACATTTTTTTTTGAAACTTTGAATAGAAATAACTTAACAAAAACTTAATAAAATTTTTTTAAATTAATTTTATAAACCTATAGTATTAATTTAAAAAAAATTTTATCAAATTTGATCAAGTTTTTATTAAATTATCTTGATTTAAACTTTTAAAAAAAGGTACTAAAAAAAAAAATTTGCTTAATTTCTATTGACTCAACTCACCCACCTAAATACATAGCAGAGCAGATCCCATTATTCATAATCTAGGTAACTAGCCCTAACCATAAGTCTATGTAATAAACTTGTTAAATTACAAATTTATAAAGTTAACTTACTATATTCAATAAAGACCAAGGCAGGAGGTCCCACTCTTTAAAAAAAAAAAAATAAATAAAAATTTTTCTCTAAACCCTAATTCTACCCTAACACTAGTCCTAAAGTTCTAATTCCGGCAAAAAAAAAATCTGAAATCGAAACCGTTAGTAGTTTAATCGCATCGGCAATATAATTAGCCAGCATTTGCATAATTCCGGTGATTATGGGCAAAATTTATTATATCTAACCAAAATTACCCAAATCTCATTGTGGTTAATGTTAAAGAAGTCGCCTCCTCGCTAATGCAGGCAAGCAATTCCAGGCGTCTGAAATTACAACTTCGAGCACGGCACTTTTACAGTATGCAGTATTTCAACATTAAAAGCATTCCAGTATTCCAGCACTACAACACGGCAAGTACTGTACCATAACCATATTAATGTAAATTAATTCAAACGCTATCTAAGCTTTTTTTTTTTTTTAAAATAGGGAATTTGAATTTAGTCAAGTTTATTGTTCGAGATTAGATTGTATTTCGTTTTAACCTATTATACATAAAGCACATGATAATGCAATTATTTTGCTATTATTTCTTGAAAGTGGAACTTAATATTTTGGGTATTCCTAGATTATTGATCTTACCACGATTATCTGGGTAGAAGATCATAACCTCAATTCGCTAGTAGATTTATAAGAAACTAGTTAAGAAGAACTGAATCAACAATGAGTTCTTGCTAAGCGCATTGTCTTTAAATTAACACAAACAGTTCTTCTACGTATTCTGAACACATATAATTGTTTTTCACTATTATGTACACAACATAACCTATTAAAGTTAGTATGAGTAGCTACTCGAATTGAGAAAGCTATCCGATTTGTATAATTGACGATCATGAGATAGTTATAATCCTTCGGATAATTAACAGTGTTCATCGACCGATAAAATTAATTAGGTTTTTATTAATCAATCTCGTTCATGATGTTATTAGAACAAAGTCGATGTGACAAAATAAGGAAACATCTTATCAAAAACCAATTTATTAATAATTTCCATAAATATTTAATTGAAATGTGACTTTAATTAATAATTGTAGAGTTTTTACGATAATCTCCAGCGTAGATGCCCAATTTAAATAATACATATTTGAAACAAATTATCTTGCAATACAACCATGTTAAAAATAACCAAAATAACCCATGAATAGCGATAATAAATATAAATAAATTTCTTTAAATGCTAAAATATTCTAATATCAATCCTTCAAGCCTAAAAACTAAAATAGATAATATAAAAAACATCTTAAGATTAAAATCTTTATAACATGATATTAATAAATTATGCATAATTTTAGTTATTGACAACTGCATCAGTATTATTATTAGATGCAATCGTAGGCGCTAAACAATCTCTATTTGGAATGGATCTCATTATTTCCATCATTACTTCAGGAAATGCTGGGTATTCACCTGACCAAGTAAGAATAAGTTCAAAGCTTTTCGTCTTTGTAACTTCCTCATAATGCTTCAATAGATATTCCATACATATTTGCTTGAAATCACTGTACAAATAAGCTTGTTGAAAAAGTATAGTTGCCACATTATCTATTGTAAGCAATGTTTCGATACGTAGAAGCATTGCACGACGAACAGTAATAAGTTGATATTTGTCCGATAGTTTAAAAAGCGCAAGACATGCAGGAAGCGCAATCTCAGAAGGGATTCGATTGGTGTATAAGAAATGAAGAAATCGACGGTATGTTACTGGTTCAAAATCTGTGACTTCGATAACATGATATTGTCGTTGTGGTTGTGTTTGTTGTGATACTGATTGCGATACTGATTGCAATGGTGGTAATGGCTTTGTTGATGAACGTCTATCCTCAAAGGAAATGTTGGTATAAAATTTGATATTATCTACTCCACAAAATTCTGATACAAGTGTTTGAACTGATTTTTTAAGAGAATCAATTTCTTTCTCTTTGGTAGAAATTTCTTCTTCCTTACGCTTAACGGAATAACGAAAATCATCAAAATTTGTCTGTAAATTTTGTATTTTATCAATAATCAATGATTGTGCTTGTTGGGCATCAGAAAGCTTCGTTTGAAATTCTGCTAAACGTTGTTCATAATGCTTGCTTAACGCATCAATAGCCGAAACTTGGTCATTGTCATTAGCCTTATTGACATCTTCACTGACATCTGATGTGCTTAGTTCTTTTCCTTCTTCAACCTTAATATCAGTAGATAAGCTTTCCAAGGTTACTATTTCCAAATCACTGCTAGACGAAGTAATGTCATCCATCACAGGAACTGTAGGTTCAGGTGGCTTGTATTGAATGCTGAGGGCCTTTAAAGCATTTTCTCTTCGATAAGACGAACTTTGCGTTGAAATATGAGTTGATTTATTTTCACGTTTAGATGGTTTATTTGATTCAGTAGGCTTTGCAACACTTTCAGCACAACCACTGTTGAACATGCCACGAAAATATGCACTCCGTGCACGAAGAATATCTTTATGAGCATATATTTTGGTTCCCTGCACGTTGAAAACTACATCAGCAGTATTAGGATTATCTAGCATAGTACCCCAAGCGGTAGCAAGGTCAGGTAGAGTATATTGAAATGCGTTATCTACGGACTGAGAAGATTGGACACGAGGTGCTGTAGTCATCGAAAAACAGATACCAAGTATGAAGCTTTCTGGAAGTGAAGATTTCTTAATAAAACATGGCCAACCTAAATAATAATAGTAATATATTTTATTAAAGTTATATATATGTCAAAAATTCTTTATCATACAGTAGTAATATTGAAATGCTGAATGTAACTTACCACATCCTGACGATTTCCGTGAAAATTTTTCGAAAGGACTTTCTTTAAACTTTTTGGAGACCACAGTCGTGCATGCCATCTCATCAATTATGTAGATTTCGCAAGAGAGGCCTTGACGTGAAATCCAAGGACCTTCGGTAATGAGTTCAGTAACAGAAGGTACAGCTTGTAGGAAGACTTCGAGATATTCTGCTTGTTTTTTAGCGGACTGTTGTTTTGTTGCCCCAAAAAAAAAACATACGAAGCAAAACACTTGTAATAAGTATACTATATTAAGGAAAGCTTAAATAAGAAGCTGATATAATATTATCAAAAGTTTAGTGTTTAATACATATCTGTAGCAACCATTTTAAAATATAATATAGATACATACAGGCCCAATACGCAAGTTCCATAATTGATTTTCGCCTTTTGTCGAAAATATGGGAGTATGATATGTGCTGTCGACATCACTGGCTTTCATTGTGAACTCATATTTGGCACACGAAAGTTTATTATCCATATTTTTTTTTTTTGCTATAAGTGAAATAAATGTGTGCATCGATTTTACGCCCCTTTTATATGAGCTTTGAACAAAAAACGTTTCTATTTTTGATTGGCCATTTAATAAAATCCGAATCTAGTAAATTGGGCGTCGATTTTAAAATTGAAATCTCCTGATTAATCTACGTTCGATAACGATAAATAGAACAATCCATTATGCCAATCTTAATTACACATTATGTTCGAGCCGTCCCCTAGATCATCCCAACCTGTTGATCCAAGACTTTATGAAAAATATCATCGAAGAGTAACGAAAAAATTTGCTCAAATAGAACATGAACGAACACATTCTCCTAGAGCTAAATTATTTAAAATACTTAGGTTATTCTCTTACGGAGGTAGATAATAAAACCTATTTAAAAAGTTATGAAAAACAAAAATTGATATCAAAACAGGAAAATTTTTTTTAACCATTTAGCTGTTGCGACTTATGCTGTGTTATACGCAGATTTCGGTGAAAAAGAGCATTGCTTTACTCCTGTAAGTATTTAGAACATGCACTGTGACATTTGAATTTATTAACTGACCGTTTTTATAAGTATTATTTTAACTTATTGAAAGATAAGAACATGGTATGCACAGAAAAAGAATGATTTCTGGACTTTGAGCGAGAAAGAGGTGCAAGACTTGAAAGAACAAGGAAAAATGTAATCGTCAGGGTTACGACAAAAATCTTTATTTTTTTTGAATTATGACTCGTACAAAGTTTGGGTTTAGGAATCAGGATCTCTACTTAATTTGGGACCCAGATATTAGTATGTCCCAATTGTCAACCGTGTCAAACTCAAAAAACAAATCAAATTTGTTAAATCAAGGCTAAAAATTACTAAATTTTATTCTCATTTTCAAATTAATTGATTTAACGATTAGACAGAATATCTGATATGTTGAATAAAAGCGATGCGTAGGTCTAATATCCATTATCGAATCTGTAAAGCGAAAGCGTTTCAATTCAAATAAATTTCGAATCATCATTTATAATAACGAGTAGAAATGTTTAATAGTTTTCAAAAAATTGAAACCCCTTAATAAATCGATATGTTCTGACCTCTGTCCTCTATCCCTCCACCGTCGATTAATCCGTAATTAGGGATCTTATGTGGACCGGTCTGAACTAACTTGATCTTAAGACAATAGACCATCATAGACCAGACCAGAAATGACCAAATATACAAAACTGGGCCACCAATTCCCAGTTTCGGACCATGATTAGGAAAACTCCTCCGTATAAAATTCTATAGCATTCTTACACACAAATCTATGAAAGTAAAGGTTAACTATTTGAACCGAGTACTGTATTATAATCAGACCGGTTCAAGTCATTTTATTTATTATAGTTGTATCAAGCGGATGACAGCGTTATAAGTAACTACCTACCTAAAATCGATAAAATGTTTTTATTAATTTATAGAATTAAAATAAGAAAATTTTATCGCTCAAAGGTTGAACTGATAAAGGATCATCGATTTCGGCCAATCAGAGCACGATGTAGGTCAAGTAGAATCACTTGCACGCATCCAAAAGGTTTATATAGAATTTAGAGGACCTTTGTTCTTAAACTCACTTTTTTTGGTGGATTCGTAACTCCAGCATTTGTCATTTCCTCTTTATTATTCACATCGCGATTATGTTTCGTATACCGGTTTCGTTGATATTGGTTATCAATTATAGCTTTATCTGTTGCAAAAACTTACTGGTTTACCTAATCACAGAATGTTAATATTTGTTTTGCAAAATTCTCAACCCTTCGACCAAAAGTTTACCTGCCGAAATCCAATTTTAAACTGTGCACGATCGTCTAGATTATCCATTGGCGCGCAATCCAATCCTCATAAAAATAAAGATATAGAATTAGTAGCATCCACAAGAATTATTGTACAATAAACATAATAAATGTCGCAGCTGATGCTGAAAACGGCTGATGCTGAAATTTGGGATCTCGATTTGAAACTATAAGCCCTGCTAAAATCCACAAATACTCTTTAAATATCAAATGTACTCCCAAAGCTCACCCTAACCCTATAAGACAAAAACGAAAAAATCACCACAAAAAAATTTTAAAATTTCATATCAAATTAGGTCAAAATTTCAGCATCAGCCGTTTTCAGCATCAGCTGCAACAATAAATATTAAGCAAAGAAAGCGCGAACAACGAGTTCGTGACTGTCGGACTAAGAGTCACAGCTTGCGCTTTCTAGAGTATCAAACGAAGAGTTTATTACCGTGGACTAAGAGTCACAGCTTGCACCCGGGAAGAACTAAGAGTTCATAACTGTAGACTAAGAGTCACAGCTTTTCCCTACTTGTTTAAATCTTTATCTTATTACAGTATTAAGAAAATCTTACCTTCCAATTGTCAATGATTCTTTGGGCCTTTTTTTTACGTGTCACATCAAAACCAAAGGTTGATTTTATCACCTTTTGGAGATCTTTTTTTATACTATCTAATATTTTCCTCCACTCCTTATGTTCTGAATTAGCACGACAATATTCTATAACCTTTATACACGACCAGTCTTCTGCCTCAGTAAGTTTATAGAAATCCATGGGTGGGCATGATAGAAATTTCATATGGGCGGATTTGACTCCGTTCCATATGTGACAAAATCGAAATTTTATCACATATGATGATCAAAACATTATCAACGAATTAAATCGATTTAAATATTAGACATGTGATCATCGCGGCCAATCAAATCAATACATATACGAGATTGCTAATCAATCAAATTACTAAATTATTTATTATACACGAAGCTTCACTTTCTCTACCTTTATTAATACATTTTAAGTAGAAATTCTATTGTATATCGTTGCTTTATTAATTCTTTAGTCTATATCTAATATTTATGATTAAATTAAATGGCATCACTAAACCATATCTATGCTTATTTAATCAATCAAATTACTAAATTATTTATTATACACGAAGTTTCACTTTCTCTACCTTTATTAATACATTTTAAGTAGTAATTTTATTGTATTTTTCTGCTATTCTTTGCTTTATTAAATGTAATGTAATTCTTTAGTCTATATCTAATATATATGATTAAACTAAATAATATCGCTTATTTGATCTAAACCATATCTACGCTTACTTAGCAATTTAATTCCTACAAGACTAATTAATATACAAGTATAAATGTTAATATTATTATAAAATAAAATATTAAAGTTTGTAACTTATATAGTAATACAGTAAAACATCGTATTCTCAAAAAGTACATAAGTTATATATATATCTAGATGATTGAGCCAAGCGAACTCAAGAAGAAAATAAATAACTATAGTTACTAGCAAATATAAATGTGTTTTGTGATTAGAAAACTGTTATGAAAACGAAATCAAATCTAAAATAAACGAACTGGTAAAAACCTTCGCGTTCTTGCCACATATTGCACATAATCTTGTATTTTTGTGCAGTTACCCTTTGAAATTGTCTCTAATAAAAGCTTCTTTATTTTTAGAATCTGTAAAATATCAACTATACTATATTTAAAAAAAAAAAGCTATGATGCTTTCACGACACCTTAATTTTTCATATTGTACGAGGTAAATTAACCAATCAGTGTGAATTTCATGATAATCACATTTCTGTATTTTGGAGTCAAATCCGCCCATATGTGTTTTGACATTTTATAAATAACAAAATTTGATTGGTTAAAACCTTGCGATACCTTTCATTCAAGGACCTGCAAAAAATTTGAACAAATTTTGGTACCTAATCCAAATTTTTTCAAATTTTGGCCAAATTTTTGATAAATTTTCGGGTTTCATGTGATCTAACCAATAAAAATAATGTATTTTGGGAACCTATAAAATCGTTGGCCCAAAATTTTAGATAAAGTCTGGAAGCTTTAGGAATTGTGTTTGTTGGGAAGTTTCAGAATTAAAATAAAATAATTTATATGGTGCGTACAAGCTAAAGACAACCACTAATTTTAAATGACTACTACTTTTTTTAAAAAAAATTATTTGCCAAAAACTCATTGTTATTTAATAGATTAGACTTAAACAAATCCAATAACGATTAAATATTTTCAAAATTTCAAGTATTAAAAAAGTTATAACAAATTTTTTTTTTTTTAAATATTAAGGTAAGACCTTGCTTTAATCTTTATTAAATTTAATAGAAACTTTTTACAATACTGAAAGAAATTTCATTTTTTAAAACCTAATGCTAAGAATAAAAACTCAGACATATATCCAAGTAAACCTAAATACTTATCTGTGGCCTAAACCTAAATTATAACAATTTAAAGTTACTAATTATTACTAATTACTATTAGTAAACAGCACAAATTTGAAATATCACGTGATTTAATTATATCATTTGATTGGTTAAAATTTAATTATACAAAATACTTTGTCTTAACAAAATTTTGTGTAACAAAATACTGCAATTTGATTGGCTCTAACCCTAAAATTTTAAGGTCGGATGCGATGCATATATTAAAATTTGAAACAGGCTTGTGTAACCATCTGTCTTTAGCTTGTATGCACTATATTCCAAATATTTAAAATTTTATCCAAATATTATTCAAATAACAATTACAATCATTTTTGTTTGTTTTGTTTTACATTAATCAAAACAACACAAATAGCAGCAGGTTATAATTAGGATTAGAGTATAGTAGATACAATAGTTAGAAGGCCCCTAACCCAAAATTTTGCAAGGAATTTTTTTTGCTAAAAAAAAAGTATAGTTTTATAATCAAAATTTTAAGTTAGAAGCGATTTTTAAAAAAAAACTTGTTTCACTTCAATTTCATGTTACACCTGATTCTGCATCCTGATTGGTCAATCAGGATGGCAATACATCACTATGGTGATGAATGATAACTCTTTATCCAAATATTAGTCTATATTTAAACTTTACCCAAATATTAGTTTACGGCATATTTGTTTCATTACATTTGAGCAACTCCAAAATTTTGGTGTTAAAATATAGATCAACTTTTCATATGGGTCGATTTGACTTTATTTGTGATATTTTCAAATAGGATCTTCAAAATTTACACCAATCAAATAAATTCATTTTATGTAAAATTTGTAATTTGTTCTACATTAAAAATCAATATTAGGAACATACCATTTATCACTTGATTTTTATCATGGATATATGGTCAGAGGTAGTGATCACGTCTATATATTATATTAATCAAACAGAATTAGATAAAGTGATCACACCATATATAGATAGGGGTGGCTACTAAGTAAAAAATATCACATGACAAATGGCACGCCCTTTACTAATCAGATAATTTCTAAACCAATCATAAACTATTATCTCTTTGAATCTACTCACAATCATGATTTATGGATGGGTTTTGGATAGGGTTTTGTTGAAATGAGTAGAAATAAGTAGAAATAGGCAAAAATAAGCAAAAGGTATTAAAACTAAAAATATTAGCTCTTAAATAAAGTTTTATATTAGGTTTTCTGTCCTTTGTTTATTTTTTCTTTTTAGTATCTTTGTACTAATAGAACACTATTTTTACAAAGCTTTAGATTATTGTGCTAAGTATAAAAATTATATAGAAGCAACTGTTCCAAAAGACACTCTTTCCGACGATCACTTGTACACATATTTTGCAAAACCTTTAGTATTAATTTTGTATAAACTGAAGACATACTTATATAGGTCCTACGGCAGTAGCTATTATTTAGGGATAGAGTTAATTGACTATCTTGCTAGTAGCCTCAAAGTTTATTACTCACCGCTTTACGGCACTTGTCGTTTAGAGACAAAGTTAATAGACTGTCTGCTAACAAGCTTAGAGTTTATCATTCACTGGTAGTAGAAAAAGCCTTCCTGGGATGTCCATCATAAGGTGAAAGTAAGGGTATATGAAGTTGATAAAGAAGAACCTATACTCCTTCCTCTTCACAAGTGAAACTTGTGTATCGGCCTCCCACTTGGTTTTTTCAAAAATTTTTCCAAAAAGTGGTGATTTCGGCTCACCCCCTCCAGAAGATCAATATTGTTTACATCTGAGAATAGAAACTCTAGTGCATGAAGTCACGAGAAGTCACATGGTCGCAATGCTACCAGGTGGTCATGTGTTTTTGGCGAAGGACTAATATCGGACGAATGGGATTAAATAAATTTTCGCTTGGTGGATTTCAATCTCGTAGAAGATGTAGAGTTATGTAGTTACATTCTTCATTGTAATACAGTACTGAGATCGTAAAGACTGTGCTGTATAATTTTTACGAGTTTAGTATAGACTCTGACTATACCTATTTAGATTTATTGTTTTTTTTCTTTTTTCTTTTTCTGTTTTGTTCTTTTCCTTCGTTTTTCCTTTTTTTCTCTTTTTTGTTTTCACCCTTTTATATTTTGTTGTTTTGGTTTTGTTTTTGTTTTTATCTTTCCCCCTTTTTTCCTTTACGTACTCTTTGTGAAGAAGTTAAAATTTTAAGAAAAAAAGGCGGTCTTGATATGGCATCCAACACCAGTCGGTGATTGACAGAATAAAATCGGAAGGTAAATTCTGAGACCGGATTGAGACGAATGGTTGGTATGGCAAATCGCTTTGGGCAAATAGCTTAGTTATCACCTGGAAAGTCTTTTTTACATAGAAAGTTAGTATAATGTTGTTAGCTGAAATTGTTTTATGCTTGTAGAAATATTTCGACATTTGATATTTAGGCTGCCGAAATGTCTAAATATTATTGAAATCCTAAATTATACCGAAATGTCTAAATAATGTTGAAATATCTAAATAATGTCGAAATGTCTAAATTAAGCAATATATATGAAAAAACATATAGTAATAGGTTCGCTATCCAAACAAGCTCTAGCGTTCATACTTTAACATCAATACCTCTAGTCTAGGACTAATTATTTGAACCTATACCAATCAACTCACGCATAAACTACTGACCTCTCGGTTCTAAAATTTTCTAAACCCCAAGGTTCTAAACTATATGAAAACACAAACATAAGAAAGATGTCTAACATACGTTCATATAGCTAAAGAGAATCGGGGCATCATCCTGCATCATCTGTTTCAGGTCCCTGCACTGCCATTGCAGTTGCGGAACAGTATGTAAATATCACGAAGTAGGGATGCGAATCGATTCTAAAAATCAAAATCGATGATCGAAACCTCAAAATCGTTTTAGAATCAATGATCGAATTCTAAATCTTTATAGTTATTTTTTGCATTAAGTGGCCCGATTAGATTCTATTTTTTATTATTTAATACTGTAAGTTATTAGGTTTTACAAATAATATGAAACATTGTACAAAGTTTTCTGTAAGGATTGGAACCGCCTAAAATTTTTCTTAATCGTTTAATCATTTAACTGTTTAACTGTTTAATTTGGTTAGCATTAAAATAATTCTGGCCTACGACTAACATACTTCTGCCCAGAACTATAGAGCAATTTTTAAATGGTTAAACAGTTCCAATCCCTAGTTTTCTGGTTGTTTTAAAGCTATACCAGAGATTATTGTGCTTTGCAAAAATGTGTGACCTCTGCAGATCATGGTATTATTTAAAATTACGAGATATCTGCCAATTTTTCAATTCTTAAAGAATTTTAAAGATTTCAAATAAAACATAGATGTTTTTGATGAAAATGATGATCAATAGGGAATTAAAATTTTCCACCATCATTACCATGCAAATCACAGGGGCACACATTTTTGCAAAATGCTATAATTAAATAGAACTTCATATTTACAACAGATTTGCACTTTAAGACAAATTATATAAATAATAATATGTATTATTAATAACAAACATAGACATTATAAAATGGCTACCGGTAAGTATAAACTATTAGTTTAAAGTTTAAATTAAATAATGCGCATTAACAACAAATACAGCCATTAGAAATGGCTAAATACAAAATATGGGCTTAAGATTTTTATAATATAAGATTTAATAATAAACACCATATTTAAAAGCATAGAACATTTATTAAAATTTTAGACTTCTAAATAGATAATATAAAACGATTATATACTAATGCTACATACATATATACATATATAATAGTTTTATTGTTTATTTTAATTTAGACATTTAGTCATATAGTATTATATTTAGTCAACTATTTAGACATTTAGTCACATAGTATTTATTTAGTCAACTATTTAGACATTTAGGCAAATTTAGATTTTTGACATTTCGAAAAAAAATAATGCCATGTCAAAATATATTTAGACACTAATTGCCTAAATAGTTGACTAAATTAAGTATTTCGACTAACAACATTACATTAGTAGTCATATTTTGTACTTGTACAAGGCAGCTAGACTGCACAGTTCACAATAAAAAAAGGCAAGATCGCTGAATGCAAAAAAAATTATATAAAAGACATAGAAACAAAATTTCGAATATTATAAAACAAATATTTTTGTTGTAAAGTGAAATATTCTTTGTAAAAATATTATTTTGAAGCCAATTTCAGAACAATATTGTTTTATATTCATTTTTTTTAGAAACTTATTATGTTTTTTCAAAAAGACTTACACAAAATCTTTTAAATAAATTTTTGCTTTTCATTTTTTTTTTTTTAATTAAAGTGCCCATCTTGGGACTTAGGAATTTTATTCAAGATATTAGAGCCGTTGGTATCCTCTAGGGGAAATACCAGCATTTGTTACATAGATGAGGATACATCTAGCCACACGTACACTTTTGGTATCTAATTTAAATGGTCTGCCCAAGGGTTCCACACTAGCTGCCATACCTGCAACCCAACTACGGGAATTGCCTATTTAAACCCTCTGATCTATGTTCTCATAGACGAGGATATATCTAGCCACACATACACTTTTGGTGTCTAATTTAAGTAGTCCGCTCAAGGGTTCTACACTAGCTGCCATATCTGCAACCCAACTACGGGAATTGCCTATTTAAACCCTCTAATCCATATTCCGCCTGCCAACCTATCTTGTATCACCAAAACAGGCCCGATACATAAGTCAGTCAGCAAGTTCCGGATACTTATCCATTGCTTTAGGACCCAGCCGGGTATTCCCGGTCCTGTTATCCTCGACGGGAGACTTGGTAGAGTAGTACCTGTCCCATATCAGGTATTCACCTACACTTTGGTACTTATCACTATGACCAAGGCCAACACTTGCGAAACAGGGTTACCCCTGTCCTCTTACCAATACCTACTTCTGCTCTTGTAAGGTTCGCTCCAACACCGGTACCCACTAACACCAGAAATGATGATTTTCTGCGGTGCTATTGGGTCAATTCCGTCTGTGCTAAAATACCAATTCTGCAAATAAAATTAATTAATTCTGCACAGTTTCTGTGGTATTTCTATAGGTTCTGCATGGTTTCTGCGATATTTTTTTATTGAAAAAAATTTTTTTTCAAAAAAAAAAGATTTTTTTTCAAAATTTTCAAAGAAAAAAATTTTATTAATTAATAAAATTCGATTATTTCGGATATTAAGCAAAAAGTTTTGCCCGACCATGCTTGTATTTCAGGTTTATTTATTTTCTACATTAGAACTTTTCGGAAGTTATATTTTTAGAACCTTGCACCTATAAAAAAAACTAAATAATTTACAAATCTCTACTTTCTGCGGCAATTCCGTGCTATTCTTAATACATTACGTGTTTACAACCTAATTCTGTGATTTCTGTAGCATTCCGTGAAATGCAGAAAATTATCGTCTCTGATCATCACTTTTCTACCGGTCCTTCACCAGTTTTTCCAATCCAGTTGGCCCGGAAGAGTTGATCTACACGGCATTAGATGCCATCATGGTTTTTCCCTCCTGGTCAGGAACCCAGAAAAGTTCATATATATATATATATGAATAAAACGGAATTTTTGATATAAAAAGATATAAAACAGAATTTTTGTAATTAAGCACAATTACATGATTTATTTTAATTTTGATTGGTTGAATATCATGTGATACCGTTTCAATTTTAAATTTGAAATTCACTTGCCGTTACAGAACTAAATGACTTCATAATTATATACAATTATCATTATTGTTAACTAAAATAAGCTAAAATAAATATTACGTATTAATCTATCTTGATCATTTGTATCGATTCTACGTATTGAAGCAAGTTTTTAAAGATATAAATAGAATACTTCGATGAAGAAAATTAATAAATCTTTAAAAAGTATCTCTTTAAAAATGGGCTGTGCTGTGTGTGTGAAAAATATTTTTAAAAAATTAAATACTTTATTTAGAATAATATAAATTAAATAAAAATATATTCGATATATAAAAACCTGGTTAAAAGTAATTCTTTTAATCCTTTAATTTTTTTAAAATGCCACCTAAACGAGTATCAGCATATAGTCGTGCACAAGAATTTCCCAAAGATTTTTTCTCTGATAATGGTATCTTAATGTTCCAATTTTGTAATCATTCAGTTAATTTTGAACATAAAACTACTATTACTATGCATATAAACACAACAACTTATAAAAAAGCTAAAGAAAATGCAAGTTCTCAATGAACTAATTTAGTACAACAAACATTAAACTCTACAATCGATAGAAATGAATCAAAAAAAACTATAACTCATGATCTAGTTTTGGCATTTGTTAATGCTGATATATCTTTGGAAAAGTTGATAAACTTCTTCCATGGATAATTGAATATGTAAGAGAGGGTGGTACAATTCCTAAAGCAGATACTTTACATCAGCGATACCTTCCGGATGTTTACAAGACACAACTAGATCAATTAAAAAAAAATTTAGCAATAAACCTGTCTCAATAATTATTGATAGACTACTGATAGTAAGGCAAGAAGTGTGGTCAATATATTATTTAGTCAACATCTTTAGTAGCTGTGGATTATTTAGAGCATGTTAATAATTCAACAATAGGACAACTTGTGATTCATACCTTAGTTGAATGGAATATTACTTTTGATATACCATGTTTAATTGCTTCTGATTCAGCTGCATACATGAAAAAATGTGTGCGAGAAGTTTTAAAACCAGTTATGCCTCAAATTATTCATTTGCCGTGTTTAGCTCACATTATAAATTTGATTGGGTATGTAACAATTAATTTATTTTTTATTTTTTTTTTTTTTTTGTGTCAAAGTTCCCGCTTTGGGTGAGAGTTTATTTAATCAAGCCTGTAGATCAAGGGCGCCTCTTTGGGCGCACCCACAATTGAATTACATTGAATGAGAGTACAACTAGCCACACGTACAACTTTTGGTTGTCTAATTTAAGTAGTCCGCCCGAAGGTTCTACACTAGTTGCCATACCTACAACCCGACTAGGGGATTGCCTATTTAAACCCTCTGGTCCAAGCTTCGCATGTCAATCCTACTTGTGATCACCGGTACAGCCCTCCGATACATTAGTCAGTCGAAAACAGTCACGGATGCTACCTACATCCCCTTAGGACTAATTTATCCTCGCAGGTAAACTTGGTAGAGCAGTCCCTGTCCCACACAGGTATTACCTACACTTCGGTAACTTACGCACTCACCGAGGCAAGCAACTTGCAGTCAGGGGATACCCAACCGCTACCATTACCTACTTCTGCCCTTATAAGGTTCGCTCCAACCCCGGTACGCACCATTACTTTCCTACCGGTCCTTCACTGTTTTCCCAGACTTCCAATCCAGTTGGCCCGGAAGGGTTGATCTACCCGGCATTAGGTGCCATTATGGTTTTTCTCCCCTTGGTCCCCAATTCCTCAACATGGGTCCTTTTCCTCCGGTGCGACTCCGGCGGCCAGGTTGGTAGACCTTGTCCCCAAGGACAACGTCCGGTTCCCCGGTTTCGGTCCAATATTCCAGTTTTGGTTAGCACCGTCAAAGATCAGAGCTACCTCCTTACTCGGGACTTGCCAAATGGGTTTCTGTTTCTCCAGTTCCTTGGATTTGTCTGTATCACGAGACACAACATCGCCCGAAAGCTCCCATTCAAGATGGTAACCAAGGACTACAGGTGATGTACCCAACCAATCGACAAGAAACAGTTACTGGAACACAGGTCTATTTTTTCAAAAGCGTCACCAGTGGGATTTGAACTCAAGACCTGCCACTTGGGGGTGACAACTTACCAACTTCCCTAAGCCGCCACACCCTTAAAATTAATTTATTTTATGAATACAATATATTAAAAATTATTAATAACTATTACTTTTTAGTGAAGTGTGGATCTCAAATTCACATTTTGATGATATACATAAATTATTAACAAATATTAAAAAAACTTTTACATATGCAAAAAGTCGACGTGCTAAATATCTTAAACACTTAAAAAATAATGGTGTATTAAATTCAACTAATATTCCATTATCAAATGCAACTTACTGGAACTCATGGTTTCGAATGGCTTTTTATATCGAAGAGTATCTATCATATATACATGATTTTTATATTGAAGAACAGAAAGAAAATTCATCACCTGCTATAGATCTTATTGTAAAAATTCTTTCTGATTCTCAAAAATATGGATGTATACAACTATATTTAACTTTTATTAAATATTATGGTCAACAATTTGTAAGTGATTTGGACTTTTTTCAAAAAGAAAACTTGCCTGTATTTCCTTTTATTGAAAGTCGTATTGAACAATTAGGTAACGTAATTAATACCAACAAAACTTTAAATAGTCTTATGCAACCAGTTTTAAACATGTTTCAAAAATTTAATACAAGCCCTAAAGCATTCTATCCGGTTTTCAATTAGCATATGATTTGGCATCTAAAAAATATAATGATCATGATCTTAACCATCCAGCACGATTATTATTTAAAGAAGCTCGAGTATTTGATTCACGGTTTATAAAATTATCTACTATTAGTCATAATATTACTTCATATAAACGTATTGTAAAATTTCTAACCCATCTATGGAGCTTTTACAAGAATGGGCAATTTATTGTAATATCAATTTGGTGGAAATTGAATTTAATAGCTTAGACGAATTTTGGGCCAAAATTTCATATTAATTACCACTTTTAAATGCAATGGCCATGAAGTATATTTGGCTACCAATTTCATCTTGTAGTGTAGAATGCAGTTTTAGTATTTATAACAAAATTTTAGACGAAGATAGACAAAATTTAAGTGAGGAATCACTTCGAGCACTTACTATTATGTATTATAATAGTAATTTTAATAATAAATAAAAAATTTTTTATATCGGTATAAAACGGATTTTTTAACCAAATCAAAATGAATTTTTTAAAAATTAAACTGGAATTTTTCTGTGTCCCTGCCCCTGGTACCTACTTCTATAACATAGGTCCTTTTCCTTTGGTACCCGATCCAGCGGTCAGGATGGTAGACCTTGTCCCTGAGGTTGATGTTTGGTACTTTGGCTCCGGTCCAATATTCTGGTTTTGGTAGCACCGTCAAAGATCTTTGCTACTTCCTTACTCGGGTCTTGCCAAATGGGTTTTTGTTTCCCCAGTTCCTTGGATTTGTCTGTGTTATGAGGCACAATTTCGCCCAAGCTCCCATTCGAGATGGTAACCAAGGACTACAGATAATGTACCCAACCGATCACAGGAAACAGTTACCAGAACACAGGTCTATTTTTTTTTCCAAAGCATCGTCAGTGGGATTTGAACCCTAGACCTGCTACTTGGGGGTGACAACTTATCAACTTCTCTAAGTCACCACACCCTCTAATTTTTGCTTTTCATATATAAGAAATATAACAGATATATGATTAAAAAAATGTGTATAAATTATCGAATACACTATTATGTTTATATAAATATATATAACAATAAATTATCCTACAAACTAGGAAATGGAAACCGTTAATGTCTGAAGCCAAAAATAACAATTAATAAATACAAGTTTACTTAGTGCATTAAGTTAGAATTAATTAGTAAATTTTGTAAATTATAAGATTTTATAGAATTTTATTAATAAAATTCTATAAAATCTTATAATTCACAAATTTTTATTAATTAATTCTAACAAAATGCACTAAGTAAACTTGTTCAGCACCTAAAAATACATTAAATCGGCAGGGTTGTTTTTATTTTACTTGAAATTTGGAGAAAAGATGCATAATTTTGGATTTTTGATCAAAAAAGTCAAATTTAAGCATCTTTTCTCCAAATTTCAAGTAAAATAAAAACAACCCTGCCAATTTAATGTATTTTTAGGTGCTGAACAAGTTTACTTAGTGCATTTTGTTAGAATTAATTAATAAAAATTTGTGAATCATAAGATTTTATAAAATTTTATTAATAAAATTCTATAAAATCTTATGATTCATAAAATTTTACTAATTAATTCTAACTTAATGCACTAAGTAAACTTGTTCAGCACCTAAAAATACATTAAATCGGCAGTGTTTTTTTTATTTTACTTGAAATTTGGAGAAAAGATGCTTAAATTTGACTTTTTTGATCAAAAATCCAAAATTATGCATCTGTTCTCCAAATTTCAAGTAAAATAAAATTAACATAGCCGATTTGATGTATTATTAGGTGCTAAACAAGTTTAATTAGTGCATAAAGTTAGAATTAATTAATAAGAATTTGTGAATTATAAGAATTTGTAGAATTTTATTAATAAAATTCTATAAAATCTTATGATTCATAAAATTTTACTAAATAATTCTAACTTAATGCACTAAGTAAACTTGTTCAGCACCTAAAAATACATCAGATTGGCCATGATTTTTTTATTTTACTTGAAATTTGGAGAAAAGATGCTTAAATTTGACTTTTTTGATCAAAAATCCAAAATTATGCATCTATTCTCTAAATTTCAAGTAAAATAAAAATAATTATGCCGATTTGATGTATTTCTAGATGCTGAACAAGTTTACTTAGTGCATAAAGTTAGAATTAATTAATAAAAATTTGTGAATTATAAGATTTTACTAATTAATTCTAGCTTCATGCACTAAGTAAACATGTAAAAGACAACTTTGATGCATAGTCAGCAAATTTTTTATTAAGTAAATCGATCTTAATTAATAAGACAATTTTATTCATTGTTATAAGTTCTACTTACCTCTAAATTTTCATAAAAATTGGATGATTTTTTATTAGTTGATTTTTATAAAATACACTTTTGTACCAAAAGAATCTATTATGACGCCAGGTAGTTTTTTACAAATGTCCATTAGTAAAAAATTAGCCGATTTTTATGAAAATTTAGAGGTAGGTAGATTTTGTTATGGCGAACAAAATTGTCTTAATAATGAAGGTCGATTTACTTAATAAAAAAAGCCACTATTAGCATACTACGATTAAGTTTTATTAAAACTTAAAATTAAAAATTTTTATTTTTTTTTGTTAGCACGCGACGCGTTTATTGGCTAATTACGCGGTGTGACAGACATCATCACGTGACATGACAGATTTCCTATAAAAAATAGTATTTCATTAATAAAACGTGATCCAGTGATCCAAATGAAATGATTTTGGTACCATCGGATTCGTCTTATAAAGACGAATCGAATAGTACCAAAATCATCCAGATTGGATTACTGGGTCATAATCAGTGTTCGAAATTAGTGTTCTCCGAGTTCTCATGAGAACACTGTTTTAAATTTGTGAACAGTAAAAATTTTTTACTGTTCACTATTAAAATTTTTTTGAGAACAGTAAAATAAAAATTGTGTTCTCATAAGTATTAATTAGTAACTACAAAATAGTGTATATCAAATGTCATAATAATTTATTATCAAAATTATTTAGTTAAACTTACATATAATTAGTATAAATAAAAAGAAATGCTCTAATGTATATTCATATATAGACATGTTAATAGAATTATATCAAAGTTTTATATTTATCTGATATTATTTATGTTTTTATAGGTAATATTAGAGCATTAAATATTAGTATATGGAAATAAAAAGGTACATATATTTTAATATATTTACAGTATATGATATATTTTTAAATTGGTTCTTTTTTTTTTTTTAATGAGCATAAATGAGAACATAAACAATAGGTTAAGAACACTCATTGCTATTATACTGTTCTCATGAAAACAGTGTTTGAGTCCGAAATTTCGAATACTGGTCATAATATATCCAAGTTTTTGTAAAAAATTTTGTATTCTGATGTCTAGAAGTATAGTGTCCTCAGCTACGCTTCGGACAATAAATGCTATTATATTTATATAAATCCAATTATCACATAATATGATATAAATGATTAGAGTCAAATTGGCCCATATGTATAATTATAATTGAATTTTATAAACCAAATTATTTTTTTTCACTTAGGCAGTTTCAAATACTAAGTATATTGCTACATTAATATACTTGTTTATTTCTAATTTGCAAATCTGACATTACCCGGCTGCCTGAAGGTGCCTATATGCAACCTGCCGCACTAATTTGAAGATAAATCTAAAAACTAGAGGCTATGTTAAACTAGCCTAAGTGCTACACCAAAATGGCTTTTTCTCTCCTTCATATTCCTTTAACTAACAAGGAATTTACTAAGAACAAAATAAGAAGAGAAGTAAAGAAAAAAAAGCAAAAGCCAAGAAAACAAAAAATACAAAAAAAGAAAAAGAACAAAATGAAAATTAGAATAGAAAAACAACAAAGAAAAAAAACCATATGATATAAGCACAAAGGCTAGTCTAACAAAAAACAAAACAGAATTCAGAAATAGACAACGAACAACTCTTTTCACTGATCCACATTACCAAAAACGGCAGAGAAGAAAAACATAAGCAAAGACAAAATTACACTAGTTAACGTGCCCAACACAAATAATAAAAAAGAAAGAGTGCTTAAAATAAACAGTAGTTTAGTGGTAGCACTTATTACAAAAAATTAGTAGATAAGAGGGTAGAAAAAAAACTTACAATTTTTAAAAAGTTTTTGGAAAATTTTGGGGAATCCTTTGAGACCCTGTAACGCCGATCTGTTTTGACCGATCATTGTACGCATCAACAAACAAGCGATCATTTCAAAACAAAAACAAATAAACAAACAGGTTACGTGTAATCTAACTGAATTTTACAAAACAAACACGTAAACGTGGGAAAAAGTTTTAGAAACAAGTTGATAACAGGATCAATAGAGGTTTAATGAATATCCAACAGGTACCAGAATGGAAAGTTTCTTTCTTAAAAGATGGCTGTGTTGCATTAAGAACTGGCGTGCAGGAATGCATGAAGTATTTAAAAAAAGCATGTACAAAGGTGCAGGTGGTAGACAAAGAAATAGCAAAAGCTTTAGAATCACTATCAGCGGAGGAGGTCTGCCTAATTAGGCACCTCTTGGAAAATTATCGTGCCCTAACAGAAAAGCAGCTAAAAGAAATACAAAATAATACTAAAAAGGGGAAAAGTACATTAGAAAAAATCCATGCAAGAAAAGAAACTTTGCTAGATGCAGAGTGCGGTATATTAGATTACGGCATTGAAGAGAAGATGGGCACTAAAATGGAAGGAGTAGAAATAAATACAAGTGAGTCAGAACATAAAGAAAACTCAAGCAAGAAGAAATTCGATAAGAGGAAGCAGAAGATAGTCTAACACAAATGATAAAAAGATCGGGGAAACAGAACCTGGAAATAGAGAAATTAGGAACATACAGAAATATTTTTGCGAGTTCAGAGGCTGAGGTACAACAACAACTACAAGTAGTAGCGCAGGATGTATCACCAAAAGACCGAAATATAGCAAAATGGCTAGGATTAAGTAATCAAGTTTTTGCAGTTTGCTTAATTAGGAATGTAATGGAAATGNCAGGATGTATCACCAAAAGACCGAAATATAGCAAAATGGCTAGGATTAAGTAATCAAGTTTTTGCAGTTTGCTTAATTAGGAATGTAATGGAAATGTATGACAGAATAGAGTATAAAATAAAGGAAAAAATAGAAATCTGTAAGGAAGAGGAAGCCCTTGTCAATGGATTAGATTTAGAGCAAAAGGAGAAAGAGGAAATCGAGGAAAATAAGGAAGTTCTAATTATAACGGAATGTGGTTTACCAGATTATGGTACAGAAGAAATCAAAGACAAGATAATGCAGGTGAAGGGTCTGGAGCTTGCAAAACAAGTCGATTTAACAGGGGGAATTGTTACAAATATTAGTCAAATGGAAGTTCATAGCAAAATGGAGGTAGATATAAACACAGACAATAAGATAGAGGTAGTAGACAAAACCAGTAATTAAGTTGATAAAGTAGAAGATATAAGTAGCTCTATATGGGCACAAGCATCAAAAAGTCCGCAAAGTGCAGTCTCGTATAAAAGGAAAGAAAAGTTGGGTTTGACACTATAGGACGTACCAACATGTACAAGAGCAATATACATTAAAAAAGCGTTAAGCTTTTATGGAAAGGTATCAATTCAGGGAGTAACGGCAGCAGGAAAATCTAAGGCGTTGTATATTGAGTTGGAACCAAAAGACGAGAGAAAAGCCTATTTTTTACAATCAGCATGGGCAGTTCATTTCGAAAAGGACAAGATGCTCAGATTAACTCAAGGCAGGTTCAACAGGGAAACCCTAGTAGAAAGAAGCAAATTTAAGACAATTTTAAAGAATGTGCCTAAGTCAACTATTGAGTCAGCTCTCTTACATCAGCTAAAATCATGCAAAGCAAAGGCAGTATATGTTTCATATAATAGTAATGGAAATCAAAGAGGAACGGCAAGCATTTATTTTGGATCAAAGGAGGATTTGGACAATGTGCTTAGTAGTACTGTATGGTATTACGATACTAAATTGGAATGGATAAATGGAAGAGGCTCTCTTAACCAAGGAATGCTTGGGACTAAAGTATATGTGGAAGCAAGTAATAATAAGGAGCCCAAAAATGCTGAAAAAATCAATTTTAGCGGGAAGAAAGGCAAAGAAAGGTTTGTTATGTCGAAACGGCCACAAGAAAATCATATACATAAATCTGTGGGTCAAAAGTATGAACCAAAAAAGAAAAGCAATAATACGCGCTATGAAGGAAAAGAAAATCAATATTGTAATAAATCGGGAACTAATGAGTTGACAAACAACAGCATTCTTAAAGAAATTCTACAAAGATTAGACAATATTGAAAGGAGGCATATAGGAGCAATAGCTCCGAATCGCTCCTAACGGGTGCCCCAGTTGTAATAAAGAAAGCGACAGCACCTCGAGAAGTTGTAGGTGCTGCACACACAAGGGAATTGGGAAAAAAATCCAAAAATAGAAAGATTACTATAGCCGCGCATAATATTAATGGCCTCAAAACTTTTAATCATAAACTCGATTCCTTACTGCATTTTGCAAACAAAGATGCATATAATATAATAGGGATAGCAGAAACAAACTTACAAGAAAGAGAGGCCAAGTTTCTTTTGAAGGATGGAACAGGATTTAAGGGTTTTTGGTCGGGTGCAGAATCTGGAAAACACAAGGGTTCAGGAGTAGGAATCTTAGTAGATAAGGATCTAGAAAGACATATTGGGAGAGTTGAGAGAATTAACAGTAACATTTTGGCAGTTTATTTTTACTTAAAGGGTCTAAAATTGTTGGTTATAATGGCATATATACCTCCAAACGGTGAAAACATGGCCCATGAAGCATCAGAGTTAATACAGAAGAAAATAGAAGAGCGGCAAAGAGAGTTTCGTATAGTGCTCATGGGGATTTCAATCACATTGTGAATCCAGCAATAGACAAACAACCCAGTACTAAAGTTTGTAAGAAACTGAGGCTACATACATGGCTAAAATCTCAAAACTTTATAGACACTTATAGGTACTGGAATCGGGAAAGCAGAAAGTTTACTTGGAGTAATGGGAGCACAGCAACCCGGATTGATCAAATTTGGGTATCAGAAAATCTGAAAGACAGGGTAGAGAAAGCAGAGATTGAAGAAATGGGAACTATAACAGGAAGTGGCCACAGTTTGGTTCTTTTGCAACTGTGATTGGGTAGTAGTTTTAATCGAGTTAAAGAGTGTGTCTTGGTAAAAAAGCAGACAACCAGGCTCGTATGGAATTTGGATATGGCATCCAAAGAGAATTGGGAAGAATACAAGTCAAGTCTTTGGAAACGTTTATACACACAAGTTTCAAAATTCCTCGGTAGCCAAGATGCAGAGGAAATTAAAAAAGGATTGAGTGAAGGAAACGTACAAATTGATAAAATCTGGGATATAATAGAAAAGGCAATAATAAGATCAGGAGAAAGCTCACTCCCAAACAAAGTAGTCAAAACACCAAAAAAGCAATTAGTACCAAATAGGAAAAAGCGCAGATCTAAAGCGTACATGAGCTTGGGCCGGCTTATTAGTAAGATTAAGAAAGCTGATCATGGTGTGCAGAGCCTGTTGGTAGAAAAGTGGAACCAAAGACTGAAAATAATTAATCGTTAAGCTGAATGTAACATTAGCATGATCGAGTTAACTTCATTGCAGAGTTGGATAGAAAGCGCAATTCTTTGGTGGAAAGCTATAGGGAACAGAATTTCAGAGAAGAGTCAGAAACTAAAAGAAAAAGAAATCAAGAGGTATATTAAAAAGCAAAGCGAGATGATTGTAAAGGAACAAAGAATGATGTTGGCAAGCTTATTGGAAAAACCATTTAATAAGGTCAGGCTAGACAGAGTTCTAGTCAAAGAAGATTTGGAATACAGACTTGCAGTAGCCCCTCCCGAGGTTTTACTAGATACAAAAGAGCATTTCAAAGAGCAGTTCAGAGAAAGATGTCCGAAGATAGAATGTATGACTGAGGATTGGAAAGCAGTATACAGCCCAGTAATTGAAGTACAGGAAAATTGGTATGACTCAACCCTGGATTTGGTGGAGTTAGAAGAGTGGCAAAATATGTTAAAAGAGGTTAAAACGGAATCAGCAGCGGGTATATAGAACATTGTTTAACACTTAATTGTGCAAGCAGATACAAAAACCCAAATAATTTTAGCGAATTTTGCCAACTTGTGTCTATTCTCTGGAACTATTCCGAGTAAATGGAAGGTGGCACAAATTTACACAATACCTAAAGGGGAGGACTGGAATTTCGAGCTAAACAAAGTGCGGCCAATAGCTCTGCTAGATGTATTCTGGAAGTGTGTAAGTAGAATCTTAACAAAGCGGTTGAGCAGAATAATTAAAGACAAGAATATCCTAAGGGGCCCAAATTTTGCTGGGTTACCAGAGGACTCAACTGAGGATCCGGTATTTATGTTAAGCATGCTTATCGAGGAGGCAGAAGAGAAGGGACGTGAAATGTGGCTGCTGTTTCAAGATATGAAAAAAGCATTTGATTCTGTCAGTTTAGAAATGCTGAATCTTGCACTAAGAAGAATCAAAATTCCAGAAATACTGCAAAAATTTATTATCAACCTTTTTATAAATAGACATATGCGAATTATCAAACATTATGGTTTGACAGAAGAATTCCGTGAAGGTGATGGCATAGATCAGGGTGAAGTGATCTCGCCACTAATATGGAGGATCTTCTATGATCCATTGCTAAGTAGAATCCAGAATAATACTTCACTGGGCTATATAGCAAGTGCTACAGATTTCTCATCAAACGGGCTACATGGAACAAATATCGAAGTAAGGCAGGCAGTACTGGCTTAAGCTGATGATACTACGTGGATTGCTAGTTCTAAAGACCAATTAGAAAATATAGTTAGACTGGCCGAACAGTTCTTCCACTTCAACGATATCGAGATCAACGGTGCTAAGTCCAAACTGGCAGTAATTAATCCGAGAATTCCTTATAAGGATAGGTTGATAAACTTCGGTGGTGCAAAAATATTGGCCGAGCGCAAACTGAGCAATATTAAGTTTCTGGAAGTCTTGTTGCACAGAGAAAGTGAGGCTTCGAGTGTAAAGAAGAAACTTAAGGCGATAGTAGGGCTTTTTATACAAAAGCTTAAAAACAAGAAAACAATGGCAAGTCAGATGGTATACATAAACAATCAGGTTCTGTTGCCTAAATTGGAATATATGCTGCAGGCAACAGTGTGTTCAGAAAGGGAACTGGAAAGAATACATCAACCTTTTTTGAAACTTTTGAAAAGAAAATTGGGCATAGTACAAACAGCCCCTAATAGTTTATTAGTGCACGGAGGTGTTTTAAGGGTGAAGCTTTTAGCTGATGTATTAGTGGCAAGACAAACTACTACTCTTCTTAAACGATCGAACGGGTGTAACAACCTTGAGAATTTAATCGAACTAAGAGTTACCCAAGGTGCATTAGATGCAGGGTTAACTCAGGATCCTCGTGCAGTTGATTTCAAGCCCATTAGACTCAAAATATGGAAGAACAATATAATCTGTAGTATCATCGAAAAATGCAAAATGTATGACTTGTATTTCCAAATGCAAGTAAACAAAGAGTTTTGTTCAGACGATACGTTGGCAATTAGAGACTTATTAGAGAATGGGGATGCCAGGCGAGTTCTAAAAGGGCATCAAGCGTTAGAAATATTCTATTTAAACCAGTTGATAACCTACGAAGGAACTTCGCTCATAACATGGCAGCAACTCAAGAGACTGCGTGGAAAGAGTACAAAGGGCCCTAAGGCTAAATGGTTTAGACGTATCGAAGATAAAGTGATGCATGAGCCATCATCCAGGAGGTTAAAGAATATTTTCTTGATGAAAAGGCTGAATGACATGGCTTTAACGACAAAGCTAAAGCCTTTAAGAAGCGACGGAAGATTCAAAGACTGGATCATCTACAAGAAGGAAAATTACTCAGATGAGGAACTTCTCATAGGTCGAGTTAGTAAGATAATAAAAACAAGGCTTGTAGTAGATCACTGGTTAGTGGAGGACAA
>QKWP01000442.1:6773-38607 GCA_003550325.1 Gigaspora rosea
TTTTTTTTTTTTTTAGTAATCGATTTAATAATAATAATTAAATAACGACAACGTTAGTTAAGATTAGTTGATCAAAATTAGTTAGATCGATTATGTAATTTTTAAAATTTTGACGATAAATTTGTTATATATTGTTATATAATTATATTATTTTAAATAAAATTTTTATTATCGTATATAAGTTTAATATATAAATAAAATTTTTAAACAATGATTTAACAATAAATATATAAATAATATTAGTTATTTTAATATATATATATATGCTGTATTTAACAATCTAAAATCTAAAAGTATCGGTATATAAGTTTAAAATATATATTTTAAGATATGATATAAAATTAAGGATAATTTTAACGCGAAATGCACCGGGTGCTATGTATATCTCAAAAAACGTACTAAGTAACGGGATCGGGTATTCTAAGTAAAAATGTTTAGGACCCCTGAAAACCTCACGAGAACTAAAAATCGGGACCTTATATCTATGTTATATAAAACTCCTCTTTATCCTAAAACTGCACCCTAAATCCTAAAAATTCCTAGGCTGGTGAATTTCGCCACCGGTTAATTTTAAATAAATTCCAAATTAAATAGTATATGTAATCAAAAATTTGGCGTTTACAGTAATATATAAAAAAATATGTATATATATTTTTAACCAATCAGAATTTATTACACAAAATTAGCTCTCAAATTTGGAAAAATTTAGCCGCAGTTTTTGTTTGATAATCGCCTCAAACTTTGTCTCGACAATCAATTAATTAACAATACGACAGTATAGATAGGCTATACACACCACAGCTAAAGTTTACCAACTTTGCTGCGCAAGCACCGATAGTAACAAAGTACGTAACTTCAAAATTTTTAAGACATGACGTTTCATACTTTCGGAGGGAAGAAACTAAGAAAGAAGTGGTGAAAGAAAAGGAAAATGAAGAGGAGATGGAGGAGGATGAAGAGGATGCTACTACAGAGGAAGAAGAGATAGTAGGATGTTATTTTTTACATATCAAGATTCCTTGATTCAAGGTCTTTAATTGTGACTGTTTTTATAGCCAGAGCAAGAGGGATCAAAAGTTTTAGTAATACATCCTGGGTCAAAATATCTAAGGATTGGGCGTGCATCAGAAGCATTCCCCTATGTTGTTCCTCGCGTTATTACACGAAAAATAATCTATGAAAAAAAAAATGAAAAACATGAGGAAAAACATGTAATCAAGGAAGAAAATAAGCAAGAAGACAAGCAAGCAGATAAACAAAAAGACAGGCAAGAAGACAGGTTAGAAGATATGCAAGAAGATATGCAAGAAGATAAACAAAAAGCAAACATGAAGACGAACAAGAAGAAATGAGCACAAATAATGAGGATACAAGAATGTCAGTTGAAAAAAATACTGATATAACAACGGAAAACGATGATACAAAGTCAGATAGTGGTGAGAATTGGTCCGGGTCTATGGGCTCACCATCTGTGACGGAAGAAGTAGAAGAAGACGAGGTTTAGCATCAATAATTGATATAATAATATTGCATTTCAAAATGACTATATCGTTTTTTACATGATCCAACTCATCCTATTATATTTGCTTGATTTAAAATTAAAGGAACAATTCATTCAAGTCTTAAATGAGATAAGAAAAGAATTAAAAGATAGAATGAAAACTTCAAGACGACCGGTGGCTAATGCACAGGCACAAGTTTTATCGTTTAACAAATCAGCTCGTCCGGAAACAATTGCAGATCATAATGACCCTTACAAAGTCGATTGGACTGTAGTTGACGAAAATGTGAACTATTATGTTGGGGAAAAGGTAGGCGAAATGTATGAATTATTATTGATTAGGTATTAAGTTTGATATAGATTTATAAATATCAATGTAGTTGATCTTTTCCATACGATTTTTAGGCTCTTCGCCTACACGATAAAGAGAATAAATTCAAATTATTCTATCCAATACAACACGGTGAATTCAACACTAAGGATTATAATTCCATTAAAGCAGTTGTTGGAGATTTGGAAACTATTTGGACCGTGACGATAACAGAGAAACTTGAGATATCTTTGAAGAATTTTAAGGTACGTAATAATATGTTAATCAAATTTTTAACATGTCATTGAATAAGCATTAATTTATCCTTTTTTATATACATTAGTCGTATTCTATAATACTCGTTTTACAAAATTTAATTTAATTTTTTGGGTGGCACAAAAAGTAAATCCTTTAATAAACCCCCTAATATGACGAAGTATGAATTCTATATAAATTGTCCGTAACCAAGAATCATAAAATTAATTCTGCTAATAACGCATTTTAATCAGCTGTATAATATATAATGAAAAAAACTCGTCAATTATTAATAACAGACTATATACGGAAAGGTTCTATGGAATCGACCGCATGTCATACTCAAGATCAAACTAATACAAGTTTGCTAAACGTATATAAAAGCAGGAATTCTCAACATTGTGGGAATCAAATTAATACTTTACAACAACAATATAATGCAAAATCAATTAAAAAGAAGAAAAATCCTGTTTCACTTGCCTCTAGGCGTAGAGCTTATATACGAAGAAAAAGTAAAATATCAAAGTGCAAGAAATGTAATTTAAGAAAAAGTCACTATGATGTAAATTCCAATCATTGTAAAGATTGTTATCGAGCCTCATTACGAGTCTTAAGTGGTAATAAATTAATAGATGATTTTATCGAATCAACGCAAACTTTTTATAGTGGCTGTAGAACTAGATCAAAATTAGAGTTCATTCCATATGATCAATTTATCAATATTGAATACCTTGCTAAAGGAGGATTTAGTGTAATATATAAAGCAAGATGGGTTAATGGACCTATTATTCGTTGGAATCCTAAAAAGCAAAGATATAACCGAGTAAGAAATACTGATGTCGTTCTTAAAATTCTTAATAATTCTGAAAAAATGGATACTAATTATTTAAATGAGGTATATACATATTATATATTTTATGCAATTATGTTTATTTAATTGGTTCAACAAAAATTAAAATCCTTATTATCATCCTGTTATCTTAGTTGAAAACCTTTTTTCATTGTAGAAAAGGTGCAAGAGATGTTCAAAACATTTACACTAGTAATGGTCAATATGCTTACTCTGTTAATACTCTCCATCAATATATTGGCATTACACAACATCCTGAGACAAAAAATTATATAATGGTTATAGAATTTGCACAGAATAGAGATCTCCATTATTTTCTAAATAAAAACGCCAATACTTTATCTTGGTTAAAAAAATTGAAAATATTAAATGAAATAGCAAACGGACTTGAAATAATACATAGACATAAACTTATTCATCGCGATCTTCATAGTGGCAATATTCTTATTAGAGAACCGGGTGAACCAGCGATTGCAGATTTAGGAATAAGCAAACCAATAGATGAATCGTCAGATAAGAATGCAATCTATGGTATTATTCCGTATGTTGCACCAGAGGTATTAAGAGGGGGAAAATTTACACAAGCTTCAGATATTTATAGTTTTGGTATGATTATTTGGGAAGTAATAAGTGGCTGTAGGCCATTTTCCGATCGTGAACATAATGAATTTCTTATTCTAGATATTCTTGATGGTCTTTGTCCAAAAATTCCAATCAATATTCCTCAGGAATTAGTTAAATTAATGGAAAGATGTTGGCATCGAGATCCAAAAAAAAGAATAAATAACTTGAAAAATGAGCTTATGTACCTTATCCTTAAAGCAGAAAGTGGAGAAATAAAATTTCCAGAAAATGATGATACAAATATTTCACCAACTAAAATTAATGATCAAGCAATTTATTCTAGTCGGCCATTAACTTTGTTAATTAAAAAAGCGTTAACTTTACAAAGTATGAAATTAAATAGCAATGAAATTACAGGTGAGAGAATATATTATTTTGAACTATGTATTTCTTATTTTAAACTTAAACATAAACTAATATTTATCATGTTTATAAAAATCAATCGTATTAGACATTCAAATGGTAATAATGTAACAACTAAACAGTAATCAAACAGTAGTTTTCGATTTCTGGATTTTTCAATTTCCATTAATTTTTAAGTTAGATTTTTTGCCGTCTTGATTATTGAGAATCGCATGTTTCTTAGCGATCGTAGTTTATGTCGATCTACAAATATAATTAACAAATTTATATAATTTATATATATTGTATTATAGAAATTTTTCTATAACTTATGACTTTTCCGAAATTTATATAGTAAAATACTTTTTTGAAATCACTATTTTTCTTTCATTTTTTTTTATTTTTTTTTAAACCCCCTACTAAGGGGACGCCGGATGGCGAATTCTCTTTCATTTTTAATAAAGTTATTTGATTTTAAAATAATCAATCATACAAAAAAATTCTTTTAAAAATTTCTATCATAAATATTTTTGCTCTATTGCAATTTTTATAAAATTTAAACAAATATTTTCTCGTATTAGTATTTTATATATTGCCTTTATCAAAGTTTTAATAAATTATTTGTGCATGTATCAAATGGGTTATATATATATGTTACCACCAAAAAAATTGACTTCAATATAAATTTTATTCTATTGAACGTGAAGTCTGATTTTATTTGGCAACACTCATATAAATATAGCAGCTGAATTTTTTTGATAAAAAAATATTTTGTTAAAATGACCATTTATCATATAACTTATATTTTATTGACCATTTAATCGCATACCCCAATATTGTGTTTGTACAAAATTTTTTATGGTATGATAAATTTCACGGCTCAACCAAATATTAAGTGTCATCTTAGTAAATCATGACTGTTAATTCCAATACGAACTAACTCAATCTCAACTATATATCTTTGTTACCACAATAGTTGGAAAGTTTTGTAACAAGCTTTTTTACAGTAAATCATGATAGAAATCTAGAAATCACAACTGTTAATTCCAATACAAACTAACTCAAAAATATATTGCATGTTATTACAATAACTGGAAGGTTTTTGTAATAAAATTCTTATAATAAATCATAATAGAAATCATGACTATTAATTTCAATACAAACTAACTCAATATACACCACAATAGCAAGTAAGTTTTATAACAAATTTTTAAAGTAAATCATGATAGAAATTATACCTATTAATTCTGATATAAACTATCTCCTGTGTTTTGAGACAAAATTTTTTATAAAAAATCATAACAGAAATCAAGATTATAAATTTCAATAAAACCAATTCAGTTATATTACTACTATCAAGTTTTAACAAAAACTTTATAGTAAATTAATAACAATTATAAAAGTAAATTTTAATGCAGACCAACTCAATCATATACTGTACTATATATATTATAATAGCTTATAAGTTTTATAACAAAATTTTTTTATAATAAAATAGAAACCTCAATCACATACTAAGTTTTGCAACAAAATTTTTTATTTATAGCTGTAATTTCAATATAGTAAGTTTGAAAAAAATTTTTTTAGAGCAAATCATTATAAAATTTATAACTGTAATTGCAATACAAACTAACACAACCTTAATTACATACCATTATTACAGCAAGTTTTATAGCAAATTTGTTTACAGTACAGTAAATCATAACACTGTAGAATTCATAGCAGTAATTCCAAACTGTATATCATGACAGCAAGTTTTCTAAAATTTTTTACAATAAATCATGATAAAATTTACAACTGCATGTCACCATAATAATTTGTAAATTTTTGTAACAAAATCTTTTAACAATAAGTTATGATACTATAATATCAAATACATACTGTGAGCCACTGCAATAGCTCGTAAACTTAGTAACAAACTTTTACTGTGAATTACAATATAAATCATGATAATTCCAACTTAACCATATATTGTGTCACCGTGATAGCTCATAAGTTTTGTAATAGTTTTTTTTTTTTAATAGAAATTACTCGACAATTTCAAAAATTTTAATTTAGATTAATACATCTATCGCAATTTGTAATAAATAAAAAAAAATTACATGGATTTGCTATAGAATTACCTACATTAAATTCTATCCTCATAGCTCACTGCATTTCCCGACGCGTTTCTTTTTGGGAATTAAAATAAATAAATATCAGAAAAAAAAATAAAATTCTTACGTGCGTATCAGTTATCCCATTATATCAATCAAAAATTACTGATTTTTTCCTGAATTTCTCTTTATATTGATTTTTTATTTCCGATATTTCCGAAGTTTAATTGAAGTTGTCACAAATGACGCCAAAAATCAAAACTATCAGGAATAATTATCATGGTAATATCAGAATAATGTCAGAGTCCTATTGATTATTTCGATAGTGCTTTATTCGATATTTTAATTAGACTTGTTGATGTGCAAGTATATTTATAATTATATAATTAGTAGATTTGATGAAAAGCACTAGTCTTTTAAACTCAGATAATACTTAAAACTAATACAAAACCTATCTATCATATATTTATCTTCAAATTGTTTTAAAAAAATGAGCAAAAATAGTAAAATGATTAAAACATAAAGAAAGATAATTTCTAATATCTATATATATTAAATAGCAATTATCCAATTATCTTTATTTATAATCATATAATTAGTAGATTTGTTGAAAAGTACTAGTCTTTTAAACTCGAAAATACTCAAAACTAATATAAAACCTTTCTATCATATATTTATCTTCAAAATGGTTTAAAAAAATTGGCAGAAATAGTAAAATGATTAAAACATAAATATATTAAATAGCAATTATTTTTGCTGCATAATTATAAGAACTAATAATAATCATGCTAATCATGTAAATGGTTTCGGTAACAAAATAGTCAAAAATGTTATTTATTATATAAAAGTTGATATCATATATACATTAAAAAACTAATAATAATTGTGCTACCAATCCGGGGGCAATTGAGTTAATTTACAGGGTTTCTCTGGATATTTTGCATTATATCTCGCGACTAACTCGGGCTCATATAGTCGAACATCATCTAATTGATTACCAAGAGTCACCCAACCAGGACGCGTATTATGTTGACGGCCAAATATTTCTGAGTTGAATGTAATACTGATATTAGAATGAATAAGATTAATCATAAGAAAAAAAAAAAAAGATAGTACATACCTAATTTACGTGTACCAGGTGCCAAACGATCAATTAATCCATAGATTTCATCTGGCTTACGACTTGTTTCTCGAACCTTTTTAAAGCAGAGTGTAAGAATATTAAAAAGTTACTGATATGTTTATGATTATATATTTTAATGTATATATAAATAGTTTTACCTCTCCAACTAAAACATCGCAATCGAGCCCCAAATTTAACTCTTCAGGATTACCTTTAATACCAACTAAACAGTGCTCTTTGCTGTGATTCAACCAATGTCCTGTCCGCCCGGTCCGAATGAGCCTTTGTAATTGATTTGTCTTGATCCATACAAGTTCATCTGCACGATCATATCTGCTCAAAATAAATTGATCTTAAAAAAAAAAAAAAAAAAACTTTAAAAGCCATCAATTTCAAACACCTACCCCCAAATATTCAAGCATTCCCTTCCTAGTTCCATTGCTCTTCCCGTAACCCATAAAAATAATAATCCTTCATCCTGCAATGTACTAATTTCCATAGCTTTCATTTCATCGTCAGTCATAGTACCATATGGAAGCTGTGATGGATCTTTTGGTGAGCATATTGAGTAATTAGTCAATTTAAAATAATTAAAAATAATTGAAATACACTACCGTCATATGAATATCCCATGGCGGATCAGCCATTATGACAGTGAACTTTCCGAGAACCGAAAAGTCAAATTTCCGTACGTCGCAATTGATCCATTGAGGAGGAGGCTAAGCAAAAAGACAAAGTAAATATTTATCAAAATAATGACACTGCATTAAAACTTAATATAAAAAAGAAAAAAAAAAAATTCCTTACCACTTTTGTTGGTGGAACGAACACCTTTAATTTTAATAAGTGTGAAATGTTTCTCAAACACAAATATAAATAGAAATAAATCAAAAAAAAATAGCTATTCCTTACCACAGCAGGTGGAATTTGTTTTCGCTGAATATAAGTCCATTTTTCATCTTCTTCATCCAATTCATAATGTACATATTTGCAAGTGTCCATCCTATGACAGGTGTTCAGATAAGAACAATCACCTAAATCCAAATCAGTATGGTTCCGTAACATTGGGCGGAAATGAAGCTATACAAAAAGAATATGATAATTCAATTATTTGACAAAGGTAATTAAAAAGAATTATTTTAAAAAATTTACAAACTCTTTTGCAAGCTTTAGATGTTTTCCGACGTTTTTGACAATCAGCTTTTGTACCATGAACACAAAATTCCCGGAATGAGTTGTTTGTCGATCGAAACTTTTGTTTAAAATCCAAATTTAAAATTAGTAGTAATCTTAAAACAAAAATTTAATTAAATTTTGAAAATGCAAAAGTATCATTACCATTTCGACTATTAACTTATCTTGAGAAGTTTTTTTATTTAACATTACACATAGATCATACAATGGACCATTTTCTTCTAAATCTTTAAATGATGGTTTTGCGAGAAGTTCATTTATTTCTTTTAACTCTAAATTATAATAAATGTTTAAAACTATTAAATAAATATTTCCAGATAACTTCATTTATTCAAAATGATTATAGATAGTTTACCATTATCATCTTCGTTATCTAATATTTTGTCAATTTTACGTTTTTTGTTGGTATTGTTTACATGAGTGGTCAATTGTAACGATTTCTCTAAAGATAATGGATCTTCCGATTCCAGAGAGCTGTAATATCATTAACAATATATACAATACTTTTTTTAGGCATTTTAAAATAATTATATTATAAAATATAATATTTCAGCCAGTAAAATAATTGCCTACTCTTCAATAGTTTTAACAGCATTCAACTTTCGAAAATCAACTTCTTCCACTATTAGTCTCTTGCACCCACCAATATGTTTTTCTTTGACAGATATAATATTAGGACCCCATATCTTTGACACAGTTTTAAGTGCATTTTCGAGATTTTTTAAAGACGTCTGTGTAAAAGGAATATGAAAATCCCTTTTCCATACAGCAAGTCTAAAAATAATGTTTTTTTTTTAGTGTTTATAAGTTAGAGAACAAGAATTCACCACCAAAATAAACACCTTTTAAGTATTTCATAGGAATCTAATGGGAAGGAGTTAATATTGTGTAGACCGTTCGTAAGATAACTCAGTATAAGCTTCTCATAAACTAAACAAGACGGTTCTCTTGGGCCAGCCGTGACGGTTGCGGAGGAGAGTGTGTCAGATTTGCATGTACTCGAGATTTCGGAGGTTGTCTTACAAAGTCCCGAGTTGCCATTTGTAATTTTGGATTGTTTTTTAAAGCGATTTTTATAAAATCTGAATTTCTCTCGATTGCGTTTTAATTCTTCTAGCGTAGTAAGTTTCGTTTTCTCCGAATTCTCCATTTGTTAATTATTCAGCGCGTGAATTCTCGCACTAAATTATTAAAACGTCATATGAATAGAAAAAAGTAGCACAAAAGAGCTAAATTTTTCTCACTTAGGAAATGCATTGTCAAACCCACGTGACTTAACTAGCATTTACAGATTTTGCCATCGTTTACAGGATTAATTTTATTAGCGTCAGTAGATGATTGTAATCTGCTAGCTTATTAAAACACAAATTTATTCCTTTAGGATCATTGATGCGGCTTTTCTTAACCGATTCATTACGGCCAATCCTTCATTCATCTCTGAAATTCCTTCTACAACTATATAATCTACTTTATATTCGTCAAGATATCTCAATCCTTTAAATAATTCCTTAGCAACTTGTTCAGGGTGAATTGAACTACCTAAAGAATACTCTATAATATTATTATTATTTAATAAATCAGAATCATTTATTAATGTATTTGTATTTAAATCAATCTTAGATTTCAACAAATCATTTTGTATATTCTTTATATTATCCGTAAATAATAAAATTCCAATTTTTTTCGCACCATCATTAATAATTCTTTGAACTTCTCTTTTTAATATAATTCTTGATTTAATTCTATCATCACCAAGATCAATTAATACAACTTTAGCATTAGGAGAATAATGTCGATATTTCATTCCAGGAGTTGTAGGTGTCATTTCAAGTTTCTTATCAATAAAATCTTTATTATAAACCTTTAAATTTTCGAATCCTGGAATCTGAACCAATGACTCAAAAGTAATTCCTCCAGGTCGTAATATAATTGGATCCTTTGAACTAATCGCATCTAAAACTGTAGATTCTACACCGAAATTACATTGTCCTCCATCAATTATTAATGGAATTTTATTATTTAAATCAGTCCAAACATGAGATGCCAAAGTTGGAGAAGGTTTTCCTGATGCATTTGCCGATGGTGCAGCTAAAGGAAATCCACATGTTGATATCAAAGCTCGAGCTATTGGATGTGAAGGAAATCGTACAGCAACAGTAGGTTGATTACAAGTAACTTCTAATGGGATTGATTCAGGTTTTGGTAAAAGTATTGTTAAAGGTCCAGGCCAAAATTTTTTTATAACTAATTCATAAATTTTAGGAATTTCTATATAATTTGGTAATAAAAATTTTTTTAACATTTTTAATGATGAAATATGAACAATTAATGGATTATCCAAAGGTCTATTTTTTACAAAATAAATTTTTTGAATCGCTTCTGAGCAAAGAGCATTTGAAGCTAACCCATAAACTGTTTCTGTTGGTATAGCAATGACTTGATTTTCAGAAAGTAGTTTTTTAGCCTTTTCAAGAAGTTCTTTTGCGTTTGAGTCAGTAGTGGTGAATTGTGGATCTTCAAGGTCGTTATCAAAAAATGTAAAAGAATTTGGATCAAGAGCTGAAATTTGTGTATTCATTATTAAAGATTTGTTATGAAAAAAATTTATGAAATTTTTATTAACTTTTAGAATATGGTTATTTAATACATTAAACTGATAATATCCAAAATGAAGAAACATTTCGAAGAAAAAAACTGCGCGAACGCCTTTAAAAAATTTTTCTAGCCAATCAAATTTTAGGATCTGGTGCAACGATGTGCAATAATTCAATGCCGCAAACGAGCAAAACACTAAAAAAAAAAAAAAAATTCATAAAAGCTTCCTTAAACAAAAACCTTCTAAAAACATTCATAACTTTCATGTAGCGGCTATGGAAACGTATAACACTTACTTTTATGACGATCCACAATCCACGGTAATGGTCACTTATTAGTTTTGGCAGTTACGCGTATCAAACTACAGACGAAAATAATTTTACAAGAAACTTGAAATAATCTTAAATGAAAATCACCTGAAGAGAATAAAATAAAGCAATATGTAATAATATTTCTTTCAATTGAACTATTTCTTTAATTCTGCAATAGCCAAATAGAGATTTCCAATAGCTCGCAAGGTTTTTTCTATAGACTGTAGCCAAACCAGTATCTTTGAACTCTGCTGCTTTTTACTGTACAAGTATTATTATGTAATTTATAGTATAATGAGAGCCCTACTATCTTTTTACCATATAAGTTTTCTTGTGTAAATTGTAGCAGAATTGAAATATTTGGTAACTCAACTATCTTTTTACTGAACAAGTTTTCTTGTTAAATGTGGTAGAATCATTGAACCCTGTTATTGTATTTTTTTTACTGTACAAGTATTCTTTGTGTAAATTGTATAGAATTATAACCTGGTTATTATTATATGAGTAGTTTAATAATGTTTTTTTTGGTTATTTAATGCAGAGTTAAGAAATTCTTTTGGTTTGTTAAGGTCTACAAATTCCAAAGAAGGAAATTGTTATGTGCTTTAGAGTTAATTATACTGTATTATATTTTATTAACAAGGTAACAAGGTGGATGTAAAGCTAATGTACTTTTTTTAAATAACTTTCGATCTAGTGATCATTGAATACTTTATGTTAGATGCACCTTGCTAAAAACTTTTATTTAAAAAAGTTCATTCAATTGAACTACTAGATACAAAGATAATTGTAAAAAAAATTTTTTATTTTCAAAATTTTAGAAGTTTTTTGATAAATTTTGCAATTATAATTCCTGTACTAGATATCTGGAGTGTTATTTTTTTTAATATTTTTTTTTTTAGATTTAAAGTTTTTTAATTTTTTTCTTTTAGAATTTTCAATTTTCAATTTTATTCTTACTGTAATTTTTAAAAATTTTTTTTTTTAATTTTTTTTTTTTAAATAATTCCTTGATTTACTTTATATGCTTCTTTGATTAATTTTTAATTATGCATGAAAATAGCAGAAAAAAGAATATTAAGGAACTAAAAAGGTTAAGGTTATGCCTATAAGGGAATTGAATAGTGAATATTGTAAAAGTAATATAATGGGAAGTAAATATTGAAGAAATGGTGTGAAGTATGTTGGAGATAACTGCGTTGAGAAATAGCTGTGTTAAGAAAATATTATATTTATATAGAAGAATAAGAAAATGGACGTTGGGAAATCGGAAAATAAATAATTATCAAAACACTCATGTTGGAGAAGATTGTTGGAACCCATTTAATATCGCCATCAGAATCAGGTACATAGTCGCTGCTTAAATTTGATTGTATTATACGTATGAAACTTACAAAATCACGATTTTTCAAAAAAGAATAGTTCAATGTTTTTTATTTATTATTTGAATTTCCAAAGAATTTATTTAGTCATTTAAACGTATATATTAAACCTGATTTCATATAAATCGAATATTGTCAAATATTAAGTATTTACATTTAAGTTCGAATTTTTAAGTTCATGTTTATTTATTATTTTCAAAAAATGCAAAGTTGTTCATCATCTTTATGTATACGTGGTTTTAGGAATTTACTAAACATTTATTAATTCGTGTATATTATAATTGGTTAGGACTTGTTTTTTTAATCTTTTTATATTTCTTATTAAACTTAGAAATTTTTAAAGCATAATATAATAAAAACTTTTTAGAAATACAATAAGTAGTCAAATAATAGTTTTCTTTTTACTATTTTGTAATAAATAAGCTTCTTCTTTCGACAAGGCGAACAAGGATTATGTAAAATGAGTAACCTCTGTTTAGAAAATATGTATTCAAAAAGAAAAATTTCGAATAATACATATTACTAATCATACTTACTATCGGTGAATGAATTTAAGTTACATACGTACGTACGTGATTTTGGTAGCGATACTAGGTGGATTGGTTGTTGGGATTGTCGAGTAAGTGTTTGTCAGGAGAGTTGGTTGTCGAAGAAGTGGTTATCGGTAGAGTGGTTGTCGTGGGAAGTGGTTGTCGAAGAAGTGGTTATTGGTAGAGTGGTTGTCGGGAAGTGGTTGTCGAAGAAGTGATTATCGGGAGAGTGGTTGTCGGGGAAGTGGTTGTCGGTGGCTGGCGAGGAAGTAATTGGTTTGCAGAAGTGATTGTTGGGGAAGTGGTCGTTGTCTGGAAAGTGGTTGTTGTCGGAGAAGTGATTATCGAGGAAGTAGTTGTTGTCGGGGAAGTGATTGTCTAGGAAGTGGTTGTTGTCGGGGAAGTGATTGTTGCCGGGGAAGTGGTTGCTGTCGGGGAAGTGGTTGCTGTCGGGGAAGTGGTTACTGTCGGGGAAGTGGGTACTGTCGGGGAAGTGGTTGCTGTCGGGGAAGTGGTTGCTGTCGGGAAAGTGATTGTTATCGGTGAAGTAATTGCTGTAGGGGAAGTGATTGTTGTCGGGGAAAGATTTTCAAGGAAGTGATTGTCAAGGAAATAAATGTCGGGGGAGTGATATGAACCCTGATCAAAATCCCCAAGTAGGTTATCGTTGTTTATGCTCAAATCAGAGGGATCCACTCCACCAATGGCGCTGACAAAAGTGGAAGTATCCTGGTGATTGTTAACTACACTATTTAACTCGATAAAAGAAAGACAGACACAATTGGATAGCAAATTTTGAAGACGAATATTTTCAATTTCTAGGTGAGACCTTTCGGTTTGTATACGAGCATTTTCAGTCTGTAAACGATCATTTTCGGTTTGTAAACGATCATTTTCGGTTTGTAGACGAGAATTCTCATCTTGTAGACGAGAATTTTCAGATTGCGTACGTGGATTATTCGTAAAATTAGGTGAATTCAATTGAGAACCTGCTGAATGGTTATAAGACTCCAAACGAAATCTATTAGTACCAGGTGCAAGAGGACTATTGAAGGATATCCAAGAAGGACGACACAAATGCCTGATCCGAGGTGAACGACGCATTTTAGATAATTATGCCGCAATTGTCGGAAAAAATTAAGGTTATAGTTTTATAGAGCTGGTAGAGGCTGCTTTTATAGACAATTTGTGGCCGGAATTATAAAATTTTACTTAAACAAAATTTCCGAAACCAAGTAAAGGAATCGTTAATATAAGGATATCATATGATTCGGAGATCTTGCCTGTATCACCTTAGCCACGCCGTTTACGATTAACCATAATAAAAAAATCATGATTTCCCAAATAGGAAAATTTAATATGTTGCCTAATTAGTAAATATCTGATATGTTACATCGGTTATAGCGGAAATATGATATCAGGTTATATTAAATTTCCTAAAACATCGTTTATTTGGTGTAAGGGTCGTATGATATACAGCAGGGACCGGCAAAACTTTGGATATTTTTGGATGCGATTTCCAAATTTGTATAAATGAAAACATCGTTTATTTGGTGTAAGGGCGTATTATATACAGCAGGGTTTTTTTGGATATAATTTCCAAATTTGTATAAATGATATCATGTCTCCATGCGAGTACCCTCTGCAAATCCGGACCTTCACTCAAAATTTATATAATTCAGTAATTCAATATTATAGACATTTTTTATTTATTTTTGTATAAAGAATAATTATATATGTAAAATTTTATCGTAAGAATTTTTACTTGGAGCTTGAAAGTAGGTTATCATAGTAGAATTTTGAGTTAGCTATTGCATTAGCACATTACCGATTCCTATTGAAATGCATGCCGATCATCCCTAATCTAGTAATTCGTTAGCAAAAAAAACCTACTATCGCGTGATGACGATCACTTCCGATCTTACTAACATCGGAAACGGAAAGTCTACGGACACGTACCGGTCACGTGACCTTTTTGCTTACGGACACGCGGAAGCAAATCACGTTTTTGATACTCCTGCACTTACTTTTTGATACTCCTGTATGTACCCCAAAATTACGCTTACTTTTTTGATGCAGATCTGCATATATACACGTGACTTGTGTTACACAAAGGCCCAGTGCATTGTTTTTGCAACATACTCAGGTTCAAACTTTTTCCTCAGCGAAATATTTTTTGGTTACACGCCGCTAATGTCGTGTAACGTTACACAAGTCTAATTTTGCCCGGCATTAAGCTTAATGCTGGTGGGCACTATCATGATAATGCCCCCGGCGGGATTAGACATAATTCCGGCCCACCCTAACCCTAAATCTAGTGGTACCCTAACCCGACATTAAGTTTAATGCTGGTGGGCACTATTATGATAATGCCCCGGCGGGGTTAGACATAATTCCGGCCCACCCTAACCCTAAATCTAGGAACCCTAAAAACTAATTGTTCGAAGCAACATCCAATCACAGTTCATATACTGGTTACACGACATATGCATCTAGTATATGTACTGTGATTGGATGTTGCTTCGAACAATTAGTTTTTAGGGTTCCTAGATTTAGGGTTAGGGTGGGCCGGAATTATGTCTAACCCCGCCGGGGCATTATCATGATAGTGCCCACCAGCATTAAGCTTAATGCCGGGTTAGGGTACCACTAGATTTAGGGTTAGGGTGGGCCGGAATTATGTCTAACCCCGCCGGGGGCATTATCATGATAGTGCCCACCAGCATTAAGCTTAATGCGGGCAAAATTAGACTTGTGTAACGTTACACGACATTTGTGGCGTGTAACCAAAAATTATTTTTGCAAAAACAATGCACTGGGCCTTTGTGTAACACAAGTCACGTGTATATATGCAGATCTGCATCAAAAAAGTAAGCGTAATTTTGGAGTACATACAGGAGTATCAAAAAAGTAAGTGCAGGAGTATCAAAAACGTAAGATTTGCTACGCGGAAAGTCTACGAACACGTACCAGTCACGTGACCTTTTTGCTTATAGAAAATTGGCATGAAAACTATAATCACGTGACCAAATACGAAAATTTAAAAACTAACAAATATAAAAATTTTAATAAATATAAACATTTAATTAATATTAAAATTTTAAATATAAAAATTTTTTATCTTTTTTTTTATAACAGATTATTTTAAATTTAGCAATTAAAGACGCTCCCCACATGAACTATATATTAATTTTATTATTTATCACGCACTATTCATTTATTGAATTAGTACAATTATAGCTGCTAACCGTCAATTATTAATTGCCAGTTTTTCCTCCGGTAATTATCGCCTTAACCTAAGCCTGTTTACTTTTATTGGTTAGTTATTAAGTAGGTTTTCAAAGAATTATTAATCAAAGATTAACAGAGTTATTGGTGGCAGGTTTTACTTTTGTGTTCATAGTGTTATCCTCTTCAAAGATATTAGGTAACTAGAGCGATTTTAGACAGTGAACACTTTGTGTAACTTCAAACTTTGTTACTGTGGTATATCTAAATCGATATAGCGATTTAAGAAAACTTAACAAAGAAGATTTAAGACAATTTGCAATTATGCAATTAAAGTATATGAGGATACTAATAACTGTTTGATTTGTATTGTAAATAGTTGTATTTATTTATTGAAAGAGTATGAAGACTCAATGTTGAACTTGGGGTCCATATCAGCTGCTTTTATACTTTTTGAAATTTTACAAATGTAATGGTCAATATCTTTTACATATGTAATATATACTACAACTACTATTAATAAAATATATAGTATAAATATAATAAATATAATATATGTGATAAATGATATAAATATGATATATGAGATATCTAGAATATAAGCTAAAAAACTACATCTTTCAGATATATCAGATTTAACGTTTTTGCCCGCAGCAATCGCCTAGCCAATCAGATTGCTGATCTAAGGATAAATATAATAATAAATATCCAGTAAAATCATGAATCTGGTAATAAAAACTAAATAAGGTTAGATTCGCTAAATTAACAATGGTGCTCAAGTAAAATTGTGGCTTTAATTCCATGATTTTAAAAGTGTTGAATCCGTGATATGTCTTTCAGATTACTGAATTAAAGTTATATTTGTTAGATTCATAAGAGTGCCACGAAAAGCGAATGAGTATTAATTACACTTACTCAGATAAAGATATAGCCTAAGCCAATTATTTCAAATGCACTTAATCTGCATACAATAAAATGAATTGAATATTTTAGTTAATAATGAGCCACAAAAATAAGACAAAGCATTAATAATACTTATTAAAGTTAGTACTGTGGCCATATATAAGAAACTCAAATGTGATATTCATAATGTAGTAATGAAATCGAATGATTAATAACGATCAAATGCGCTTAATCTGTATACAATAAAATGAATCAATTACCAATCTGGATAAGATCGGCACTATTGCTATATTATTACTATATTTGGAATTGGTGATAAACAAATATATAAACAATATATTAGTAAATCTGTTTTAGGCCTAATAAAAAGTTTTTTTTGTACTAAGTAAATATTATTTTTTTGATATAAATAAAGTTGTAGAGCAGTTCTTGTGCATCTACTTGTAAAATTTCATTAAAATCGGACTAGTAGATAAGAAGATATAAGTAAAAACGTTTTTAAAATTCTTTAAATCATATAAAAATTTTATATATACAGGCCTGATCCAGATTTTGTACTATCTTGTTTATATTTGTTTTGTCCCAATTCTAAATATAAAAATATTGCCAATCTTATCTGGATTGGCAATTAAATACTTATCAAATTTAGTACTGTGGCTGTGTATGAAAACTCAAACATGATATTTATAATATAGTAGTAGTAAAATCGAATAACTAATAGATAGAATATAAGATTACATGCGTTTAATCTGCATACAATAAAATGAATTGAATACTTATCTAAGTTAGTACTGTAGCTGTGTATGAGAATTCAAATGTGATATTCATGATATAATAGTAGTGAAATCGAATGATTAATAGATAGAACATAAGATCAAATGCATTTAATCTGCATATAATAAAATAAATGAATATTTTAGTTAATAATAAGCTATGAAATTAAGATAAAACCATTAATAATACTTATTAAAGTTAGCACTGGCCATGTACAAAAACTCAAATATAATATTCATAATATAGTAGTAGTGGAATTGAATAATTAATAGAAAGATAAGATCAAATGTGCTTAATCTGCATATAATAAAATAAATTAAATATTTTAGTGAATAACATAATAAGCCACAAAAATAAAGTGAAATATTAATAAAGTTAATACCGTGTCCATGTATGAGAACTTTAATATAGTGGTAGTAAAATCGAATAATTAAGAGATAGAATATAAAAAGTTACTAATTTAAATATTAGAATAGAAAATTCCTGTTGCTATAACAAAAATGTGCAAATTTCTTCTAATTATAAAATTCTTTAAAACTAATAGGCCACACACATATTTCTATAAAAAAAGTGTATTTTTTCCTATGACTGGGATAAATTTCTTATTCAGAGTATAAATTATTAAAAATAAAAAAAAATTAGTTATTGAATATAATACAATCGTAAAGAAAATCTAATAGGAAAATGAATGATAATAACCTTAACAAATTTTCTAACCAAAGCTCTAACATAAAAACATGTTCAGATTGTGGTAGCCAAAGAAAAAAAGAAGAATTTTGTCGTTTATATAAAGGTAACCCACAATATGAACATGCAACTTGTAATATATGCCATTTCAGATGCAAGAATGCGCGAACAAAAGTGGATCCATTAACAAGGAAAAAAACAAAAATTGAAGCTAGCTTAAATAAGCCAATGCAAAGCATTAGTACTATAGTAACTCAGATGAATATCAATTTTAGCAAATCTCTTTCTGATCTTATAAATCTTGAATTAGATGATAGTGTTCCTTAAGAGCTATCTTCAGAATCTTTAGAACAAATTAATGAGAATGATAATACAAACGACTTCTTTATACCTTAGATGAAGTACAAGAACTCGTCACTAAGCAGTTTCGAGATTTAGAAGATTTAGATGAACTAGTAAAATTAATTTTTGAAATTGAGTTGGATTCAAGAATTGTTAAAAGTGCTTTTTTGAATCAGGAATTTCAATTTGATACACAAGATCTAAAAAGCAATTAAAGAAAGCTTTCATCAACTTACCAATATACTTCTTTTGCCATTTGAATATAGATCTGGTTACTATTGGGAAGTATAGCATATATATCTCAACACTAGTAAGAAAGAGCTAACTGGTTGTGCCACTATATATCTTGGATGCACACAACGTAAAGACAGACAATGGCAAAGGCCTGAAAATACACCAGTGAAGTGAAGAAGTAAAATTCGTTCTCAGATTAATAGATATGCATGTATAGGAAATATGATATTTACTATTAATCTACAAAAACAACGTGCTATTGTTCAATGCTAGTACTCTAGCCATGGCAAAAAAAACCTACTGTTACGTGATGACGATTACTTCTGATTTCACTAATCTTCACCGGATTAAAGATCTATCTCTATGCTTTCTAGCCAATCATTATCAGGATTCAAAAAAAATTTTTTTTAAGATTTTAAATATTTTAATTTTGAAAAGCCGTAAGATTATAAATCTGGATTTGAAAAACTAATTTATTGAGCTTTATTTTTTAAACTGCTGATTAATCCTATACACTAAATACAGTTGATTTTATATGAAATAATAATAATAGAAACGATTTTATAGTTATATAATTTTATAATAGAATAAGTAATAGTTTATTACTTTTAATACTATAATAACTAAAGGTTAAAAATAAAATCAACTAATACTACTTTAGAAAATTAGGATCTCGGTATATTGTAAAGTAAGGATCATATAATCTTTCAACTTTAAAAGATCCACACTGTCAATGCAACCAGAAAGAAAGTTTACTATTTTTTGGCCCCAAGTTTTTTGCTGTGTGTGGGCATTTAACTTTTCTTTACATTCTTTAATGGCTTTGACGAGTGGTTTCAAAAGGGTGTCGAAATTTTTTATGAATTGATCATTGGTTTTTTTCCTTTTATACAATATTAATGCTGAATTAAAAATATTATTATAGTAAGATAATTTTTCTTTCGCTTCATTTATTGCATTATTTCTTGTCTCTAATATTATATTTTGTAAGTTGCTAGAACTAGTGGATGGTTTATTTGTATCATCTATTATATTCAACTTATACATTTCCCAGTGATCATTTTCTTGGCAGATCATTAGAGTTGTTGTATCAGCATCAAAATAAGTAGGGAATAGTTGTGCTGACGTATTGTTTTCTTAAATATTGGTAAAAAATAAGATCCATTTTTTTTAGCAACTAAATGCTTATATAATAGGTAGGGACTATTCGAATATGCTGGGCAAGAGCATGTCCAGTTAATCATGTTGATATGGTATCTTTCCTCTATACCAAATTTGATATCTGCAGCAGTATATTTGTCCCAGTCACTATTAAATGCTTGTCACCATGATGGAAGATTACGGTTTGTATTGTAATAGGTTAGCTTTAGATCAAAATCTGGGATTAATTGTTCAGCAAGAATCTGTGTAAGCCGATCTAGACAAGGTCTATTATAAGTATATTTATATTTATATTTGATTACTCGCTAGTGGCTTTCAGTAATCATTGTTGTCTGGGCTAGGGGCATTGCTTGTGAATAAGCTAAACGAGCAAATAACTTCCAGTCCTTCTTGTTGTACCAGTTTACCCATAAATAACTTAACAACTTTGAAAGATTATTAGCTCGGCAGTATTGATATGTTTCTTGCATACAAAATTGATATATTTGTGCAGAATTCAAAAATGTGTTTTTTGTTGTTGGAATTAGAGGTAGTAGATGAATCCGGATTTATATTTATATCCAGATTAATCCGGTTTTTAAACAAATCCGGATTCAATTTTTTGAACCAACTATATTCGGATATAATACAATCCAGATATAATATATATCTGGATACAATATACAATCCGGATACGATATATAATCTGGATACAACATATAATCTGGATAAATATGTAATCCAGATATGTGTACTACCAAAGGAAAACCTGCCATTGGGTTTAACTTATATTTTGTATCGGGCACAATCCCTAATACAAAATATAACTGAACGAAATTAAATAATTGCTATTTAACTGTATATATAGATTTATATCTGAATATAGATTTATATCCAGATATAGATTTGTATCCGGATTTAGATTTGCATCCAGATTTAGATTTGTATCCGGATTTAGATTTGTATCCAGATTAATCCAAATATATTTATATTTGGCTTAAATAAAATTAATCTGGATTCATTTTTTTTAATTCTAGTTATATCCGGATTGGAAAAATCATCATGGTTCTAAATCTAGTTGGAATTAATGGATGCATATTTGCATACCGTTTAACCATACTTACAATTTTTTTGATTTGATTATCAGAACACAAGCTTCTAACCTTGTTCTCTGGAATCCAAAAAGGGTCAATAAAATCAAACTGACAGAAGGCCTTAGTTGCTTTTTTCTTTGAATAACTTGACGTTTTTGTTTTTTTATCTTTTAGGCATCGGCTAATTGCATGATCTAAACGCCAGTAACATAGTTGTAAGTTTGCTGTCTATGACCAAGCCTCTTTTGCTACAGATATTTCGCCTGCATTTTTATCTAGCAGGACAAAGGCTGGCAACAATCCTTTATTCTGGAGGCTACTAAAAAACTCGCGTAGGGCTTGTATACGTGTACAAGTTGTATTTCCTAATTCATTATATGATTCATTTGTTTCATCACACATCAAAAGAAACAGATATGCTAATGGCATTTCATATCCTCTATGATTGGCATTTACAACAAATAATTCAAACCGCTCCTGGTTGGTTTTGAAGATAGAATCTATGACAACTTCTTTCAAATTTTTAATACCAATATGTTCTAACGATGGTATAATGAAGCTAAGAGCTTTTACAAAACTATTTTTTACATAGTAGGTAATTTTGAAGCCTTGTTGTTCTTCAAGATATTTTTTTGCTAATAAAAGCTAATTTTTCGAATTGAACATATATGTCTGCCTACTAAATATTGTTGTCCAATAATATATTTGTTTTTTCATGTGTATTTTAGCATCAATAAGCCCATGCACTAAAGATGCCTGTACAATTCAGAACTTTGTAGGTTGTATTTGATGTTGTTTCTAATCCATTCCTTTGCTACAGCTAGAAACTCAGTCTGTTTATACATGTGCTAATTGATAGCTGCATTGAACAATGTCACGTTGTTTTTGTGGATCAATAGTAAATATCATATTTCCCATACATGCATATCTATTGATCTGAGGACGAATTTCACTTCTTCGCTTTACTGGTGTATTTTTAGGCCTTTGCCATTGTCTGTCTTCATGTTGTGTGCATCCAAGATATACAGTGGACAACCAGTTAGCTCTTTCTTACTAGTGTTGAGATATATATGTCATACTTCTCAATAGTAACCAGATCCATATTCAATTGGCAAAAGAAGTATGTTGGTAAGTTGATGAAAGCTTTCTTTAATTGCTTTTAGATCTTGTATATCAAATTGAAATTTCTGATTCAAAAAAACACTTTCAACAATTCTTGAATCCAACTCAATTTTAAAAATTAATTTTACTGGTTCATTTGAAGCTTCTAAATCTTGAAACTGCTTAGCGATGAGTTCTTGTACTTCATCTAAGGTATAAAGAAGTCTGTTTGTATTATTATTCTCATTAATTTGTTCTAAAGATTCTGAAAATAGCTCTTGAGGAACACTATCATCTAATTCAAGATCTATAAGATTGAAAAGATATTTGCTAGAATTGATATTCATCTAAGTTACTATAGTACTAACGCTTTGCATTAGCTTATTTAAGCTAGCTTCAATTTTTGTTTCTCCGTGTTAATGGATCCACTTTTGTTCGCGTATTTTTGCATTTGAGATAGCATATATTACAAATTGCATGTTCATATTGTGGGTTACCTTTATATAAATGACAAATTCTTCTTTTTTTTCTTTGGCTACCACAATCTGAACATGTTTTTATGCTAGAGCTTTGGTTAAAAAATTTGTTAAGGTTATTATCATTCATTTTCCTATTAGATTTTTTTTACGATTGTATTATATTCAATAACTAATTTTTTTTTATTTTTAATAATTTATGCTCTGAATAAGACATTTATCCTAGTTATAGGGGAAAATACACTCTTTTTATAGAAATAGGTGTTTGGACTATTAGTTTCAAAGAATTTTATAATTAGAAGAAATTTGCCCATTCTTGTTGTAGTAACAGGAATTTTCCATTCTAATATTTAAATTATTAACTTTTTATGTTCTATCTCTTAATTATTCGATTTTACTACCACTACATTAGAGTTCTCATACATGGACATAGTATTAACTTTATTAATATTTCGCTTTATTTTTGTGGCTTATTACGTTATTCACTAAAATATTTAATTCATTTTATTATATGCAAATTAAGTGTATTTGATCTTATGTTCTTTTTATTAATTATTCAATTCCACTACTACTATATTATGAATATTATATTTGAGTTCTCATACATGGCCAGTGCTAACTTTGATAAGTATTATTAATGGTTTCACCTTATTTTCGTAGCTCATTATTAACTAAAATATTCAATTTATTTTATTATATACAGATTAAACGCATTTGATCTTATGTTCTATTTATTAATCATTCAATTTCACTACTATTATATCATGAATATTACATTTGAGTTCTCATACACAGCCAAAGTACTAACTTAGATAAGTATTCAATTCATTTTATTATGTAATCTTATGTTTTATCTATTAATCATTCAATTTCACTACTACTTTATTATAAAAATCATGTTTGAGTTCTCATACAAGCCACAGTACTAACTTTGATAAGTATTCAATTTATTTTATTGTATACAGATTAAGTGCATTTGATTATTATTAATTATTCGATTTCATTACTACATTATGAATATCACATTTGAGTTCTTATACATGGCCACAGTATTAACTTTAATAAGTATTATTAATACTTTGCCTTATTTTTGTGGCTCATTATTAACTTAAATATTTAATTCATTTTATTGTATACAGATTAAGTGCATTTGAAATAATTGGCTTAGGCTATGTCTTTATCTGAATAAGTGTAATTAATACTCATCTGCTTTTCATGGCACTTTTATGAATCTAACAAATATAACTTTAATTCAGTCATCTGAAAGACATATCGCAGATTCAACATGTTTAAAATTTTAGGATTGAAGCCACAATCTTACTTGAATAAGTATTATGTATTAATATTACATTCTCTATAGTACCATTGTTAATTTAGCAAATCTAACCTTATTTAGTTTTTATTACCAGGTTCACGATTTTACTGGATATTATTATTAAGTGCACCATCTTTTTCTATTGAACATTGGATTATGCTATAGATTATTCAAGTCAGTTTTAAATTACAATCTTAATTGTATAAGCTTCTTATTGTTCCAAATAAATATTTAAAGAATTTTGTATTATGAGTCAATTTTACTAGCCATTTGCTAGCGATTATATAAAATATACGGTATTTAATTAAATGCATATTTAATCTATAACAGATAAGAGCTATGTATATTTTTTAATTAGACTGACCTTACAAAACAATACGTTTGAGACATTTAGTAGAAGCTATATATATGGATCAACTTTGGCAAGAATTCAAAAATAATCAAAAGGAAGCCTATAAATACAAAAGTAAAACTTGCCACCAATAACTCTGTTAATCTTTGATTAATAATTCTTTGAAAACCTACTTAATAACTAACCAATGAAAGTAAACAGGCTTAGGTTAAGGCGATGATTATTGGAGGAAAAACTGGCAATTAATAATTGTCGCAGCTGATGCTGAAAACGGCTGATGCTGAAATTTTAACCTATTATGATATAAAATTTTAAAATTTTTTTGTATTGATTTTTTCATTTTTGTCTTATAGGGTTAGGGTGAGGTTTGGGGGTATATTTGATATTTAAAGAGTATTTGTAAATTTTAGCAGGGCTTATAGTTTCAAATCAAGATCCCAAATTTTAGCATCAGCCGTTTTCAGCATCAGCTGCGACAATAATTGACAGTTAGCAGCTAAAATTGTACTAATTCAATAAATGAATAGTGTGTGATAAATAATAAAATTAATATATAGTTCATGTGGAAAGCATCTTTAATTGTAAAATATTTAAACTTAAAATAATCTGTCGTAAAAAAAAAGATAAAAAATTTTTATATTTAAAATTTTAATATTGAATTTTACTAACTATAACCGGCGGTGATCATCATTGGTGTGTAATTAACCAATAAATTTGCAGGATTAGGTGTAACATGCAAATCAGTTGTGTAACAAAAATAAAAATTTTTTTTAAAAAAAATGCTAATATCTCAAGAATTCGTCTATGAAACTATCTTTGACATTCTAACAAAAAAAATTCCTTGCTAAATTTTGCATATATTAGACACTCTACTAAAATCCAGGCCTCACCCTAACCCTAAAGTAAATGAAATGAACTTTTTTTGTTTTATTGTTATTGATTAATTACACACCGGTGATAATCACCGCCGGTTATTTGTAGTTAAATTCTTTAATATTTATAAATGTTAATATTTATTAAAATTTTTATATTTGTTAGTTTTTAAATTTTCACATTTGGTCACGTAATAGTAGTTTTTATGCCAATTTCCGATGTTAGTAAGATTAGAAGTGATTGTCATCACGTAATAGTAGGTTTTTTTGCTATGGATAGAGTACTAGTTTAATGCAGCTATTAATTAGCACATGAGCATCCAGACTGTGTTTCTAGCTGTAGCAAAGGAATGAATTAAAGACAACATCAAATACAACTTACAAAATTCTGAATTGTACAGGTGTCTTTAGCAGCATGGGCTTATTGATGCTAAGATATACACGAAAGAACAAGTATATTATTGGGCGACAATATTTAGTAGGCAGACATATATGTTCAATTCGAAAAATCAGCTCTTATTAGCAAAAAAATATCTTGAAGAACAATAAGGCTTCAAAATTACCTACTATGTAGAAAATAGTTTTGTAAAAGCTCTCAGCTTCATTATACTATTGTTAAAACGTATTGGTATTAAAAATTTGAAAGAAGTTGTCATAGATTCTATTTTTAAAACCAACCAGGAGCAGTTTGAATTATTTGTTATAAATGCCAATTATAGAGGATATGGAATGCAATTAGCATACCTGTTTCTTTTGATGTATGATAGAACAGATGAATCATATAATGATTCAAGAAACATAACTTGTACATGTGTACAAGCCCTATGAGTTTTTTAGTAGCCTCCGGAATAAAGAATTGTTGCCAGCCTTTGTCCCGCTAGATAAAGATGCAGGTGAAATATCTGCAGTAGAAGAGGCTTAGTCATAGACAGCAAACTTACAACTATGTTACTGGCAATTAGATCATGCAATTAGCTGATCATTGGCAAATTTTATATATAGATATATATCGATTACTAACAGGTCAGATATATATCATTACTAAATACCTCTGCCGATTTCTATCGATAGTGATAGTAATCGATATATATCTATGATGAATATATATCGATTACTAACCAATTGGATATATATTGATTATAAACACCTCTGCCGATTTTTATCAATAGTAATTATAATTGATATTATATATATCTATGATAGTTAATAATCGATATATAACCAATATACCAATAGTAATTATAATCGATACATATCCATAATAGTTAATAATCGATATATAATCAATTAGGGTTCCTCAAATTCAAATCAAATCAAATATTGGATCAATTTGAATTTGAACAAATCAAATTAACTCTGATTTGAATTTGATTTGATTCAAATATTTGAATTTGAATTTTTAATAGTAATTTTCAAATCAAATCAAATATTTGTCAAATCAAATCAAATTTGGCCATATTTGAATTTGATCAAATCAAATATAGTCAAATTTGAATTTGAATTTGATCAAATATTTGATTCAAATATTTGAAGATCAAATCAAATTGCGGAACCCTATAATCAATATAAAAACAATTAATATTTTGATAATAAATCACTTATAATCAGTTAATCAATATTAATTGCAAATTTTATAAAAAAAACTTTACCGGTAAAAATTTTTTATTAAAAAAAAAAACCAAAAATACAACAAATAAAAAAACAAATACTCAAACCCTAATCCAAACTCTAACCCAAACTCTAACTCTAACCCAAACCTTAACCCTATTCTAATCTATACTAATCTAATCTAATCTATACTAATTATCTAAATTAACTCTTTCTAATAACTCCATATGTGACAATATATTATAGCACTATTGACACAATAATTATGACACCAACGATGGCTCCAACTACAATCAGTGATATACTAATTATGACACCAATGATGCACTAAACAATAGCTCCAACTACGGTAATTCCACAAAACAACTTGAAAGACAACTAAATTATTAATCTAAAAGAAAAAAAAAAGAAGTTAGTTAATGCAAAATAAGCGAAACAAAAAAAAAATCAAATGAAAAGCAAAAAGAAACAAAGCAAAAAAAGCAAGCAAATCACAAAAGCAAAAAGCGCAAAGCAAATAAAGCAAAAAATAAAAAACAAACGAAGCAAAAGACACAAAGCAAATAAAGCAAAGGCAAAAAGCAAACAAAACAAAAACAAAAAGCAAACAAAGCAAATGCCAGAAAAACAAGTGCGAATGCCAGAAAAACAAAAAAGACTACCTTATATGAACACAAAAAAAACGAGCAAGACCACCTGTACGAATGCCAAAGAAACAAGCAAGACCTCTTTACAAAAATGCAGAAAAAACAAATAGACTACCTATAAGAACGCCAAAAAATTATACAATACTATTTACAAGAATACTGAGAGAAGCACATAAAGCCATTCTACAAGAACACCAACGACACTAGCTAGCAACACCAATGACGACGACACCAACGACAACACCAACTACAACACTAGTGACAACACCAACTAGGACAACACCAACTAGAACAACACCAGTGGCTTCAACAATAGCACCAACGACAACACCAACAACAATACAAAAAAAAAGATTAGTAAGTGAAGACAAAAAAAAACAAACAGATAAAAAAAAATAAAAAAATATTGATTATCAAANAAAAAAAGATTAGTAAGTGAAGACAAAAAAAAACAAACAGATAAAAAAAAATAAAAAAATATTGATTATCAAAGATGTTCATTATTTTTATATGATGCACAACCATATGAAAATAAATAAACAAAAAAAATAAAAAAAAAATAAATAAACAAAAAAAAATTTAAAAAAACTGTAAATAAATCTATTTTAGATCGTTAAGAGTCTTAATGATCTATTTAGATTGTTAAGAATCTTAACAATCTATTTTAAATCATTAAGATTATTATTAAGAATTTTAATGACCCTAAAGTAGATCGTTAAGAATCTTAACAATCTATTTTAGATCATTAAGAATCTTAATAATTTAAAATAGATTGTTAAGATTCTTAACAATCTATTTTAGAATCATTAAAATTCTAATAATAAATAGATCATTAAAATTCTTAACAATTTATTTTAGATCATTAATTATCTAAAATAGATCATTAAGATTCTTAACGATCTAATTTTTAGGATCATTATTAATGATAAATAGATCGTTAAGAATCTTAACGATCTATTTTTTTAAATTTTTTTTAATTTTTTTTTTAATATAGAATACAGTTTATTTGCATAGTTTTGGTTCTAATTCGGTACCTCTGTACTTTTCACTTGTATGATAGTTGTTTTCTATATTTGGTTTTCCTTTTTTTGGATTTTTTTTGTTTATATTATTTTTATTTAATTAAACAAATAAAATTTTTCCTTAGTTACCGTGAAAATACTTGATCAAAGATCAACCTGTCTTTGCCTTCTTTAATACCAAATTAGTCTAAAAAATACATTTTTATATATTCTATACATTACTGTATACTCTTTATTCAATTTAAATTTATTATTTCGAATTCGTAAACCATTACTAGAGTACTTTACTGCCCAACCACCCACCCACTTTGCAAACTTACATTTTATTTATACTTTTTTTGATGAAATTTCTTGTTTGAAATTTCTTGCTACACATTCTAGTAGGTCTCGATTTCAGATTAGCAGATCCGCGCTGATTTTCTTTAAAAAGATCGATTCCCGAACATAGTGGCAGTGTATTTAAAATTCACTGACACAAATGGCTTATGTCTATTTTATGATATAAAAATTATCTTTATTAACGTTAATCTTTATATTAACTGTATTTAAGCCTCAACTACTATTTATTTGTTAAAAAAAATAAAGATTAAAAACTTTTTTTATTTATTAATATCTTATAATTTATTATAAAACTGTAACAAGCAATTTGATATAGTATAGTCCTTTTTAAAATTGTGTAAGTTAAAAATTTTTGATCGAAATTTAAATATTAGCTAATTGGCCATTGGTTTGCCAACCAATTGCTAAAAAAATTGGCTACAATAAATTGCCAATACTGAACAAATGTACTGAGCAACATGGGTGGCACTTTGTGCCAGCCATCGTACTAACAATTCATATAGAATACAGATTGAATAATTGAATTAGATTCGTCCAGATTCAAGTTATATACAAAGTAGTATTCAGATTCGATTTGAATGGCCTTTAATTAAAGAATAGGATCGAGGTACTATCTTTGTTAACTCTCATAAATGATTAATACTGCAGTATGTGAAGCTACTATAATTTAAACTTATTAAACCTAAGAATAGTTTTTTGTCTTATTATAAATCTTCATCATGACGACTAATTCACAGACCGTATCAAACATTTAATATTATATTTTAGAATATAATTTTATTATTTTACGGTTTCTATAAAACTCGTGGGTACAGAAAAATAGAAGTTACTGGCTAGTTATTATTAATTGGAAAATCACAGATCAAGGGTACAAAATCGTATATGGTAATACGGCAGCGATCAATTAATGACCCCTTCTAACACATAGTTTTAGCTTTATAGCTAAGTTCATATTTATTTTAAAAAAACCAATATTTAATTCCTAATTTTAATAGCGTATAATGAATACGAACAGCTGGTATAAACTGAAGTTTCTTTACCCATTAACCAGTGACTTTACTCAGTAAGACACGCACATTCGGGCCAGTTTCCTTGCAAATGATCTCTCGATTTCGATTTTTCATACTCTAATTCAGGTACACAAAGTATAATAAGAATGCTTTCGTCACCTCAGAAATTAGTAGATTCCATCAATCCTACAGGTTTGAAATGGAAGAACTCTATTATAATTGTTTAAGCGAACATACTAATAGCTAAGCTACAATATTAGATTTGCGGTCTTAAACTTGCGGTGTTAGACGTGAATAACAGAAATTAGAACCAAATATAATATTGATTCAGCAGAGATCAATAGTTCGAAAAGAAGTGTGCGTATGTAGCGGTTGACCTATACCAAAAGATCTGTTGTGACTATATGAAATGACAGTGCAAGGTGAGTTTTATTTCATTCTCAATTGACTGCGCCATTTATTGTTGCTTTTACTTATTTGTATTATTCGCCATATTTTCATTTCATGAGTCAGAAATTGTGTCGTAATTCTCAAAGAAAAAAAAATTGCATTTATAGAGGCATTTAGGCATTTCTGTATATAGCTGTAATTTCAGATGATATATTCGATCTGTTTTTTTTCTTTAATATGAAATAAAGAATAAGTGGTTGTCGAATTCTAAAGATGATGGTACAACCATCTATAAATTCTTTATTATTTTGTTAATTGGAGGAATCCTCTGTATTGAAATTTTGGAGAGCCACGAAAGTTCCTTTATGATTAAATTCGCGAGAGTATCTTCCTATCCAATTTTGAATTGTTCCCACTTTAGATACATTTTCTTCTTCGATTTCGCTAGCTCGAATGAATTCCATTAATTCTGCATGCATTCCTTGAGCATTTAATCTATTCTCAGGATTTACATTACCATTCAAAAAAAATTGCTTCAACAATTCAATTACTTTTTTCTTAATTCTTTCTCCTCCTTTTTTTCCAAATTTCGAGTTACCCGGGAATACCCAACCTTTATCCATTTGGAATTCTTCTTCCACATTTCTAAAAGATTCGCTTTAGTCAAAGTTGGGAGAATTTAAGACCACTAAAAACATACCTTGCCTGTGGTTCTATGGATCCATCCTCATTTTCTGTGTATAAATAAATAAAGTAAATGAATGTTCACAAAAAAGATAATATAAAAAATAAATAATATAAAAATAAAAAAAAAATAAATAAAAAATAAAAAAAATAGTACATATCTGCGGATTTTTGGAATTTCATGCAGATTACTGACGCACCCCAAAAATTTAGTTACACAAATAAGAGTGCGTCAGCTAGTTGATATCCAATCATATGCAATTTTATAATATACGTCTAAAAAATTTTTAGCTACGTATACACATACTATATATATTGCTATTTATTAACAAGCTTTTTTTTTTATAATATTGCCATCATGTGTTTCTACTTCGTCGCTTACTAGTACTATGCCATGTTGGATTCATTAGGGCAGTGTTTCATCACATTTCAGCTGGTGCACTTTCATGTTGATTACTAGTTCGTCTTGTGCTTCTTCTTTTGCTAGTATTGTGGCAGTAAGT
>QKWP01000442.1:48096-63689 GCA_003550325.1 Gigaspora rosea
TTTTTTTTTTTTTTTACCTGGTGATCTGGGATGAAATTTTTGTAATGTGGTTAAAACACTGTGTAATCGTTAAAGATCTGTTAATCATTATATATTGTTGTAGTCAAAACACTGTGTAATTGTTAAAGATCTGTTAATCGTTATATATTGTTTTAAATAATTCTGATTATAATCGATTTGTAGATATATAACGATTTAATATAGAAAATGATATATATCGATTTTTAGCCAGTTAATCGATAGATATCGTTATTTTTTAATTGATATAAAACGATTAACTGTTATATATCGATCAATATCTATATATAAAATTTTCTGATGATGATGCTGCCCAAAACTTTATAGATATCCTTCTAGCCAAAACTTGCCGAATCCTAACTAAAAGTCCGAAACTTCCATATGGGCCAATTTGTTTCCTTATGATAATATCACATATGTGACAATTGGTTGTTTAATGTAAAACATATACTGTACATGTACACAACTTGTATACATATTTGATATTTGATATCAACGGATAAACCGATATTACGAGAATTAATCGCATGAAAGATTGCGATATGATAGAAAAACTCAAAATTTTAAAAAAAATTTATTTTGGAAGATGTTACTTTATACTAGTGACTTTTACTTCGTAGCGAATATTTCAAAACACCATTTCATACTGCAATATATATTTTTCTGGAACATAATTTCAAGATAAAACTTTAAAAAACACTTTCAAAACACCTTATAAAGAATCTTTTTATTCAAAATATTCAAAATGACAATGATCCCAGTGTTTGATACAAGTAAAAGGTTTGTACACGAATGACTTAAAAATTTTGTACACGAATAACCTAAATATTTTAAATAAAATAACAATATTTGTAAGCATAAAAGTATTAAGAAAATGTATATAAAAATGAAAAATAGTATAAAATATCATATCTACAGTTATTATATTTACTTACTGTAAATTCCACTGAAAACCAATTCCCAAAAATTAATATACTAAGACAACCTAAACGTTTAAATCAAGTATAAATAAAAAAAATACAAAGATAACAAAAACAACAAGACGAAAAAGAGGGTATAAACTTTTGCTAATGCTCTAGATGCCTTGCAAAGTGTTATACCTACCATTTAGCTAACTACCTTTTAATTGTTGTGGAGTTAATTTCGCGAAAAACCAATTCCCAACCAATTTCTATACTAGTGATTTCAAGAAACTTTTTCGAAACGATAGTTTGTAATTGGTTAAAAATATCATTTCATCATGGGATCTATTTTTAATATAAGATAAATTCGCAATAATCACTATCAATATTAATTTGATTGGTACAATTTTAAAGATCTTATTTGAAAACATCACTAAAAGATCCAAATCGGCCCATATACAAAACTATGCCAAAATTCCAAAACTTGATCAGCCAATAAAAATCGAGAATTTATAGCTGTTCTCATGAATTCTGAAACAACTAAAAAATTTCTAATGTCCAAATTCAATAAGTTACTGAGTCAGAATCAAAAGATAACTGACTTTAGCCAAACTTAGAAACTTATCGAATTCGATTACCAGAAAGTTTTTGGTTGTTTCAGAATTTATGAGAACTGCTATAATGGTTTGAGTATCATTTCCTATCCCTTTTTTAGTATAATTCCTTTCCTATTACAATCTTTTCTCCAACACAACTACTTACCTAACAACTGTTTTTCCATTTATCTAACAATTACTTTTCAGACAACTTTCCCGTCCTCTACACTTACCCAACAACTATTATCTGACAATCCTTTTCTCGAAAACTATCCTATCCCCTACACTTACCCAACAACCATTTACCTGACAATTCCTTTCCCAGACAACTATTCTGTCCCCTACACTTACCCAGCAACCATTTACCTGACAATCCCTTTTCTGACAATTATCATTTCTCTGATAACTACTCTTTTTTCAACAACTCCTTCTCCAATGCCTTTTCCTAACACCACTTCCTCGAAACAAAAAAATAAAATAAAATAAATAAATTATTTTTTAAAAAAAAAATTGATTAAAGAAAAAAAAAACTAAATTAAAAAATTAAATTTTTAAAAGTGTAGTTTAAATTAAAAATAAAAAAATAAAATTTTAAATTAATAATGAATTTGTATATATGACATAGGTTAAATAATCATTTTAAACAATTTCTTATCGAAACAGCATTTAATAAAAATAATTTATTAAAATATGATAGATTCGGAAGAATAGCTAATTATTTAAAATACATTATGTAAAGTTTGTAACTCAAAATTTTTGAGTTACAAACTTTGCATGTGATCTTAAAGTTTAATTGATCGGCTAAATTTTTGAATTTTCAATTTTTAAAATTTAATTTTTTTTATTTTATATTTACTGGTAGCAATTTTTTTATTTATTTTTTATTTAAAATGTTTTTTTTTAATAATTTGATTCTTTTTATCGTAAAATAACTAAGGGGAGTGCCATTTATCATCTGATTTTTTGCTACTAAGAGGCTACCCCCTCCCCCACCTGATCGTCAAATATCACAATTTGATTGGCTAAAATTTTTAAAATTTGTAAAAATTTGTAAAATTTAGCATTAAACAACTTTTGAACCAGTAATCCGTTTTGAATGATTTTACTACCAAAATGTTCGTCTCAATGAGACGATTCCAACGAGTCTAAAATCATCAAAATTCAATCACAGGATCCCAAGATCATTATAGATTTGTCTACTTTAATTATATTATTTTCGTATATATTAAAAATTATTATTAAAGATCTTATCCCTTACTTTGTAGAGGTTCGCAAACAAATTTGCCCGTATAATTACTATAAATAAACCTCTGATCTAGTTTTTTAATTATTTAAGATATTTAAATAAAATTTGGTTTATAATATTTAAGAACAAGAATTATATTTTTGAATTATTTAAACTTATATTATAAGACAAAAAGTTTATGTTGCTTATAAGCTAAAAATATTAAATTTTAAAGAAATTTTTTAACCAAAAAAATATTTTACAATATCTTGGCAAATTCTTTAAATTTTGGTTTTAAAAATATAGTTTCTTATACAACTTTGTGGTTTATATAAAGGATGACAACTTTCATTATTGACTTTAAATGATTTACTTGTAAAAATTAGGACTTGTATTAGAAGTGAAAATTTTTTTTATAGACAGGAACATATAAAATTTGAGAAAACCTAAACCTTAAATATTAATTTTAGCTATATACTTTCTTTATTTAAAAAATTTAAAATTTTGCAGGCAAATATATCTGTATAACAAATCAAGGGATAACTTTAATATTAAATAACTCTTGAACCAGTGATCCGTTTCAGATAATTTTACTACCAAAATGCTTGTCTCAATGAGACGATTCTAACAAACCTAAAATCATTAAATTCTGATCACGGGATCCAGAGATCGTTGTAGATTTGTATTATTTTTAATAAATTATATTAAAATAACACAAATCTATAATGATCTCTGGATTCCGTGATCAGAATTTAATAATTTTAGGTCATTAGAATCGTCCCATTGAAACAAGCATTTTGGTAGTTAAATCATCGAGTTATTTAATATTAAAGTTTATAAGATCTTTAATAATAATTTTTAATACTGTATATGATATACGAAAATAATATAATTAAAGCAGTCAAATCTATAATAATCTTGGGATCCTGTGATTAGATTTTGATGATTTTAGACTCATTGGAATCGTCTCATTGAGACGAACATTTTGGTAGTAAAATCATTCAAAACAGATCACTGGTTCAAAAGTTATTTAATATTAAATAATAAAAAATTTTAATAATTTTAATAATTTTAGCAATAAAAAGTTATTTGCTATTAGAACCTGATAATTTTCTGACCCTCCCCCCACCCTAAAAATTAGATGATAAATGGCGCTCTCCTAATTGTTTAGGAAATAATATCGTGGAGATTACTGTGGTGGATGGTATAGCCGTAAGAGGAAGATAGTTAGAGAGATTTGTTGGGGAAGTGTTTGTGTCAGAAAGTAGTGGATAGTGTTGGGGAAGGGTGAAGGGGTGGTTGTTGGGCATCGGTATTGGTTGTCAGATATGTGAAGTGGTTGCGTTGGGAATGGAAAGTAATTGTTGGATAAAAATTCATCGGATAAATCATTGTGTTGAGTTATCCATTTGTTAACCAACATAAAAATTGCATGGAAGTCGGGGAAGTGGTAGGTAGTGTTAAGTGGTTGTTGGGGATATAAAAATTGCGAAGATAGGATTGTCAGGTTATAAATGGTTGTGTCAGGTACATCAGAAAGGGTTTGTTGGGAAAATGGTTATTTAAAAAGGAATTAATGGAGAAATGATGGTTGTCAAAAAATTAGTTGTTGGGAAAGGACTTTCAGATTTAAATTTAAATAAGAAAAGAGTTTCGGTCAGTATCATTATTAATATAAACTTAGTTTCAGAATAGTTTCAGAATTTCAATATAGTTTCAGAATTTCGGCATAGTTTCGGAATAGTTTCAGGCAGAATATTGGAATAGATCGTTAAGGTTCTTAACGAACTATTTTAGATCATTAATATCTGTGCACTGATGTCACAATTGTTAAAATTCTTTAACAATCACATTTCTGTGCACTAACATGCACAATTATTAAGATTCTTACGATCATAGTTTTCATGTCTAATATGCACTGACATGCACAATTGTTAAGATTCTTAACGATCGTAATTTTAGTACACTGACATTTATACTTGCTGGCAAAACCAAAACAAATTCTAAATAGTAAAAAAACAATTGCTATTTATAAAAAATTAAATCAAATAAATAATCTTAATATTTTGTAAATATATTATTTATAACTATAAGAATATATACAATTTGTTTAAATAAAGATTATTAATAAAGTTTTTAAGATATTAGCTTTGCAAGAGTTTGGGATTTGGGATTTGGGATGACGGACAAATCCCAAACTATAGTAAGTCGGGATTTTGCCAACATGTATACTGACATTACGATCATCACAATCATTAATGATTATAATTTTTTATACACTGATATCACAATTGTTAAGATTCTTACAATCATTAAGATTTTTAATAATTATAATTTCTGTGCACTGATGTCACAATCATTAAAATTCTTTAACGATCTCATTTCTGTACACTAACATGCACAATTGTTAAGATTCTTAACAATCATAATTTTCAGCACTAACATGCACAATCATTAAGATTTTTAACGATCATGCACAATCGTAATTTAATTAAATTTAATATTTTTTTTAATTATTTTATATAAAATTTTATATAAATTTTTATTAATTAATTGTTAAGATTCTTAACGATCTATTTTAGATTGTTAAGAATCTTAATGATCTATTTTAAATCATTAATGATCTAAAATAAATCATTAAAAATCTTAATGATTCTTAATGATAAATAGATCGTTAAAATTTTTAACGATCTAAAATAGATTATTAAAGATCTAAAATAGATCATTAACGATCTAAAATAGATCATTAAGAATCTTAACGATTAATTAATAAAAATTTACATAAAATTTTATATAAAAAAATTAAAAAAAAACATTAAAATTAATTAAATTATAGTTAAACTAATAATTTAATTAAATTTAATATTTTTTTAATAATTTTATATAAAATTTTATATAAATTTTATTAATTAATCATTAAGATTCTTAATGATCTATTTTAAATAATTAATAATCTAAAATAAATCGTTAAGATTCTTAACGATCTAAAATAGATTGTTAAGAATCTTAATGATTAATTAATAAAAATTTATATAAAAAGTTATAAAATAATTAAAAAACATTAAATTTAATTAAATTATAGTTTAACTATAATTTAATTAAATTTAATGTTTTTTTTTAATTTTTTTATATAAAATTTTAAGTAAATTTTTATTAATTAATCATTAAGATTCTTAACGATCACATTTCTGTGCATTAACATGCACAATCGTTAAGATTCTTAATGATCATAATTTTCATGCACTAACATGCACAATTTTTAAGATTCTTAATGATCATGCACAATCGTAATTTAATTAAATTTAATGTTTTTTTTAATTATTTTATAAAAATTTTATATAAATTTTTATTAATTAATCGATTATGAATTTTTGCCTAATTCGTAACACTACTAATATGCACAATCGTTAAGATTCTTAACGACCATAATTTTCATGCACTGATATGCACAATTGTTAAGATTTTTGATGATCATAATTTCAGTGCACTGATGTTACAATCATCACAATTATCGTGCACTAATGTCACAATCGTTAAGATTCTTAACGATCATAATTTTTATGCACTAACATACACAATTGTTAAGATTCTTAACGATCATAATTTCTGTGCACTGACGTCACAATCATTAAGATTATTAACGATTATAATTTTCATACACTGACATGCACAATCGTTAAAATTCTTAACGATTATAATTTCTGTGCACTGACTGCACTAACATGCACAATCATTAAGATTCTTAACAATCGTAATTTAGTGCACTGTAATGACGCTGCCCGAAACTTTATAGTTTCGGATTGACTGAAACTGAAACTGGTATTACCAGTTTTGGACATGACCTTCTTGACCGAAGCTTGCCTAAAGACCCAAAACTATACCAAACTCCAAAACTATACTGAAACTCTGAAACTGGCCTGCTAATAACTTTTAATTAAAAATATATATGAATTCGCATTAATATACTGTATATATGCTAAATCAGATTCTATTTTAATGCATACACCTAGCATCCACTTATTTGCATGAGTAATAAAAGAATCCAAATACGCATAAAAGAAGGAAAAGGTGAAAATATGCAAAAGCTAATGTTTAAATCTAATTAAAAATGATGGAAATGAAATTTTACATCTTGTAATCATTAAACTAACCTATAATATCTAATTTTAAAGTTTTATCTCTAAATTTTGGTCTTATGCACTTAGTTACGAAATTGTATTTTCTTTTTTGGTTTGTATTACCTATGCAAATAAGTATACCTAGATAATTGCATATTTCTTTTTCTAAATGGGATATCGATTTTAAAATAATAATTCAGAATCAAATTTAGAAATAACGCAGAACAAGAATACATAAACTACTTTTTATCATTATTAACAGATATATTCGATTTTATTGAATTTTTTATTTAACATTTATCAGGTTCAATTGGTTTCGATCAACTTATCAATAATTATATTTAATTCGTAGAGAATTAATTTCAGGTAAGGTTATTTTGCAATCGTTAATTCCCGTTTTATAAAAAGTTACTTAATTTCACAGGCAAATTAACTAGTCATTGTCGCTAGAGTTAAGTTTAGATCTACCAACTAAGTTTTCAACAAGTGTTTGTCAGTAAAATAATACGGATGTAAATTCATTTATTTATTATGTTGATTGTTTCATTTTTATTTCAAAAAAAATCAATAATATAATTTAGTCCACAAGAATAATGAGGTTTTAACCCCTTTGAAAATTAATTTAATTACAATATTAATTATATTATATAGTTAATGGTTGCGTAGCAACTAATAACAGTTTAATAAGCTTTTGATAAAAGTTTTCACTCCAACAACTTCTTTTAAGTCAGGTCAATATATCTTGTAACTATACTAAATTTCGTATTTTTGTAATTTAGTTAAGGGACAGGATGATCTGTCAGCCAACTAGTTGAAACGCTTATTTCTTGATCATCTGACAAAAAAGTAGCATTCTTATTTTATTTATTGGCCGGAGCATAGCAACGGTCCATAAGTGTCTATGCAAAGTGATACAAAAATTACCTCCTGATGTGCTTCAATTGTAAAAATCTTGCCAAATTTTACTTTTTTGATATACTTGCATATATGGGGTGTCTTCAATTAAAAGGGCCCATTTTTACATTTTTTTGAAAAATGAGTTTTCGTTAAATTCATATAAATTTTGACATGATTGACTTTTTTTAATTATAAATGAAAGTCGAATTACATAATAAAAAATCAAGATAATGTAAAAAGAAAAATTACATGAGGCTGCGTAGAGCCAACACGTCACGAGTTTACCTGATAGTCACCTGCCGTCTTTAACCAATCAATATCGTGAAATTTGATTGATCCCGGATCAGTCCGAAAATCAAAACAAATAATTAAACTCAAATATCTCAAAATAAAATATATGTAAAAATGGGCCCTTTTAATTGAAGACACTCCATATATGATGTAAATCTTATCAGAAATGGAATTTGGAAATTTTTTGTCTGTTCGCACACGTGTCTATATTTGTGCTTTAATGTTACCAACATATGCATATTAATGCGTTTGTGTAATATGATGAACATCATATGATGTGCTCCAAACATATAATGCTATGCATTAGCCTAGTTTATAAAGCGGTAGTTTGGAGATGCAAATACAATTTTTTTGCCAAAAGCCAAAATTACCTGCAGGTCAGTTTTAGTATTAATTTAGGAATATTATATTCATAACACCCATGTTATATATAACACCCTATTATTTAAACTACCAGTATATGGTTGCAATTAAAATTAGCATTAGGAAACCAAAACTTGTATAACATTACACAATATTAGTGGTGTATAACTAAAAATTATTTTTGCACTGGGCCTTTGTATAATGTACATGCATATGTTGTATAACCAGTATATGTACTGTGATTGGATGTTGCTTTGACCTAGATTTAGGATTAGGGTGGGCCGGAATTATGTCTAACCTGCTGGGGGCATTATCATGATGGTGCCCACTAGCATTAAGCTTAATACTGGCCGACCCAACCAAAACAAGACTTGTGTAATGTTATACAGTATTAGTAGCATTTAACCAAAATTATTTTTGCAAAAACAATGCACCGGGCCTTTGTGTAACATTAGTGCATATATTGTATTGAATTCTAAAATAGAAAATCTTGTATAACTATGGTAGTACTATGGTGCCCTTTTTATATAAGGTGTTATATAACACGGTGTTATGAATATAACTTTCCTTAATTTTATTAATTCGCATAATAATATTAACTATTTTTATCTTTAATTTTATTTTTCGGCCAAAATTCTGGACCGCAAATTTGGAGAATTTTCTTGATTTCATTAATTTTACTGCGTGGCATGCTCTTATCATCTTTTTTATCAGTGATACTAATTGAGAGGGCAGTATGACTCTATCTAAAAATGAGTGATATACATGCATGCTTTTAGTAGTGGAGAAAAAGATAGTAAAAATTTCTGAGGAGTAGATGATAATATTACTATAAAAATTAGTCAAGATGGGGCCAAATGGGGATTAAATATTATAAGTAAAGTGGAAATTACCAAGACTATTGGTAATCCTGATACCATTGGTAGAAGAGTAGAAATTGATGATATGGAAGAATTACGAAGGATCACAGAGTAATCATTTTTATTTGATAATTAAAAAAGCTGGCTTTGATTTAATGTGCAGGTTGTGAATGTATTAAATTCAAAGCCAAATGCACTATTATTGGATGCGAAACATCAATAACAGATTTTAAGTTTAAGTTTTCGATTTATACTGCAGTCTTATATTAATTATTGTGAGAAATCCTTAATATATATTATAGTATTCAAAGTACAAAAGTTAAGCTATAGATAAAAAGAGTGGAACAGTTTTATTTTTTAATTTTTTTGTAAATTTATTAGCGAAAATCTGTAACTATAAATATCTGTAAGCCCCAAATAGCTTATTTTAAAAAATATATTGTTTTTTTTTCATTTTATAACCGAGACCTTGCTCTTTTTTATTTATTAAGTTGATAATTTATTATATGCAAAAGAGAAGTTAAAATAATATATTACAAATCTATGAGAAAAAGATGACTCAGGCTTTATGGTGGCCTTCCGCTACCAACAATCTTTATCCGAGGCCTAATTGTTAGCTGAACAGAGTTATTTTATAATAACCTGTTAGACTTTATAATAAAAATTGTTAATATCGATAACCCTGTTTTGACTAACCGGCCCAGGTCACAGTATGTTAAATGAAAAGCAGTCACATGATCCAAACTGCTTGATATAGAGCTTCTAGAATCTTCTTTTAGTGTTTTTCCCATAAGTTTCACATGTCCTTCCACGTTATTCGTTTCCAAGCCACTCCAGACGATTGTATCCAATACGCTAAGTGCCTTTTCTTTTTGGGAGCAGTAAACACTGCAGATCTTTTGGAAGGGGTACGCCGAATTGCCCACTTTTTGAAAATTCTTTACAAACCAGCGACATCAAAAAAAATTTACTTGTAACTGTAGTAGAGACAGTGGTTCTTTCCATATAGTCCAATATCCATCAGAGAGCTGCCAAAGACTTTTCAATATGTAGTGAGTGATAAACTCTAAGCTTGTCAGCAGGTAGTCTATGAATTTTACCTCTAAATGACAAGTGCCAGTTTTGTGGTGAGTAACAAACTCTAAGGCTGTTAGCAGATACTCAGTTAACTGTATCCCTAAATAACGGCTGCCGGTTGTATGTTTCCTTGGTTTTTCTACTGTTTCTTTGAGACTATACTTCTGAAGTGTTAGCATTTTGTTGGTACAAGTGATCGGTGGATAGAGTTACGGAAGATCCTTAAAAAAATATATTGTATTAATTAATTATTTCTATTTTTAACACAAATTACGCAATTATCTTTAATGTGCTTCATGATTTAATTTATTTTATGTGATCTAATCACTTAAACTGGAAAGTGAAAGATTTGTTACAAGATTTAATATTTAATATTTTGCATGCGTATAAATTCTATAATCACAGCAAAATCTTTTATTCAATATAAAATTAGAAAATGTTAATAACAAAAAAGCATAATAATTGAAAGAATAATGATGAATAAATATATTTTAAAGGTTAAATTTGCCCTTTATATTTATGCATTTTTATGAACAGCTTTGAGTCCTTTTTTCTTATCTATATCGAAAGTGTCATTTTCTCTGTAGAAATTCCTATGTTTTTTTTTATTTGTATTATGATGCAAGTTATTTTTTTATTCTTCTTTATAACTAATAAATCACTAGAGCTTAATCGAGTCTATTTGGTGTATAAATAGTACTTATACTTCCAAAATTTTCAGATAATACCATTTTACTCTTTTAGAGTTTCGAAATTTTTAGTATAGTTTCAGGATTTTTACATATAGTAGTTTCAGAATTTCTATGTAGTTTTAGAATTTCAGAAATTAGTTTTGACCATTTAAAACTAGTTTATTTGCCCAAAAGAGTTTCTGGCAGCAGCATTAAGTGCACTGACGTCATGATCATACACTGACATGCACAATTGTTAAAGATTCTTAATAATCATAATTTTAGCGCACTGACGTCACGATCATGCACTGACATGCACAATCGTTAAGATTCTTAACAATCGTAATTTTAGTGCACAATCATTAAGATTCTTAATGATCATGCGAATTATAATTTAATTAAATTTAATGTTTTTTTTTAATTTTTTTATATAAAATTTTATATAAATTTTTATTAATTAATCGTTAAGATTCTTAACGATCTATTTTTGATCGTTAAGAATCTTAACGATCTATTTTAGATTATTAAGAATCTTGAACGATTCATAATGATAAATAGATCGTTAAAATTCTTTTAGATTATTAATGATCTAAAATAGATCATTAAAATTCTTAACGATCTAAAATAGATTATTAAGAATCTTAACAATCTATTTTAAATCGTTAATGATCTATTTTAGATCGTTAAGAATCTTAACGATCTATTTTAGATTATTAAGAATCTTAACAATCTATTTTAAATCGTTAAGATTATCATTAAAAATTTTAATGACCCTAAAGTAGATCGTTAAGAATCTTAATGATCTATTTTAGATTATAAACAATCTTAATAATCTAAAATAGATTGTTAAGAATCTTAATGATTAATTAATAAAAATTTTATATAAAAAAATTAAAAAAAAATATTAAATTTAATTAAATTATAGTTTAACTATAATTTAATTAAATTTAATATTTTTTTTAATTTTTTTATATAAAATTTTAAGTAATGTTTAATTAATTAATTATTAAGATTTTTAACAATCACATTTCTGTACACAATTCGTTAAAATTCTTAACAATCATAATTTTCATGTACTAACATGCACAATCATTAAGATTCTTAATAATCATGCACAATCATAATTTAATTAAATTTAATTTTTTTTTAATTATTTTATATAAAATTTTATATAAATTTTTATTAATTAATCATTAAGATTCTTAATGATCTATTTTAGATCATTAAGAATCTTAACGATCTATTTTAGATTATTAATGATCTAAAATAAATCATTAAGAATTTTAATGATTCTTAAGGATAAATAGATTGTTAAAATTCTTAATGATCTATTTTAGATCATTAAAAAAAAAAATTTAAAAACAAATTAAATAAAAAATTAATTTTTAATTTTTTTTAATCATTCTTATTTAAAATTTTTTATTTTTTTTAATTTAGGCCATACAAAATTATATAATTGGTTTTCATAACCTGGTGTTGTGGCCTTGGGAGAGACTTCCTAAACACGTATGCCAATTTAGCTATTGGGCCACAATCATTAAGGTTAAGATTTTATAAACAAATGTACTTTTATTAAATATTTTGGGAGCGTTTTATTAGATTTATTTTGGGAGAGCGATTTATATACATGTGCGTGTGTAAGAAAATTATATACAAGAAAAAATGCTAACTGTCCCTTCTCTTCATAAAGCGATCCTTTTATATTCCCACCTGAATTACCCAATTACCAAATATGAGGTAAGAGCTACGAATATCTACAGGAATATAGTAATGGGAATTTACTATACAGAAATGTAGTAATGAAAAAATAAAGTAATGGTTCGCGGAAAATGTAGTCACTGAATCAGGTAACGTACGATCATCAAAATGTAGTAATCGATACGGGTAACCGACCGATCACCAAATGTAATCATCGATTCCCGTGATCAGAAATTGAACCCCATCGGAAATAAAAAAAATTTTTGATCAACACCGGCCGGGTCAGTAAAGTGGAGTTTGAAATTTTTTTTAATATAGATAACCAATAGAAATTCTCCATTTGATAATCATACAGTTAATTCGTTAATTCGTTAATTGATTGGTCAATTACCGTAAACTGCCGTATAAATAGCCCGGGTCTGGTACATTCCACCAAAAAAATTAATTAGTAAAAAAAAAGAAAATTATTAGTAAAATGAGAGGGGGGTCTGATATGTGGGAGGGCTGTTTATACGGCAGTTTACGGTAGTTGAATCATCGAGATCATGCTGTGCTTTTATATAACTATGACATTTAAGTCTTTTACTGATAATATCAAACTAGAGCTTGGGTCTGGTCAGCCTTTTTATCCATTTTCATATTATTTAACAGATATTCGATGGATTTTTGCTTTTAAATTTGTATCTAACGAATAACCGGATCCAAGCTCTAATCAAAAACTCAAACATCTATTTATGATTTTTAAAAACCAACTTTTGCGTGTTATATATTCTATATATCTTTGATAGTATTAACTAAGATGTAGATAATGCTATTAACATGTATTAGTGACCCGCATGCTGTATCAAAAGAATAATAGACTTTGTAACAAAAATTTTACAGTATTAATGATAGAAATCACTGAATAGTGAGTAAGTTCGGTAACAGAATTTTTATAGTAATACTCACCTTAGAAATTATGATAATTCTGATACAAACTAACGCACCCACATATTGTGTTATTAAAATAGCAAAAAAGTTTTGTAATAGAATTTTTTAGCAACACATGATAGAAATTTAAATTCAAACTAAATCATCTTAACCACATATTGTGGTCACCAGAATAGTGAATAAATTCTGTAACAGGGTTTTGTTTGCTATAGCTTGCATAATAATTCTAATGCAACTTATTTAGAATAGCAAATAAATTCTATAACAGAATTGTTTTAAAAGTTCATAAACCAATCACATTACTGTAAATTTAAATGCAAACCAACTAACCTTAAACAATTATTGTGATTACTGGAATCACGAATAAGTTAGAAATCGCAACAATCCCATTGCGAACTAACCTAAATTTTTTAACAGATCACTAGAATAGCGAGTAAGTTTGTAACAGAATTTTGGTGACTCATAATAGAAATTGCGACAATTCCAATGCAAACTAACACATCTTAACCACATATAATAATTATTAAAATAGTGAGTAAGTTTGTAACAAAATTATTTGCAGTAACTCATAATAGAAATAACAACAATTTCAACACAGATTAACTCATCTTAACCATATATCGTAGCTACTAGAAACAAGTTCTATAACAGAATTATTTACAGTAACTAACAATAGGAATCATGACAATTTTAATGCAAACTAACTCAAGCTTAATTACATATTATATTCACCAGAATAATAAGTTCCGCAACAGAATTTTATTTACATTAACTCGCAATAGAACATGATGATTCCAATATAGACTCATCTTAATCAGAATAGCAGTAAGTCCTATAACAGAATTCTTTTTAGTAATTCATGAATAAATAATGTTAATTTCAATGCAAATTAATTCACCTTAACCAATATTGTGGTCATTGGAATAGCATGTTCTGTTAAAGAATCATTTACAGTAACCCAATAGAAATCATGGCAATTTTATTACAAACTAACTTAAGCTTAACTGAAATTAAAGTCACTGAAATAATGAGTAAATTCTGTAACAGAATTCTGTTTACGATAACCAACAATAAAAATCATGATAATTCTAATGTAAACTCATTTAATCAGAATAGCAAACAAGTTCTGTATCAGAATTTTTTCAGTGACTTATGAATAAATCATGTTAATATCAACGCAAACTAACAAACCTTAATTACTTTTCATAGTAACTAGAATAGTGAATAAGTTTTGCAACAGAATTATTTACAGTAATCATGACAATGGCATAATTATAATCACTAGAATAGTGCTACGGTTTAATCCCGTGGTCTTGAGGTTCTGGGCTGAGGTTTAAGCCCATAATATAGATGTACTAAAAGCCCAAATTACTCAAGCTACAAGAATATTGTGAGGCTCAAAGGTAGCGGATGAAGGCTTAGAGACATAGATTAATCCCGGTGGTTGGTTACTCCTATCTTATGATAAATCTTAGAGAGTAATTATTGTAGTAAATATTTGACACAATTACTGTAAGAAATAATTGGAACAACGATTGTGAGCAATATTTGGTGGCTATCTTAATGCAGATTATTTACAACCCGAAAACTGATGGCTGAGAAGATAAAGTTGAGATTAAAGATAACACTGTAGCTCTTAGTAAATTAAAATGTATTTCAGGCATGAATTTTTGCCTTGGAAAAGTTTCTTTAGACAATGTCTCCAAAGACTATAAGTTTCCCTTATGATTTAGAACGTACGATGTCTTAGTTATAGAGTTTATAATAAGAATCGTATGTGTAGTATTAGTTTAGTAGTTTAGTTATATTTTTTTATTATCATTGTATTATTTTATCTTCATTTCTTTATTGTTACCTTGCATTTCTTATTGTTACATAATAAATCCCCCGATAATTAAAGTTAATCTATTAAAACAACTCCGACTCAGTTTAAGAGTTTCGTGACAT
>QKWP01000442.1:66311-87515 GCA_003550325.1 Gigaspora rosea
AAGATGTTAAAATTTGTCTTTTTTGATCAAAAATCCAAAATTGTGCATCAAATCTCTAGATTACAAGTAAAAACAAAACAGCCGTTTTGATGCATCTTTAGGTGCTGAACAAGTTTACTTAGTGCATTTTGTTAGAATTAATTAATATATATTTGTGAATTATAAGATTTTATAAAATTTTATTAATAAAATTCTATAAAATCTTATAATTCATAAAATTTTACTAATTTATTCTAACAAAATGCCTAAGTAAACTTGTTCAGCGCCAAAAAATACATATAAATATATTCGGACACAGACCAGTCTGCAGACTTCGGACCAGACACAGACCAGACTCAGACTTGACTAAAAAGTCTGAATATAAAAGTCTGAGTCTGGTCCAAAAATCAGACCAGACTCAGACTTGACTAAAGTCTGGTTCGAGTCCGGTCTGTAGGAGCACTAGCTCTTAGTAACCTCATGTATGACCAAGTGAATGATTTCGTAGAGGAGAGAGGAGTTTTGGCAGCTGAGCCAGTGTAGAGGTGAGTCAGGGAGGTTGTACTGGAAACAGTTGGGTGATGTGAATTTTTCTGGATATATTGTGTGGAAGTGCGAGTATGTTGGGAGGTTGTTGAAAAGGAGTTTAATTTTGAATGATTTCTGGTGGTTACTTTCTGGTGATTAAGTTTAGGATTAGTAAAGTGGTTGGAGCTTTTTTGGTTGTTGTTAAAGTATAACCAGGTGGCATTCCAGTCTATATAGTGAAAGAAGTGTGTCTATTCTGTGCAATGTTTTTGTGATGACCGCATTGCAATTATGTGTGCTTTACAGATATTTCTAATGAAACGCCTTGTTGGGCTTTCGATGGAGTGTCCTTCCCACTACAAGAAGAGGTATGGATTGTGTAAGTTTGAATGGTTGAGGAGTAGCTTGTGTTGAAGTGTATAGTTTCTAGCTAAGCGATCTGCTAGGTTGTTATAGCTGTTGTCTGTGTGTGCTTGGACTTTGTGAAGGCTGAGCTGGATGTTGAATGCCTGTATAGCATTAAGAAGGGTGTGCCAGACTGGCCAAGAGTTAAACTTGAAATATTTGGAGGAATGTCTGGAGGTGGTTAGGAGCTTATTGTATTTGGAGATTACGAACTGAGAGTCTGTAAAGATATCAACTGTGGAGTTGCGTGGTACAGTAGATATAGCTGAGAGGATAGCCAAAAGCTCAGCTTTGTATGATGAAGGCCAGCTGTGCGCTTGTGCTGTGAACTGGTGGGTAATTTGATCATTGTGGATTTGTGCCCAGCCAATGCCCATAGAGCAGTGGTTAGTGCCAATTTCTACCACAGAACCATCTGTGTAGAAAGTGAAGTGCTGGACAGCAAAATTGTTATATACAATTCTAAAGAGATTTTGTGAAGCCTCGTTGTCATGAAAGAGGATTGGCACTAGTGAATCAGTGATGTGTACTGTAAGTAATAGTGGGGTGGCAAGAGGGTGCTTGATTGCTACTGAATAGATAAGGTCGATGTAGTTAGCATTGAATTTGAGTTGTTTGTTAGTAGTTTTCTTGCCCAAGAATTGGGTGGAAAGGATTGCTAAAACTTCTAGAGTGCAGCAACTTGTAATACGGTTTGAGTTAAGGTGACAATCAGTGCAGGGAGAGCATTGAACTGGAGGGAGGGAGTATTGGTTGAAGTGGGACAAATCTATGTTGTGTTGCCAATGTGTGATAGAAACTGTATTGGTCTGTTTAAAGGTTTTTTTTATTTGTCCAATTATGATATTATTGTCTTTGTATATTAGTAACCATGGTTTATAGGATTTGGGTATTGAGTTTGTTTAATAGGCAAATGGGTTGAACCCGTTGGGTCTGATCTCTGGGGAGATAGTATGTTGAAGTTTGTGAGATAGAATTGTGTCTTTTAAGTGTGAGAACCAGAGTGGTTTTTTCCCTCTAGGGAGGTAAAGGAGTCTAGGCAAGATATATTGCCATTCAAGAAGGATATTGTTGTCTGCTGAACTCAATTGTTCTAAATAGAGGATGTGGTTGTGACGTAGCTGTTGCTTTAAGGTTTTGTATTTTGGGTGTTTGGAGAGGATGCTTTCAAGTGGTATACAACTATTGTTAATTGTCTTGGGCCATAGGACACCAGAATTGGCTAGGACAGTAATGCCCAAGTGGTTGAAAAGCTGGATAATTTTGAAGTTGGTTGTGTGTCTATTGGGGCTATTGATAATTGGTTGCAGGTGTTGGAGAATATTGGTTGTGGACCATAAGTTGTTTTGCAGTTGTTGGAGTCTAATACGAGTTGAAGTACCAAGTGTTAAAGAATTGTTTAAACGTTGCAGGAAGTTGCTGATATGGTGTTGTGGCTGGATGTAGTGGTTGGAATCGTATCAGTTTATAACCGGATATTCGGTTTAGAACATCAATCCGATTTACAATAAAACATATATCGGATTTAAATTTGACTTTGCAAATAAAATCGGATTATCGATTTTAACCAGTTTTTAAATAAGGTAGCCATGTGATGTAGTTGCGCTAGAACACTGCTAGAACCAGGAATACAGATAATGAATTTTGTAATTATATACAAAGAAATTTTTATATAGGTTGGTCTCAACGTCAATTTCCCAGAGGTCCACACACAATTTTGACCAAATCCAGCCTTTTTGCTTGTTTACACCTAGCAACAAATATCACATTGCTGCTTTTTCGGGCTTTGCTCGGTCTTGTGAGATGGGCTTTCCATTGGTCCACTCCACTTGCCTCATCTTTTTTCCTTTGGTACCAAGGTACTGGAAGCCCGGTCCATCTTCTTATTTAACTTCATTCACGATCTTTAAATAAATAATTCTATTTAGAATTGTTAGAGCTTTTCGGAGGCTTGGCTGGCTCTGTAGTTTTCCACAACTTTTCAGGGTTCGTCTGTTGTTTTTTTTTTATTATCTCAGTCTTGTGCGATACAGTCGTCACATAGATCATGAAAGCTCCAGATCAGCCACCAGCACTATACTAACGATATAGAGTAATTTATAATTTCAAATTTATTAATATTTAAAACCAATTCGTCAGATAAAAAAAATTGTTCACGGTATATATTAGCAATGTTTTATATTTCTTTTCCTTCTGTTATTTAGATTTTTTATTAATTAAAGTAACTATTATATAAGCGCCACAAATATATTTTATACATTAATTAATTTAATATATAATCTCATAAAGATATTTTCATAGTTAATTGATATAAAAAGCAAATAGGATACTTTGTTAGAATTTTCGTTTTTGCATGCTATATTAATATGAATATTAGAACTTTTTGTTTCTGCATACTATATTAGCACATATAAATTAGATATATTACAACCATAAAAGTTAATAAATAAGCAAATATCCATTTAAAACCTTATCGTTATAACTAACGCCTTTAATCATGATCTTATTGGTATACAAGATAAGGCGAAGCCTATTGCGAATGAAATATAATNCGTTATAACTAACGCCTTTAATCATGATCTTATTGGTATACAAGATAAGGCGAAGCCTATTGTGAATGAAATATAATCCAAATTACTAAGTTCAACATATATATCTTTAATACAAACCAGATTATAAACGATAAATCTGATTTAAATTTTTTTAAAAAAGATATATAATCGGTTTATTTTTTATAAAAAAGAATGAATATCCGATTAGACAATTTGCAAACTGGTTCCAACCTCTAGCTGGATGTCCCATATGTTCCGGATATTGTATAAGTTATGGTTTAGTATAGTACTATTAGGAGTAGAGCGTGGGAGATGGAACTTGTGTTTTGCAATTGTTAGGTATTTGCTCAAGATTTTGTTGCATGTTGACTGGGGAATTACGATATTGTGTAGATGATATTCGGTAGGTGGAATAATGACTGTATTAATGATATATGTGATTTGTTTGTCAGTTATACTTTTTGTACTAGCAATACTAGCTAAGCTTGTAGCTTTTTCTTGGATTAATTTGATTTGAGCAGTTTGCTTGTTATTAAGAGTGAACCAGCATCTGAGGAATTTGAATGGCTGGTCCTTAGGAATCGAACTAATATAGGAGTCTAGAAATAATATGGAAGAAGAGGTATGTTTCGTAATGAAGGTGGATTTAGATGGATTGACTTGTATGTCTGCTATTTGATAAAAGGAGGCTGCCATTTCAGTTATTTTTTCTAGCTCTTTGGATTGGGAGATCCACAGGGTATCACTATGTAAGCCAGGACTGATACTGATGTATAAAGGTGGTTAGTATTTGGTGAAGAAGATTAATATACCACGATGTTAACAGTATATATCCTGAGAAATGTGTTGAGATATGAGTAATTAGAGGATCGTAATATATTCTCCAGAAAAGTGGTGTAATTGTCTCTCCTTGGTCAATGCCGTTCCTAACTGAGTATGAGTTGATAAGGCCAAGGTTAGTGATTACTCGGTTTGTACGGTCAGAAAGCAGGTTAGAGAGGATGTTGATTAGTGTTTTAGGCATCTGAATTCTGTGTAGTGATTTATGGAAGAGATTAAAATTAACTGAATCATATGCTTTGCTCATGTCCTGGGATAAAAGCCAAAGTTGGTTTGAATTGCAGGATGCATTTTCAATGATGTTGTTGAGAATGTGAATCGGTATGGCTGTTGAGTTGCCTGGTAAGGCCACATAATTGAAGGGTGAGAGAATTTCGTGTTTAGATAGAATATTGTTTAAGTGGTTAGTAAGCAGTTTTGTGTAGAGTTTCTTAATGTGCTCGACGAGGCTTATGGGCCTGGTGTTGTTGAGGTTGCCGTCAAAAATAGGTTTTTTTGAGATTGGGAAGATATAGCCCTCTTTCCATTGTTTAGATATGGTCTGAGTAGAGAGGCAACAGTTGAAGAAAGAGGTTATTGCTTGTATGAAGTTTGGCCCTGCGTATTTAAACATTTCATAGCTAATTTCTGAGGGTCTTCAGGCCTTGTTGTTTTGTAGCTGGCTAAGTGTTGAAGTCACTTCTTCTTGGCTGAAGCTTGCCAGAGCATCCGTGTACCATGTAGAGTCAATGTTGGTTTTGGGTTGTATTCATCTTGCCATACAGAATCAAATAGGCTTTGGTTGACTTGGCGAGGGGCTGTCCAGTTGTCAAAGTGTTGGTCTTTAATAGCAGATGGGTCAGTAATTACCTCCTGCTCGAGTTTTATGTTGTCGAATTTTACGAGATCCTTGTGTCGGTTTAAAATACTGTTAATCATGGAAGTAGGATGAGTTATGAGCTTGAAGCATCTTTTTTGGATTGACTCAGAGATTTGCTGCTTGATCTGTTTAATGTTTTCCATGTTGCGGGCATGATATAAGTTTTTCCATTCTAAGTTTGCCTCGCTGATCCAATCAGAAAGAAGCTGGTGAGTGGATAGCAACAGAGGTATTTGAAGCTGAACAGATTGATTTAGTGCTGTAATACCCGAGTTAAGGTGGTCTGGAATTGGTAGGTTCTGTTGATTACCTGTTTGATCTTCCGGATAGTGCTGCTAAGTCTTTTGAGGCTAATATGTAGGTGTGTTGCTGCAGCTGAGAAGGTGTGTTGGAAATTGCGTACACTAAACCTTTTGTTAGGAATATGTTGTATCACAGTATTAATAATACTGGTTTGGATTTTGTACTATGTGGCCTCTAGAGATTCAGAAGTATCTGTTGTCAGTGGTGTATTATGGGAAATAAGGTTGCTTTTGACTTGGTTGGAGAAGTTTTCCCAGAGGCGTTGTCCATGACCTTGTAGTCGAAAACTCTTCTGCGGATTCAGGTTTTTTGTCTTGGCTTACTAGTTAGGGCGTATGGAAAGAACCATTTGGATATAAGGATTTTGTGATCGCTCTGAGTACTGGTGTGAGAGTCGTCTATGGTATATTCAGTAAGATATGATATTATGGGGTGGTATACCCATATGTGATCGATTTGGCTACTGTATCTTGAGCTGTACTATGTATGGCTTTGGTTTTGTAAATGGGATGCCAGATCATACATATTGTTGTATGCGAGGAATTGGAGAAGTTTGTATTTGATTGAGCTAGAATGTATCTTGTTGGTAGTAGCATTGAAGTCCTCTAAAACAATAAGGAGTATATTGTGTGATGTGGTCTGCTGTATCCAATAGATAATGCGGTTTTGTGTATCGAGCCTGATAGGAGGGCTATCACATGGAAGGTAAGTCAGAATTTGAAATCGTGTTTAAAGAAGATGTCGATAGCAATTGCGTAGCCTGGGTATGTAATAATGTTATGGATATGTGGAGTAAGGTCATTGTTTATCATAAGTGCAGTTCCTGCTTTGGAGCCCTTTGTACAGGACCAAAAGTAAGTATAGTGAGGCGTTTTGTGAGGTTTGGTGGTTAAATATTCATCAGACAAATTGGTTTTTGTGAGGCTAATAATGTTAAGGTTGTTCTCAAGACAGTATTGCTCTTAGACTTGTTTTTTGAGATCTTGGTTAAGGCCTCAGACATTGTGTGTGCAAATAGAGAGTAAGAGGGAGTTAGGTTGGTTAGTAGGTTTGATTGAGGTAGTGCCAAAGTTTGTTTGTTGTGCCATGTTTGTGTTTCTCATTAGCTAGTTTAGCTTGTGTCCATTGGTGTTATATTTTCCAATAGCCGGGAGGTGTGATTTTTAGTTGTATCATCATTGTCATTGTTTGGGTCCTTGAGTTCTTCCGATATCTGTGAGGTACTTGCAAATGACTATACGGTACTAGGTAAGGCGGGCCTGATTCGTGTGTGTGTTTTGAATATGCTCCACTTAGGGGTAGGTAAGGGGCAAGTCTAATAAAAAGTCTGGGATGGAGTTAATCATAAAGTGTGACCGGAGGGTTTTCATAGTAGGAGCTATATTGTGTTGTAATAAGATTGGGAGTGATAGTTCAATATTTAGATCAGAGAGGATAGTTTGCAAGTTGGGTAAGTTATCTGGAAGCTAAGGTAGGTGTTTGGGGTAGGGTGGGTTTGCTAGCGGTTCCTCAGGGGGGTTAGTAGGGATTTGGATCCACTCCTCTGGGAGTTTAATGAAGTAGTAATGTTTTCGTAATTCTTTAACGGCTTCTACTAAGTTTTTTGGTGTTTTGACCGGAATTGGAATGTTGAATTCTTCCATAATTTGGTCTATTTTGGGAAGCATAGGCTTATCAGTAGGATTGGCCTGCATGATATTTTTAGGCAAGGGGAGCCTGAATTTGTAATAAGGTGTTATTTGTTTTAGGAATTTTCTAGCTTCCTGATCACTAGTGATTGGGAATGAAAACTGGGTAACTGTTTTGATTTTGTTTGTATCAGACAGGAGTGGAAGCTTTGTACTGAAATAGTCATTGGGCAAAAGCTTGAATATATAGTATTCTCTGAGTGTAGCAACCACTTCTGAGAGTGGGACATCTGAGATAGCGGGGTTGAATGGGAAGAAGCTCTTAACTCTGGGGTTAAGTTCCTGATAAGTGGAGAGGAGAGGCTTTCTTTTAGGTGGCAAGTCAAAGTAAATATCAAGGATCCAGTCGTCTATTTTATAGTAGTCAGTGAGTTTTCTCTTGTATTCAGATATGTATGGTAAAGCTGCTCTGTGCTTGATTGGGAAGTACTGGCGCAAACTAGGGTTAGCTCTTTGTAGTGTGAAGGAAGAGGAGGAAGTTTTACAAAGTATGCTTCTGGGAGTTCACTGAATTTGAAGATTTTTCTTAAGCCGTTGACCACTCCTTTGGTATGTGATCGCTATTTGATAGGGTGTGCAAAGGTGAGAATTGCTTTTATTTCCTTAGTAATTTGGTCTGGATGCTCGGGAAGTGGAAGTAATCTCTCTTCAATAGCTTTTTGAATTTCTTTTTTAAGCATTTTGGGATCTTCAGCATCTTTGTCTTTGATTTGCAAGAAGCCTCGTGCATATCGTTTTAGCTCATAGGTAGCTTTTATTGTAAGTTTAGCGAAGTTGGTACTAGCGAAATATTGGCTAATTAGCATTTTTCTGAGCATTGAGTAAATGATAGTACATGTTTCCCAGTTGGTGTATGTAACTTTATTTTCCTCTTTGTATGTCTCAAGGGCATCGTTATATAGGCTCATGTACTCCTTCTGGTGTGCTGGTTGGGTTCTTTGGTTCCTGGTGAAGGTAGTGAAAATCTTGTATCCCGGTGGACGAGTTTAAAACAGATAGCCTCAGGGAGTTTAGGTTGTTTAGGGCTTGTTGTTAGTTTGTATTTAGTAAACTTGTAGATTCCTGCTGATGTTGGTAATGCTTCTGTGATGGTATCAAATGACCAGACTTCTGGATCGAAGGGTATGTCATCTGGTATTTCAAGTTTGCTTTGTACGGTGGTTGCCCATTCCATGTGATCTATGGTATCTGTAAATGGTATGTTCAGGTGTATCTTAGTAATCTGGCTGTAGAGTGATCTGCTGCTACCAGGGGCATTCTCGAGCGTGATTTTAGATGCTTTGTTAGAAAGAGCAGTTTGTGGTGATATGACCCGCGAGCATTTTTTGCTAGTATTTGCCGTAGTGGCTGGATGTGGCTGAGCAACGGTGGTATACTACTAGAAATAATAGATAAGGTAATTTGTTTAGTGGGTGTTGATGGTCGTGGTACTCCAGTTTGATTGGTGGTTGCAATTGGCGATAGCTGTGTATCTACTAGAGATAGAAAGTCTGAAAAAAGCGGTGTCTGTACAAGGAGTACTTGCAGGGTTGTATTGTCAGATGTAGCACCTTTTAGTTGAATTTGCTTGTTTTCTTTGTAGCTTTCTACTGATTCGTTATCAGTTTCTGGGTTAATAGTTGCACTATATGGGATTGCTAGGAGGTCATTGGTGCGTTTTGCTTTTGCATATGGTTTTATAGCATTTTCGTATAGTTGTAATAGTGTAGCAAGATCACTGCTTTGGGACGTTTGTGTAGTTTTGCAATGATGTTGACAGAACCGTCTTCTTGTGCTATGAGGTCGAATAGAACTGATTGGTCTGTGTTATCTTGTTTGTATAGCCAATAAGGTGGAAATTTAACCAAATTTGGGATCTTTTCTTGTTTGGTAATATTGGTATAAAAGATGAATTTGTCTTTGTATTCTGGTAGTGAAAAAACAGAGAAGAAGACAACGTAAGTTTGGGCCAGTCGCTTTAGCTGGTTCTGTTTCTAGCAAAGTAGGCCTTGCATTGGGGAGTGTTTTTTTCAGCTGAGTTTGTTTGCGGGAAAATGGTAGGAAGTTAATGAATGAGGAGGAGCTGCTTGAGGACATAGTTTCTGGTGCGGGTTTAGGTGCGAGGGGTGTTTTGGTTTGGGGTTTTTTGTGTTTTTACTTAAAACTGAGGTGACAAAATGTTTTTTGTTATCTAATATTGAGTAGTCCTTAGGACCGTTGTTGCCAGACGGCTAAAAAACTAACTTGTTGTTTATTTTTGAGTTAATCGCTTTTATTTGGGTGAATTACTGGTGAATTTAGACCTTTTTGTAGAAAAGACACCTCTTTTAGGTCAATATTTGGTGCCGAACAACTTTACTTAGAAGCCGAGTATCAAGTTATTTAGTAAAATTTCAGGATATTGTCACGGGAAAATTTTTTCTTTTGTTCTAGTTTTGGTAATAGGGATCTATGGGAAGAGTTTAATTTAAATTTTTTTATTTAATTCATTTTTAAAATTTTTTTAATAAATTATTTTATTATTTATTTTTTGTTTTATTCTTTCTTTTTTATTTTTTTTTTATTTATTAATTTGTTTTATTTTTTATTTTTTTTTTAAATTAAATTATTTTTTAATTTTTTTTTATTAATTTTTCTTTATTTAATGTTTTAACTTATTTAAATTTTTTAATTTTTAATTTAGTTTTAATTATTCTAAATTATTTTTTTTGTTATTAGTATACGTGCATCATGAAAAACCAAGATTGTTACGATTTTTTGAAGCAGTTTACATATATGTACTAGAGTGGCACTCTTTACAATCGAATGAAAAAGTACTTCAGAAGCTCTTTTTATAAATTACTATATGGTAGACTTTATTTTTTATTTATTTTTCTTTTAATTCAGTTTAAATTACTTAAATTATTTTATTTTAAATTATTTTATTTTATTTTACATAATTCTTTACATAAACTATTTTATACTAATAAAACCATTTCTATACTAATACTATACTAATCCTAACTCTAACTTTAAACCACACAAGTACCTCTTACACTAATTCTGCTATCTAACCCATATAACAAATACAGAAATAAATTAGTATGACAACAATACTAGTGATGCAAAGAAGCACGACTCCAGTGATAAAAAAAAGCAGTAAAGTTTCGACAGTACCAAAAAAAAATTAAACGATATAAACAAAAAAAAAGGATTGTATATATATATAATTTGTATAACTAGGGAGGTCAGGTTTTCAAGTAACCCAAAAAATCTCATCTATATCCTATATCTGTTTTGGAACATAATGTATTTTTTTTAATAAACCATGATATACAGTGTTGGGTGATATGGCAGTCAACCAAAAATTTGCTGGTCAAATTGGTCTGGTCAAATTGGTCAATTGGTCAAACTGGTCAAATTGGTCAAGTTTATTATATAAATATTATATATATATTATATAATAAATTATATTTTAAATATGCTATTTAACCAAATTGACTAGTACAGGTCCTTTGACCAGACCGGTCAAATTGGTCAAATTGGTCTGGTCCAATGGTCAAATTGGTCTGGTCAAGCCAATACTGATGAAATAGTAATTAATCGTTAAAAATCTTAACAATTATAATTTAGCAGTTGATTATTAAGAATCTTAACAATTATTAATCATTAAGAAACTTAATTATTATAATTTAATAGTTGATTGTTAGGAATCTTAATGGTTATTATTTAGTAGTTGATTGTTAAAAATCTTAATGTATATTTTATATGCTAAATATCGATTTCTAACAATTAATCGATTATTATCGATTTATATAAATTCGATGATAATCGATCAATAGTTGCATATTGATTATAATCTATTTCTGATATATGGGGTCTGTTCCTTGAAAATGACCTTACGGGACATAGTAAATCATATGATCAAAACTTGATTTTCAAGGAACAGACCCCATATATTGATTTTTAATAAGTATCAATTTATAACTAAATATCGATATATATCGTATATTCTAAACGTTATATATCGATTTGTTGCTATATATCGATAATTATCTGTCTAAAATATTTGCTGATATAATAAACGGCACTTTCCTAAAGGACCGAAAGTAACCATGAAGTAATCGGTTGAGTCAGTTGACACCAAATATTTCAGTTCGGTTAACCAATTAAGAAAAATTTTCTTAGTTCAAATCATTAATATAATTACAATTTACTACGCAATAATATTCTGAGATTTGAAACGTATTACATATCACTCTGGTTATATTGACATCTGGATGTACTAACATCTGGCTATACTGACACTTTTTAAAATTTTGAACCTATCCCTTACTTTGTAGAGGTTTGCAACCAAATTTGCCTATATAATTACTATAAATATACCTCTGATCTAGTTTTTTAATCATTTAAGATATTTAAATAAAATTTGGTATTATAATATTTAAGAACAAGGATTATATTTTTAAATTATTTAAATTTATATTATAAGACAAAAAGTTTATGTTGCTTATAAGCTGAAAATATTAAATTTTAAAGAAATTTTTTAACAAAAAAATATTTTACAATATCTTGGCAAATTCTTTAAATATTGGGTTTAAAAATATAGTTTCTTATACAACTTTGTTGTTTATATAAAGGATGACAACTTTCATTATTTGACTTTAAATGATTTACTTGTAAAAATTAGGACTTGTATTAGAAGTGAAAATTTTTTTATAAACGGGAACATATAAAGCTTGAGAAACCCTAAAGAAAAAAATTATAGTAAAAGTTCCAAACCAAAAATTTAAACTTTTTATTACACCAAAGTTTTTTAATAATTTTAAAAAAAATTTATAATAAAGTTGATAAAACAGAACTAATATTAGGGGGCATCCATAAATAATGTTATGTACCCCCTCATAGTAGCGCTGGACTAGTGATGCCACCAAAATTGATTTTTGAAAAAGGCCTATTTCGTCTTTATTAGAGAAAATTAAAATTTTTTATAAGAAAGAACAAATAAAATTTATATAGATATGTTCCTTATAGTTTCGTCTATTCAAAAAAAGTATCAAATAATTTCGTCTTTCAAGTAAAATAGGTCAAAACCAATTTCATCTTCAAATTTCAATTTCAGGTTTTAGAACCCGAAATGCTTTCGTCCTCATGTATACGCTGGACCCCCCCTCTACCAGTGTTGTCATGGGATACGGACACGGACGGCAGACAGTCTGGGACAGGACGTCCGGGACATGTCCGCCCAGAATTTTTTTTGTCCCGGACATTTTGCGACTCAACACGTGATCATCTACCAATAAATTCGTATAATTCCGCAATTTGATTGGTTTTACCCGGCAGACATGTATCATGTTGGGACATTATTGCGGACATGTCCCGGACGTCCCGTCCTGGACTGTCCGCGTCCCTAAAAAATCGGCGGGACAATGTCCGTGTACAACACTGCCCTCTACTATATAAAAAAATTTTTCAAAATCCGTATGTTTATATATAAAATTTTACAAAAACTTGAATATATTGTGACACAGTAATCCAATTTGGATGATTTAGGTACCATTCGATTCATTTCAATGAGACGAATCCAATGATACCAAAAACATTTTACTTGGATTACTGGATCAATAGTTATTCACAAAAAACTATTGATTTTTTAGTAATTTTATAAGAAAACATAATAACCAATAGTATTTGGCCAATAAAATTTGATCCAGTGATCCAAATGAAATGAAACTAGTACCATTCGACTCCTCTCACTGAGACGAATCGAATGGTACCAAAATCATTAAATTTGGACTACTGGTTCAAGTTTTAGCCAATTTTTTCTAAAAAAATTACGTTATATTTTTTTGACCCCCTAAAAATAATAAGAAAAACGTTATCGTTCGTTCAACCCCCTCTTGTATAATGTTATTTATGGATGCCCTTATATTTTTTATTTAGAAAGTATATAGCTAAAATTAATATTTAAGGTTTTATTTAAAAAATTTAAAATTTTAAAATTTTCGCAGGCAAATATGCCTGTATAACAAATTAAGGGATATACTTAGTATGAAATTATCTCTGATTAAACTGACATCTGGATATATTGGACAATTTCTTTATTTTTTTGAAGTGTTGATACAACCAGAGTGATATGTATAATGTTAGTTTTTCTATTATGTTATAAACAATTACATACTACACTTTGTTTTGATCGAAGAAAAAATAATTATTTAAGTCAATATAAATTGATATTAATCGATAGAATCGATTAAAATTGCTTAAACTATTTTTTAAATCATTGCTCCCTGCTACATCCTTTGCCTTCTTTTTATACTATTTTTTTTACAATCGATACATTACTCTAATACATTCTTCTCTTTTTTCTCTTATTATCTTTTGTCTATCTCATTTTCTCTTTATTTTTTTTTTAAATTCGAAGAACAGAATTCTGTCCAGGTTCCAGTGTCCTGGTATTCCTTTTATTTTCATTATTTTTTTGCTATTTTCTGCTTTATTTTGTTATCTTTCATTTCTTCTTTTTCTCTGTTTTTTTTAAAATGCGTTGGCAATATGAGTTTTGTAATCAAGAGTTTTCAAAATCTTACACTTTAACACAACATATTTTGCGAAAACATCCTTATCTTCAAGGTGAAACAAATCAATTTTGTCATGAAAAGCAATTAGATGCAACCATTTGGGAACTTCCACTTTTTGAAAATGACTTCTTTAATAAAGAGCAAGTAGATAATAGCATTTGGGATCTTTCAGATAATATACCTTTGAAATATGACTTATATAGGGTAAATTGAGTACTTAATATTAATAATATTTAAAACATTAATAATCGATTATATGATATGTAGAATGAAATTATCTCAGTATTACCTGTATCCAAATTAGATTTTTCTGAATCTTCTATGTTATATAAAGTAAATTGTTATATATTTTATAAATGTTATCTAACGATCTACATTGTTTAGAATGAAAACATATCTGTATTACCTTGTTTAGATATAGAAATAGAAAATGGTTCAGTAGATTCGGAGTCTCTCTTTATAGAAGATGAACTGCCTAAGTAGAATATAATGACATTGACCAGAAAATTATGAAGGTACTTCATTTGATGATGCTTATAATGATCTACAACATCCTGAAACAGTGGAATGGCCTAATGATGCTTATCAAGATTTTATGGAAATAAATAATAAGTATCAACTGTTTAATTTTGCTGCCGACGCTTTAATAAATTTCTTTAATAACATTTCAATTTGGATGTATCGCCACTTCCTTCAGCAACAAAGATTAGAAAGCAATTTCTGGATAATTCTATGGTTACTTACATGGAATTCAAAGAAGTTCCTATTATAGCGACTAAAGATATTAAGTATACCTTTTACTATTGATCATTAATTAAAGCAATAAAGTCTTTGCTAATAATCGATAGTATTAATAAGACATTGGTACTTAGCTTCGAAGATAAAAAAGAAATGAAAAATAATGTAGAATCTTGTATATTCGAAGAACAATATAATTCTAACTGGTAAAAATGAGAAGAATCTATATTATTGATTGGACAATGATTACTATCGATTATTCTTTATTCCGACGCAACATCTTTAGACTATATGGGCGGTCAAAAGTAGAAACCAAGGAAATTGTTTTTAATAAGTTTTTTTAAAACTTTAAATTAAAATATCTTGACAACTATTAAACCAAATCTAATAATTTTTTTTATTTTAATTCTATAACTATATAAAATTAAAATAAAAAAAATTTTATCAAGTTTGGTTTAATAGTTGGTAAGATATTTTAATTTAAAGTCTAGAAAAAATTTACTTAAAAGCAATTTCCTTGGTTTCTACTTTTGACCACCCATATGGGAAAATCTTCTAAACACCCCATATTTCTATCTCTAGGTAACATTCCCAACTTATTTCGAAACAAACCAGAATTTAAACCTTTAATCGAGTATCTACCAATCTTAAAGGCTAGCAATTTCAGATTGAAAACCCCAGAAGACTTTTGAAAATTACAAAGAGAAGTCTTTCAGAGATGTTTAGAAATTTTATTCAAGTCTATTGCTGATGGTTCGGAGTATAACTTTGTCATTTGTAATAATATAGTTACCTTTATCCCACGAATTTCAATAATAATAGCTGATTACTTGAAGCCAGTAAGACGGCTAATGTTTACCAGTTATTAAATTTGAGAAGACCTTGTTATTTGTGTTTAATATCAAGAAATGACTTGAATAATATTGACTTAACAAGTATATCGCCTAGAACTTCTAATAATATGAAAGAAGCAATTAATAATGATGATGTACAAAATTATTCAATCCACCCTGAAAAAATGCATTTTGGAAAATAAGGTATAAAATTAATATCTTATTAGTATTATTTAATTAATAATTATATAAACAAAATTTTAGAAATTTCAATATATACAGAGCCATTATTAGGGCGCCTACTTTTATCACCTGATTTCAGTTTATTAGTAGCCCTTACCCCCCCCCCCCCTAGATATGATAATTATCAGTGTTATATATAATTTCCAAAATTTTTGACCCCCCCCCCTAGAAAATTAGGTGATAAAAGTAGGCTCCCTTACTGATCGAATGCCTACCCTGGATCTTGATCTCTTTAAATATATGATAAATTTTACCAAAACGCTTTTGGCAGAACAATGCAGGAATCATGTATTTAATCTTTTAAGTAGCGATTAGCAACGAATCCTAGATTTCATGGTCTTAAAATAATGAAGTGTGTGTTGAATACAACACGCATGATAGCTGATGAATTGTGAAATATAATGAAAATAATAATTTTTATACTTGACAATCTATAAAATACGTATAAAAAGCCAGGGTTAAATAACTATCGGCTATATTAAGTATATTATAAATTTCTTCAAATATATATTGCCACCCAAGAGGAATTGTTTACCATCAATTGTTGTAATTAGCTACAGGTAAAAACAATTATTTAGCTTTTTAAATTGTTCAATTATTAACAATAGTGTAACAAATACTTAGCTTTTTAAATTGTTTAATTATTAACATCGATTTCATAGACATTCATTATGGATTGGGCCAAAGATTTTATTGAAAAATTCAATATATTCGCTAAGTGGTTTTCAACTTCCAAAAATCCACTCTTGGTGCTATCATATAGTAGCTGCAATTAAAGAACATGGGTCAATAAATATTATGACAACAGAAACTTATGAGACATTTCATAAGAGTTATATAAAAAATTCATATCGCATTTCCAATAAAAAAGAATATGAAGCAAATATTAAAAATGGTAAGTCATAACTATATAACCTTTAATAATTATCGCTAATTATCGATTTCTTTTCAGATTAAACGAAGTAATTTAACTTGAAGCAAAGCATCTAAAAATATTGAAAATCCAAAGGGTTCGAGAAACTGTTCTAAATATTAAATTTAGAAGTTTTGGACCAATTCATTCAGCAAAATATAAATAATTTGGACCTATTACAGATCGATGGTCTTTATAATCTGCTAAATGATCTAGCTGAATTTTTTGAAGTGGAAACAATATATATTTATGATAATCATCGATTAGAATTGTTTTCTTCCGCAACATTAAAAAGTACTGATATAATTCATGCTTCATCCAATTTTCATGAGAAGCCTATATTCTCTAATGTTATTATTAGTGGTAAAGCTAAAGAAGAAAATGTAAATTGGTATGGCTTGATAAGTAACGATTTTTTAATATTTTCGCGCATAATCTAATAATAGTATAATATTGATAATAAGCGATAAAACTATAAGCGAGCTAGAAATTTTACTTTCTTGCTAATTGTTTAATTTTATATTTTCTATTAAAAAGGTGCTATTAATACTTAAGTTCTACCCAGCTTTAGATAAGGATCCACTTGAATTTGCTCATGTTCACTAGTATAAAAAGGTTGGTAAGTTATAAGAATGTCCAAGATTAAGACTGCTTAAACATTATAGTTGTATAGGGGGCATCCATAAATAATGTTATGTGCCTCCTCATGGTAGCGCTAGACTCCCCCCTCTACTATATAAAAAAATTTTCAAAATCCTTATGTTTATATATAAAATTTTACAAAATCTTGAATATATTGTAACACAGTGATCCGATTTGGATGATTTAGGTACCATTCGATTCGTCTCAGTGAGACGAATCCAATGATACCAAAATAATTTCATTTGGATCACTGTATCAATAGTTATTCACAAAAAACTATTGATTTTTTAGTAATTTTATAAGAAAACATAATAACCAATAGTATTTGGCCAATAAAATTTGATCTAGTGATCCAAATGAAATGAAATTGGTACCATTCGACTTCTCTCACCGAGACGAATTGAATGGTACCAAAATTATTAAATTTGGACTACTGGTTCAATTTTTAGGCAATTTTTTTTAAAAAAATTACGTTATATTTGTTTGACTCCTCCTACTTATTGAGAAATACGTTATCGTTCGTCCAACCCCCCTCTTGTATAACGTTATTTATGGATGCCCCATACTGATAGATAGTATAGATAGAACTGTATATATAGTTCCAAGATTTGATAAACCAAATAAATATTTAATGAATAGTTTTATGTTCTAATTAAAAGTGTATATATTATAAAATCAAAGTTCAAATATATCTATATGCTATATATCGATTGTTAACAGTTAATCGATAATTATCGATTAGATAGATTTGATAATAATCGATCAATAGTTGTATATAGATTATTACCTATTTTCGATACATATCAATTTTTGATATATATCGATTTATAATCCGAATAACGGGTTCGTATTATTTTACCAACAATCACTTCACCGACATAACATTTCACTGACAAATACTTACTAACAAGTTTATTTTACTGACAGTTTGTTTTATCAAAGTTCATTTCAACGACAAGTTTTTTTCCAAAAAGCACCCTAACTTTAGTCTTAATTTATCTAATTCTACCCTGATCCTAACAAAAATTATCAGAATTACTTTGTCGGTAGGGTCCAGAATGGGCCGGGCCAAACCCGGAAATTTATGGGCTGGGCCAGGTTTGGGTCTAGTTTGGGCTCATATTTTTAGGCCCAATATTTTTATAGGCCGGGCTTGGGTTAGGCCCACTAATTACTGACTGGGCCTGGGTTTTTTAAGCAAGCCTGAGATGGCCCAACAATACCCGGTATTACTATAGTAATAACTCTACGGCCTAAAATTACAGCGTTTCATTCTACCCTGCCTTATAATCATCATTTTTCCTTACATAATAATTAATTGATCATACTTCCATTCGTCTTTTACCTTATTACTAATTATATCCTTCGTCCTTTTCCTATTTTGTTTATTTATACTTACCCTACGTTATTACTATATATAGATCTTTCTTATTACTATCTATTTGTCCTAATTTCCATATATGGGGATCATCTAAAGCCGATTTACTTATTTGTATAGGTGGTACAAACCTAAAAAAAATTTAACATAAAAATAAACTAAGTTTGTGAAATTAAAAATTTAGGGTTAGAGCAATGTTGTCACTTGGACACTTTTTGGACATTTTGGACATTTTTTCAAATTAAAATTACTTAAAATTTTATTAAGATAATCTATTTTAATTTTTTCACCAATGAGTCTAGCACCTAAAAAAATATATAATTATATATTTTTTTAAATTACTTTATTGATTAGTTAAACATGGGACATAGGCTTGGACGATTTTGAACAATCTTGGACGTTGGACAAAAAACATAGTATGGACACGTCCAAATGACAACACTGGGGTAGGGTTAGAGTTTTAACGTTAGAAGCTATAGGGTTAGAGTAATGCCTATTATATGTAAAATTTTATTCCCGTCATTTTTAATTAGTGCACCAAGACAGGTTTATATACTTTTTTTCTTTTTTACGGTTTTTTTTTGTGTTTTTTTTCACTTTGCTCACATGTCGGGCTAATCAGGACCCCGAAGAACTCTGATACAACTTAGATAATTCTAAAAAAGGAAATTTTGTATAGAAATTTATCAAACGTTGCATTTTTTATAGTAAATTTTTAAATTTTGCTCTATTTTATACATCTATTTGGCTAAAATACTGCTAAAATTATACAAACTCAAATCTGAGTTGTATCAGAGTTCTTCGAGGTCCTGGCTAATCCGGGATTATCACATGTTACGTTTTCTGATTGGCTAATTTCTCTTTTTGAATTTGTATCACCCGCACAAATAAGTGCACGTGTCTAAAGCCAGGTGCGTTCACGTGATATAAAGCCAATCAAATCGTAAAATTTGATCTTTATGAATCAGCCCAACAAGACAAAAAACAAAGAAAAAAAGTAAAAAATGCCGAAAATACAAAAAATGAGTGTCTAAACCTGTATAGGAGTATTAATAAAAAATATCAAGAAGACAATTTTATTTATAAGTCAAGCCCTAACCCTAACTTCTAACTAACCTTTACCCTAATTTAATTAAATGATCAAAAACATATAATGCACCTGGCTTTAGCCATCCCCATATATGTCCTTCTATAGATATATTTAATTACTATTACTACATTAATCTGTGACGCATGAGTTTGAATTGGTTCAATACAAGGACAATATTAAGCATCGTTGAACAATCAAAGCCTATATATTATCGCAAATCTGCTAGCTCGATGAAGGTTCAGTAAAGCAGATGTCAAGACTAATGTTTTGGGTATAATGTCTTAATTCAGATAATAATGCGAAGAGAAGTTTTATTGGTGTTGAAGGAATTAAAGATTAGTAATATCATAGAAAATTGATCCGACAATTGAATAATTTAATTATTTATGTATCTTGACCATGTATTTAAGTTAGATGTATTTGCTCTTCATGTATCATTAGAAATCATAAGGTATTATTAAGAGTGTAAGCATAAGGCATTGTCTTAATGATTTCTTCTGTATAATAAAGACTCTTTTGTGAATGTTTGTTATATCGTATCTCTTGAGTTTCCTTTATTTATATTGTTTCCTCATGAATCCCTCCTCATTATATTTATAAATCTGACCTATGTATTCCTTCTCTTGTTCACTATTGCTGACTAAATCTGGCCTTCTAATCTGATGCTCTCCTGATTCAATAGTAATACCAGTAAAAATCCCAAAAATTTTCATTACAGCTATTATAGCTGTTATATAATTCCTAGGACATTAGGTAAAATTAGCCAAATAATTTTTTAGCTAAACCGATTGTTATTATTTTGGTATAATAAATTCAATATTGGGGTGCGCGATATACTATGTAAAACAATACTATTATCATGCACTCAAAACGATAATGCTGAAATCATCTTTATATTTGAAGCTATTTAATTTGAAAATGGTTTTAATTGCATCGGCAAATTTTATATATAGATATATATCAATTACTAACCGGTAAGATATATATCGATGATTAACACCCCTATCGATTACTATCGATTGTGATAGTAATCGATACATATCCGGTTAATCGATTACTATCAATAGTGATATCAATTAATAATTATTATATTCACATAATCATGCTTTTTGAACATTTTACAGGTTTTCGCAAGTTTTCGCAAGTTTTCACAATTTAATTATAAATTTTATTTATTTATTATTATTATTATAATATTTTAAATTATTAAATATACAATATTCGCAAGTTTTCGCTATTTAATATAAAATTTATTTTTTATTATATATTATATTTTAAATATTACATATATTATATATTATAATAAAAAAAATAACAAAAAAAAATAAATTCAAAAAAAACAAAACCAAAAAAATAAAAAAAAATAAACTATTATATTCCTTATATTCACTCATATTTGCTTATATTCGTTCATATTTGCTTATATTCGCTTATATTCGCTACTTCTTGCAAAGTCCCAGAAAGTTAGATCGTTTCTTGCAAAATTCCAAAAGAAGTAAGGAATAAATAAAATAAAATAAAATTAAAAAAATAAGTAAAAAAAACAAACAAAAAACAAACCAAAAATATAACAAAAAAAACAAATCCGAAAAAATAAACTTATATTTCGCTCATATTTGCTTGTATTCGATTATATTCGTTAGTTAAGCAGTTTTTTCTTGCAAAGTTCTGAAA
>QKWP01000442.1:88239-152657 GCA_003550325.1 Gigaspora rosea
TTTTTTTTTTTACCCGGTGATCTGGGGATGAAATTTTTGTAACGTGGTCAAAACACTGTGTAATCATTAAAGATCTGTTAATTGTTATATATCGTTTCAAGTAATTACTTGTGTAATCGTTAAAGATTTGTTAATTGTTATATATTGTTTTAAATAATTCCAATTATAATCGATTTGTAGATATATAACGATTTAATATAGAAAATGATATATATCGATTTAGATATATATCGATTTTTAACCGGTTAATCGATATATATCATTATTTTTTAATCAATATAAACTGATTAACTGTTATATATTGATTAATATCTATACATAAAATTTCCTGATGTTATTAAAAATAACCAAGCCATTATTGAGAAATTAAAAACATTTAATTGGTTCTTATAACTATATGGAAATTTAAGTTAATTATTTTGATTCCAAATTTTGTTGTAGAAATTGGCGAGCCTATTTGGGTCGGGTTTGGACTGGGCCTAATTTTAATTTAAGGCCCGCCCAGGTTCGTCATTTGGGCTTTTTTTTCTTGGGCTGGGCTTGGTCTCATAAATATTTTGTAGGCCTAAGTATGGGCCTTATTGAAGCCCGCCTAATCTAGCCCATTCCGGACCCTATTTGTCAGTGAAATGAGCTTTGGTAAAATAAACTGTCAGTAAAATAAACTTGTCAGTGAATAATTGTCAGTAAAATGTTATGTTGGTGAAGTAATTGTTGATTAATTGATTGCCACCCCTGAATAACGATATGTATCACTGCATTTTAATCGTTATATATTGATTTATCGCTATATATCAATTAATATTTGTATGAAAAATTTGCTGACAATAGGCTTCAATTATACTATTATCTAGATTGCTTTTTCTTTTTCTCTTTTGTTTTTTCTTTTTGTTGTTTTTCTTTTCTTTTCTTTTGTTTTTTCTTTTTCCCTTTTATATCTCTCTTTTTTACTCGTTTTCTATTTTGTCTATTTTTTACTTTTCTCCTTTTTCATGCCCTTTATGAAGAAGAAAAAATTTAAAGGAAGGAAAAATGATCCTGATATGGAATACAACACCAGTGTCAGTGATAGTTGGGTGTATATTGTACAAAAGTTCGAGCAAGTTTGGGCTCTGACTTGAGATGAAAGATTGTTATAGCAAATCACTTTGGGTACTTAGTACTTGGAGAGTTTCTTTTTGATAGAGTTAAATTGTAATCAGTGGCAGCATAGGACCTGGACATCTCTAATATAGATCATAAATGATCTGCATAAATTTAGAGGTTTTTGCTACCTCTAAAATCAAGTAAATTTACTGAAAATTCAATTATTACATATAAATTTTTAGTAATTTGCTAAAAACTAAATTATCATATCTATTTTTATAAATCAAAATAATATATATATTTTTGTGTGCTGAACAAATTTTCTTAGAGCATAAAGTTAGAGTCAATTAGTAAAATTTGAAGAATCATAGAATTTTTTAGTATTTTTATTAATAAAATTATATAAAATATTACAATTCTCCAAATTTTACTAATTGATTCTAACATTGTGCCATAAGAAAACTTGTTTAGCATATAAAAATATATTATTCTAGCATATATAGTTTTATATTTCTTAAAAATTTAAGAGAAGATGCTTAATTTTGGATTTTTTGATCAAAAAAATCCAAAATTAAGTAACTTATTCTAAATTTTCAAGAAATATAAAATTAAATATGCCAAAATAATGTATTTTTATGTGTTGAACAAGTTTTCTTATGCCACAATGTTAGAATCAATTAGTAAAATTTAGAGAATTATAATATTTTATATAATTTTATTAATAAAATACCAAAAAATTCTATGATTATCCAAATTTTACTAATTGATTCTAATATTGTGCCCTAAGAAAACTTGTTCAGCACATAAAAATACATTATTCTGGCATATTTAATTTTATATTTCTTGAAAATTTAAGAGAAGATGCTTAATTTTGGATTTTTTGATCAAAAAATCCAAAATTAAGCATCTTCTCTTAAATTTTCAAGAAATATAAAATTAAATATGCCGGAATAATGTATTTTTATGTGCTGAACAAGTTTTCTTAGGGCACAATGTTAGAATCAATTAGTAAAATTTGGAGAATTATAATATTTTATATAATTTTATTAATAAAAATACCAAAAAATTCTATGATTCTCCAAATTTTACTAATTGATTCTAACATTGTGCCCTAAGAAAACTTGTTCAGCACATAAAAATATATTATTCCGGCATATTTACTTTTATATTTCTTGAAAATTTAAGAGAAGATGTTTAATTTTGAATTTTTGATCAAAAAATCCAAAATTAAGCATCTTCTCTTAAATTTTCAAAAAATATAAAATTAAATATGCCGGAATAATGTATTTTTATGTGCTGAACAAGTTTTCTTAGGGCACAATGTTAGAATCAATTAGTAAAATTTGGAGAATTATAATATTTTATATAATTTTATTAATAAAAATACTAAAAAATTCTATGATTCTCCAAATTTTACTAATTGATTCTAACATTGTGCTCTAAAAAAACTTGTTCAGCACATAAAAATATATCATTCTAGCACATAAAAATATATCATTCCAGCATATTTACTTTTATATTTCTTAAAAATTTAAGAGAAAATGCTTAATTTTGGATTTTTTGATCAAAAAAATTCAAAATTAAGCATTTTAAATTTTTAAAATCATAGTAGTACAAAAAAATAAGATAGCTTTATTTTTGGGTATGATTCGTGCAAAATACAGGTAATTTGCTAAAAATAAAATATTACATGCGTAAAATTGCTGTAATTTGCCAAAATGCTTTATATAACCTTTTTTAAAATTAATCTCAATTTGCTAAAACTTAAATTTGGACCTCAGACCAAATTTTCTGCAATTTGCTAAAAAATAATATGATATATATCAGAGATGTCCGGGGTCCTGGCAGCATTGTATTACCTTTTTCAAATAATAAAATGAAGCAGAATTGTTGAACATAAAAAAAATAAAAAAATCAAAGTCTATACTTTTTTCATTATTAATAATATTCTCTAATAATATTATTTCATTTTATACACCCAGATCTAGATCTTTACTCCTCGGCTCTGTTTCACACTTTTGGTAATCTACAGAAAATAGACAATCATAAGTATAAGTATCTTTTTTTGTTTTTTTTTGCTTTTTTTATTTTGTATTAAAACATTTCTAATTTTTGTAGTTGTCCTAGAGTTTCTCTGATATTCCCCGGTTTTTGTAGTAACTTGACAGTAATTCGATGTAGGAGTTTGTTAGTACTCTTGTAGAGAACCTCGAACTATACATAAATAAGTGCCAATTTGCTTTTGCTTATTTTTAACTATTTTTTTTCGATTTCAAAATGCCTGTTTTGGGGCATATACTTTATTCGGTTTATACATCTGGATTCTACATGGATGAGAGTACAACTAGCCACATATACACTTTTCGTGCCTAATTTAAGTGGTTCGCCCGAAGGTTCCATACTAGATACCATATAATGTTGTTAGCCAAAATTGTTTTATTTGATGATCCGCCAGTCAACAGATGCATGATCATAGTGTAATGTGACACAAATTACTATGTAAATCACTTATAGACGAAATGCCACGATCACCCAAGAAAAAATATTTTTTACTAAGTTAATGAGTTATGTCGACTAATTGAAAGTTGTAGAGCTCGTCGAGACGCATCTAACGGTGATTAGATCATCAAAATCAGCCTAGTAGATGCGGAGATATCATCGAAAAACAATTGGACGACTATGTAAAATTTTATGTAAAAAAATGTTTTTTTACATAGAATTTTACATAGTCGTCCAATCGTTTTTGACGATATCTCCGCATCTACTAGGCCGATTTTGATGATCTAACCACCGTTAGATGCGTCTCGATGAGCTCTACAACTTTCAATTAGTCGACATAACTCATTAACTTAGTAAAAAAATATTATTCCTTGGATGATCGTGGCATTTCGTCTATAAGTGATTTACATAGTAATTTGCGTCATGTTACACTATGATCATGCATCTGTTGACTGGCGGATCATCAATTATGCTTGTAGAAATATTTTGACATTTGATATTTAGTCTGCTGAAATGTCTAAATATTGCCGAAATCCTAAATTATGCCGAAATGTCTAAATAATGTCGAAATATCTAAATAATATCGAAATGTCTAAATTAAGAAATATATGTGAAAAAATATAGGAATAGGTTCATTATCCAAGCTCTAGCGTTCAGACTAATGTTGTTAGCTGAAATTGTTTTATGTTTGTAGAAATCTTTCGACATTTGATATTTAGGCTGCCGAAATGTCTAAATATTATCGAAATCCTAAATTATGTTGAAATGTCTAAATAATGTCGAATGTCTAAATTAAGAAATATATATAAAAAAACAATAGTAATAGGTTCGCATCCAAACAAGCTCTAGCGTTCATACTTTAACATCAATACCTCTAGTCTAGGACTAATTATTTGACCCTATACCAATCAATTCATGCATAAACTACTGACCTCTTGGTTCTAAACTTTTCTAAACCCCAAGGTCCTAAACTATATAAAAACACAAGCATAAGCAAGATGTCTAACATACACCCATATAGCTAAAGAGAATCGGGGAGTTATCCTGCATCATCTGTTTCAGGTCCCTGCACTGTCATTGTAGCTGCGGAACTGTATGTAAATATCATGAAGTAGAGATGCGAATCGATTCTAAAAAACAAAATCGATGATCAAAACCTCAAAATCGTTTTAGAATCGATGATCGAATTCTAAATCTTTATAGTTATTTCTTGTATTGAGTGGCCCAATTAGATTCTATTTTTATTATTTAATACTGTAAGTTATTAGGTTTTACAAATAATATGAAGCAATGTACAAAGTTTTCTGGTTGTTTTAAAGCTATACCAGAGCTTATTGCGCTTTGCAAAAATGTGTGACCTCTGCAGATCATGGTGTCATTTAAAATCACGAGAAATCAGCCGATTTTTCAATTTTAAAGATTTCAGATAAAACATAGACGTTTTTGATGAAAATGATGATCAATAGGGAATTAAAATTTTACTGTGTAAATCACAGAGTCACACTTTTTTGCAAAACGCTATAATTAAATAGAATCTTCATATTTACAACTTTAAAACAAATTATACAAATTATATAAATAATAATACATATTATTAATAACAAACATAGATATTATAAAATGGCTACCGGTAAGTATAAACTATCAGTTTAAAGTTTAAATTAAATAATGCGCATTAACAACAAATATAGCCATTAGAAATGGCTAAGTACAAAATATGGGCTTAATATTTTTAATAACATGTGATTTAATAATAAACACCATATTTAAAAGCATAGAACATTTATTATTAAAATTTTAGACTTCTAAATAGATAATATAAAACAATTACAGTATATACTAATGCTACATACATATAAACATATATAATATTTTTATTGTTTATTTTAATTTAGACATTTAGTCATATAGCATTATATTTAGTCAACTATTTAGACATTTAGTCACATAGTATTTATTTAGTCAACTATTTAGACATTTAGGCAAATTTAGACTTTTGACATTTCGAAAAAAAAATAATGCCATGTCGAAATATATTTAGACACTAATTGCCTAATTGCCTAAATAGTTGACTAAATTAAGTATTTCGACTAACAACATTAGTTCAGACTCAATTGTCAATACCTATAACAAAACCTCTAATCTAGGACTAATTATTTGAACCCGTAGCAATCATTCTCACACCTGTTGAACGCATAAACTACTGACCTCTCAGTTCCAAAATTTCCTAAAACCACATCCTGACTAATACATAAAAACACAAAAATATCTAACATACGCCCATATAGCTAAAAAGAGAATTGGGGTGTCATTCAGCAGCATCCGTTTCAGGTCCTTGCACCACCATTGCAGCCATGGAGCCTTTCCACTAATAAGGTTCACTGCAGCTACGAAGCCTAACTATCAACTAATAAGGGCTTGTACTGTGCCGTGAAGCCTAACTATCTATCAATAAGGTCCTTGCACTGCCACTGCAACCGTGGAGCCTAACTGTCCACTAATAATCCTTGTGCAGCTACTACAGAGCCTAACTATCCACTTATAAGGTCCTAGCACTGCTACTACAACCACAGAGCCTAACTATCCACTAATAAGGTCCTTGCATTGCCACTACAGCTGTGGAGCCTAACCATCCACTAATAAAGTCCTTGAAGCCGCAGAGCTTAACTATCCACTATTAAAGTCCTTGTACTGCTACTGCAGCCGCAGAGTCTAACTATCCACTAATAGGGACCTTGCACTGCCACTGCAGCCACAGAGCTCAACAACTGACTACAAATATCTACTGTAGCTATGACTGATGCTACTAATACTTACTGGGCACTTAAAATAGGGAGGTGGGCAGGAGATAGGGCTGGCCTTTACCAAGGCAATGATAGATAACTTACTCTATTCCAAACAAAAAATCCTTATAAACTTCATTTTTAACGCCCATATGCCACAGCCTCCTATTTATACCCAACATAATGTCAGCTGATCTTGCAATAATGACTGCTCTGTTACTTCGTTGACGAGCTTAGCTTATACTACTTTATTTATAGTAATAATCATTTATTATTTACAACGATGCTAATGCTACATATTTTATTGTTTATATTTAATTTAGAAATTTAGTCATATAGTATTTTATTTAGTCAACTATTTAGACATTTAGTCACATAGTATTTATTTAGTCAACTATTTAGATATTTAGTCAAATTTAGACTTTTGACATTTCAAAAAAAAATAATGTCATGTCAAAATATATTTAGACACCTAATTGCCTAAATGGTTGACTAAATTAAGTATTTCAACTAACAATATTAATACCATACCTGCAACTCAACTACGGGAATTGCCTATTTAAACCCTCTGATCTTTAGTTTCTTATCTAAACTTTCAACCGATTCACCGGATATTTGCATTACCTATGCGGTCAGCCCAGCCACCCGGGTGTTTTTTTTGTAAGATTCCTTAGGACTTTTTCTTATACCCGAAGGTACAATCCGACTTATTCTAAAAAAAAAACTTGGTAAAGTGGTACTTGTCCCAACAGGTATTTACCTACTCTTTGATAACACGCATTCACCGAGGCAAACAACTTGCAGTCAGGTGATATCCAACTGCTACTATTATCTACTTCTGCCCTTATAAGGTTCGCTCCAACCCCAGTATCCATTATCACTTTCCTACTGGTCCTTCACCATTTTCCCAGACTTTAAATCCAGTTGGCCCAGAAGGGTTGATCTACTCGATATTAGGCAGTGATGGACAGTTACATTTGATAACTATGATGACTTAGATGACTTTGTCACTAATCCTTTGTCACTCTAAAAAATTAGGTGACAAGTTACTTAAATAATTATAAAGAGAACATTTAAAGCATTGTGCATCATATGTTTTTGACTATTTAGTTAAAGTTAGGGTAAGGGTTGGTTCGGGATTAGGGTTAGAGCATGTTTTATAGGTAAAATCACCTTTCCAACATTTTTAATAAGGCATCAATATAAGGTTGGACATTAGTTTTCTTGTATTCTTCGTTTTCTCGCTTTCTTTCTTCTTTTTTTCTTTGTCGGGCTGATTCGTAACAAAGTAACTAAGTATATCATGACATAATATAACATGACTAGATGACTAAGGTCACAATTAAAACCCCCAAGTGACATGGGTTTTGTCNGTAAAATCACCTTTCCAACATTTTTTATTAGTGCATCAATATAGGTTTAGGCATTAGTTTTCTTGTATTCTTCGTTTTCTCGCTTTTTTTCTTCTTTTTTTTTTTGTCGGGCTGATCTGTGTCGATCAAAACAAACAATTTGATTGGCCTTATATCATGTATTGTATAATATTTTTAAATTTAATAAAAATCTAATTTTTATTGGCTATTTAAGTGACACATGACTAAGTGACATAGTGACATATGTCATTTTATATTATTTTTTATTTACATGTGATTTTGTCATTTCATTCGTAACAAAGTAACTAAGTATATCATGACATAATATAACATGACTAGATGACTAAGGTCACAATTAAAACCCCCAAGTGACATGGGTTTTGTCTATCACTGGTATTAGGTACCATTATGGTTTTTCTCACCTAGTACCTACTTCTATAACATAGGTTCTTTTCCTCTGGTACCTGATCTGGCGGCCAGATTGGTAGACCTTGTCCCTAAGGTCAATGTCCGGTTCTTTAGCTCTGGTCCAATATTCCAGTTTTGGTAGCACCGTCAAAGATCTTTGCTACTTCTTTACTTGGGTCTTGCCAAATGGATTTTGTTTCCCCGGTTCCTTGGATTTGTTTGTGTCACAAGACAGTCACGAGACACAACTTCACCCAAACGCTCCTATTCGAGATAGTAACCAAGGACTACAGGTAATAGGACCCCGAGCTATTAGTATATAGGTCAGTGAACTAGATGCGTAGCCAACTTAATAACTTTTTTGGATGTAAAATCTTAGATTGCTTAGAAATCAACAAAATTTTTAAAAAAGTTAGATATTCTATTTGCATATTTTTTAACTAAATTTAAAACAGTTAGAGATTGCAAATGCTTATTTTTGGTACCGATAAGGCATGGTTTACTACCGTAGATTTCTAAAAATAAGCTATCTTTTTTTAGATTTAAAAAATCAGAAGTTTATTTTGAAGTATTATAACTTTTTAAGGAATTTGTACACAATAAGAAGGTAGCTTATTTTAGAGATATAAATCCTAAAAAGGTTTATTTATCTCAATGTTTACTTTTAAAATTTATTTCACATACTAATACGCATTCCGATGTAAATAAATACAAACAATTACCTTTTTTATTATTATAATAATCATATAAATTAATTTTAAATTTAAAAGCCATTGTAAGAGATCTAATAATCCAAATTTAACAATTTTGGTACCATTTGAATCATCTTATCGAGACGAATCGAATGGTACCAAAATTGTTAAATTTAGATTACTGTAGTACAAGATATTAGTAATTATATAATTTTTATAAAATCTTAACGATCTTGATAACCAGTAATCCTAATTTGATGATTTTGGTACCATTCAATTTGTCTCAATGAGACGGTTCTAATAGTACCAAAATCATCAAAATCGGATCACTAGATCACAAGATACCTACGAAAAACTTTTGTAACGCAATTTATATAAAGATTGTTATACTGTATAAAATTACGTTACAAACCGTTTTCGTAGATATCTTGTGATCTAGTGATCCAATTTTGATGATTTTGGTACTATTAGAACTGTCTCATCGAGGCGAATCGGATGGTACCAAAATCACCAAATTTGGATCACTGTAGCACAAGATATTAATAATTTTATAATTTTTATAAAAACTTAACGATCTTGATAACCAGTGATCCAAATTTGATGATTTTGGTACCATTCGATTCGTCTCTATGAGACGGTTCTAATGGTACTGAAATCATCAAAATCGGATCAATAGATCACAAGATATCCACGAAAATGTTTTGTAACGTAATTTTATACAGTATAACAATCTTTATATAAATTGCATTACAAAAGTTTTTTGTAGATATCTTGTGATCTAGTGATCTATGATTTTATTACCATTAGAACCAAGACGAATCGAATGGTACCAAAATCGTTAAATTTAGATTACTGTAGCACAGATATTAATAATTATATAAGTCTTATAAAATCTTAATGCTCTTGATAACCAGTAATCCAAATTTAATGATTTTGGTACCATTCGATTCGCCTCGATGAGACGGTTCTAATGTACCAAAATCATCAAAATTGGATTACTAGATCACAAGATACAATATCAATCTTTATATAAATTGCGTTACAAACGTTTTTCGTAGATATATTGTGATCTAGTAATCCGATTTTGATGATTTTGGTACCATTAGAACCGTCTCATCGAGACGAATCGAATGGTACCAAAATCATTAAATTTGGATCACTGGTTATCAAAATCGTTAAGTTTTATAAACATTATAAAATTATTAATATCTTTGTGCTATAGTGATCTAAATTTAATGATTTTGGTGCCATTCGATTCGTCTCGATGAGACGATTCGAATGGTACCAAAATCATTAAATTTGGATTATTAGATCTCTTACAATAGTTCTTCAAACATTTAATTAAATGCTATATAAAGGGTAGCTTATTTTTAAAGTTAAAAATTTTATTATTGTTTTTAATTTAAAAATATAGAATGGGTTATAGAGATTTTTAAGTTTTTTGTTTAAAATTAAAAAATAACTTATTTTAGAGTAACATATTTTCAGAAATATTTTATTATAAGTCAGATAATATGTTTGCTTATTTTTAATAAATTTTTATAAGTCATATGGTAAAATGCTTATTGATATTAATAAAAATGCTTGCTTAGAGCTATTATAAAAATTTTTAAATTTTTTGTGACCTATATACTAATAGCTCGGGGTCCTCAGGTAATGTACCCAACCAATCGACAGGAAACAGTTACTGGAACACAAGTCTATTTTTCAAAACATCGTCAGTAGGATTTGAACCCTAAATCTTCCACTTGGGGTGAATTCTTAACTATTTTTGGGGGTCATTTAAAGCCGTGTCCATCACATGACATAGAGCCAATAGGATTGTTTATTTTAATTGACACAGATCAGCCCGAAGAGACAAAAACAGCGAAAAAAAAGCGAAAGTTGCAAAAATACAAGAAACAACAGTCTAAACCCATCTTGGTGCATTAATAAAAAATGTCAGGAGGACCAATTTTACTATATGATATGCTCTAACTCTAACTTCAAACTAACCCTTACTCTAACTTTAATTAAAAAATCAAAAACACGTGACTGGACACGGCTTTAGACGTCCCCTATTTTTGTATAGATCTTTTCTATATTTGGGAGGTCCCATAGCAAAAGGTGGCTCTGGGCCAGCCAATCAAAATTTAAGATTTTATTATAATAAGTTTATTTACAAATCCTATTTTCTAAAAATAATTTTATTTAATTAAATTTATTAGTAAAAAAGTATATAAATTTAATTTTTTTATCGCTATTATCATAGTAAATATTAATCATGTGATGATCTTTAATCATGATTTTCTCAAAATCACATGATTGTCCCACAGCCACCTTTTGCTGTGGGAGCCCCCATTTAGTAATATTGATACTTATTTTTGGGGGTCGGCTAAAGTGGAGTCAAATCATATGATATGAAATGTGATTGGTCAAAAAAACATACATCAATTTTAATTTTATAAAAGCTAAAAAATTTAGTCGACAACTATCTAAGTAAATGCAAAAAATTTTTTTTATTTTAATTCTGAGTTCTCTAGAATAAAATAAACAAATTTAACAAATTTGTTTGGTTGTTTATTAAGATATCTTAGCTCAAAGTTATGTAAAAAATTAAATCGCTTTTACATAATTACACAAATACTTGTGCAATAATCTTTGAACGAAAATAATTTGATAACTATCCAAGTAAATTAAATGAATTTTTTTTATTGTAATCCTAGAGATTTCTAGAATTAAAATAAAAAAGTTTATCAGATTTTTTTAAATTGTTGTCAAGATAGTTTCATTCAAAGTTTTGTAAAAATTTGTAAAGCTTATACATAATTATGATAACGAAAGATATCATATCTCTTCAAACAAATTCGATGCCCTTTTTTTTTTTAATTCAGAAATCTTTAGAATTAAAATTAAAAAAGTTTACTGAATTTACTAGGATAATAGGACCCTGAAATTAGGGTTCCGCAATTTGATTTGATCTTCAAATATTTGAATCAAATATTTGATCAAATTCAAATTCAAATTTGACTATATTTGATTTGATCAAATTCAAATATGGCCAAACTTGATTTGATTTGACAAATATTTGATTTGATTTGAAAATTACTAATAAAAATTCAAATTCAAATCAAATTCAAATTCAAATATTTGAATTAAATCAAATTCAAATCAGGGTCAATTTGATTTGATCAAATTCAAATTGATCCAATATTTGATTTGATTTGAATTTGAGGAACTCTACCCAAAATATACATAGATAGATCAGGTATTAGTTTGCTTATTTTTGAGGTTTTTATGCAGATTTTTTCTATTTATAGTAATTTTTTGCATATTTTTGAAGTTTTTATGCAAATTTTTTCTTTTTTAGTAACCCTATAATTAACCTGACCTATCTATGTATATTTTGGGGTCCTAAGATAATTATTGAGATTCTGTGTTCAAAGTTATTGCACAAGTGTTCATTATTGTAATTATATATAAGTATTTTCAGATTACAGAACTTTGAGCAAAGATATCATAATAACTATACAAGCAAATTTTGATAAACTTTTTTTTATTTTAATTCTAGAGCTCATTAGAATTAAAATAAAAAAGTTCATTGTTAGGTAATTGATGAAATGCTATTGATAAATTTTAAAAGTTTAAGTTTCATAAAATTGATATAAAAAAAAAAGACTTTATTTTATTTATAAACAAAAAACTTATTTTCTAAAGAACAAATTTTACTGCTAATTAAATACAAGTTTAATGATTATTTTAAACATTTCGATAAATGCAAATATTAATAAACTCACAAAATTGATGCAAATAAAATGAAGCCAGTAATGGATACATTATAGAATTGACAACAAAATGCAATCAGTAATTGTAGTCTCTATGAGTTTGAATAAGTGCTTAATTAACAAAATTACGGTTTGATAGATATTAATGAACTTGAATTTTAAATATATACCAAATTATATACTCATTAATTACTCGAATAAAATTAGATACTTATAACGGTAAACCTTCACAGATTTTAGATACTTCAATTAACAAATATTCTTTATTCACTAAATTAATGTGAAAAAAATAAAGATATTCATAAATAAATTAGTTAAGTGCTAAATTAATGCTTAGTCATTAAATTAGCATAAATAAAATATAAATAATTAGATATTTATTTATAATAGTAAATTTTAAGAATAGCGTATTCAGTGATTCAACTAATGAGTATTGTCTATTATGCGAAAAGAATATTTAAATAATTTATTTAATGCTTATATTAAGACGCTCCTTCACTAAATTAATGCAATATACTGAAACTAGTAGATCCTTATGAACTTGAATTAATTATTTTAAGCGCTTCGATTAATAAACAGTTGATAAAAATATTTGTAAACTTTGATGACTTTAACTCAAACTAATACACTTACCATTAAATTAATACAAATAAAAATAATAAGTTATATCTTTTAAATAAATATTTATGAGATTGAATAATTTAATATAGTGCTCTGATTAACGAATGTTCTTTATATTCCCCAGAATAAAGTTTTTAAAGAGCTTTAATATACAGAGACATCTAGAGATAGAATAAAATGTTCATGATTCAGAATCATGCGCATTTTATACATTTTTTTAAATCATGCGCATTATGCACATGATAAAAAAAAACAAGTTGATTGATAGGTAAAATGCGCATAATTCTAAAACATGCGCAATAAATACGCATGATTTAAATCATGTGCATGAATAAACCAATCTCAAGACTATTACTGCTCCTAATAAATTAAAAAAATCTAGGGTTCTAAGAATCTACAATACCATTGAGTAAAGTCACGCCTCCATCGATATAAATACGAATAAATTAAATAGCAGATAAGTAAATACATGTGTTTTTGTTTAATTAACATTATAATGTTTTTAGAAAGATATCACATAGCTAAATATATTAATTACTTATGACATAGAGTAAATTTTGCTACGTATGTACTTAATCCAATCGTAAAACTAATATATAATATAAAATTCAAAAAACCCTGAAATAACTAGCATAGAAATTAACTTTTGGTCATCGAGTGAAAAATTTTTCAGCACAAAATTTTTAATATATTATTTAAGAATTGATATTAGGTTATATTGAAATTAGTGTTATAGATTAATCATGGGTCAAGACTTTAGTATTCCCATTATCCTAAGCATCATTATGAGAAATCGGCATCAGAATTCCTTTAAGAATCTTATCAGAATGGCACATAAATAGATTTTTCTTTCACACTCGCAAAAACAGTACCAATTAACCTTTAATGTGTTTCAAATAATTCGATTAATAAACTTATTGAATTAGGTGAAAATGCAAAGATATAAACTCAAATACTTACTTTAAATGAAAACATTTATTTTCTACTACAATATTAAACAATAAAATGCTATTTTTATATAATTATTATTACTCCGATGATAAACAACTATCTTTTATTTTATTTTATTTTTCTTGTAAAAATAAACAATTATTTTTGTAAAAGCCATATCATCAAAAATAAAATATAAAACAAAAAAAAAATAAAAGTAAAAAATATTAAAAAAAAATTTATTAGCATCAAATACTAATAAATTAAATTTTTTCACTTGATTGGCCAAATTGTAGGATACTAGGATTGATAGAGACTTCTAACAAGGATATAAATATCTCTGTCCTCTCAGTATCGCCAGCCTCTTCAACAGCCCAAAACCTATCATGAATCCTTTTAGTTAATTCAACAACACTGAGCCTTCGATTTTCAGTAGCTTTTTGTTGTACCGTTTGGATATATTTTACAAATGATTCACGGCTTTCATATATTTCATACCCACTTTTTTCAAATACTCCTTGAAACATTTTTCATATATCGGTTGTTAATAACTTAGTGCTACCATACATATGTTCATGAAAGACTTGCTTGTAACGCAATAAGTATCAATTGCGAAACAAGCAGTAACAGTTGAGAGAAGTCAAACCCGGGGTACCTTTTCCTTTTTCTAGTCTTTTCATTACAGCACTGGCTTCTTTGATAAGTAGATACTGAAATGGATAGGGAAACTTGTGAATTTCTTCAATGAAATCACTATCAATATCATAAGCGGATACTTTCTTGATACGGAAGTCAAATGCGGCACTTTCGGCTTCAGATCTCTTTTTATAATCAATGCTAACAATGCTATGTACAGCACCTAAGTTAAATAAATAACAAGTGGTAAGTAAATAAAAATAATTCAAATTATTTTTTTTTAAAAAAAAAAGAGCAAACGATGATTTTTTGTATTAACTTTGTCTATACAAAATACCTATATTGCATGAATGCATACTAACCAATTTCCTATTTTAAAAAAAAAACTTAAAAAAAAGTTTTTTTTAAAAAAAAAATAATATAAAATTTAAAAGCGTTTTTTTTACTTATTATAAATGCACCTATAGTGGATCTTTGATCAAAATTTTTTTACATTAGGGTTAGTTAGAGTTTGAAAAGGGTTTTAGGGCATAAAATATTTTTACTTAAGGCACTTAGTTAGCGGTTTTTGAAATAATATATGCATAGATGTAAAGTACTATAGGTACATTTTAGAAAAGTTTTTTTTTTAATTAAACAAAAACAAATTTGAAGCAACAATTAGTATGGTAGTACTTTTTACTGTACTTGAGCAAATTTTGCATATAATACAGAAGATTATCGTTCTCGAGTAAATAGGCAAGTAGATAATATAGAAAAATAGGTTACCAATTAAACTGTGAAAACAAGATGTTATCCTTTTTAATTCGCTATGAAAAGATTCTAATGGATTTGTTGTTGTTACTTGTAAAAGCAAGGGTGAATGCTGGCAGGCCCATAATCCCCACTATACATGAGGACAAAAGCATTTCAGGTTCTAAAACCCGAAATTAAAATTTGAAGACGAAATTGTTTTTGACCTATTTTACTTGAAAAACAAAATTATTTGATACTTTTTTTGAATAGACGAAATTATAAGGAACATAACTATATAAATTTTATTTGCTCTTTCTTATAAAAAATTTTAATTTTCTCTAATGAAGACGAAATAGGTCTTTTTCAAAAATCAATTTCGGTGGCATCACTAATCCCCACTGATGTGTATTTTTTTTATAGTTTCTCTTAATATAATTTTGAATAGCGGGAATGGAACAACTATTGATAGCATCCTGAACAAGGCTTTCACAGCCAATTTTTGTTCTTTTGTGCATAGCTGAAATCATAATATTCTGAGTTTTTTTTTCATAAATTTTTTGCATCCATGTTCTCATTACATGAACAGTGCAAAGAATTATTTGACATTCTTGCTCACCAGCTATTATGCCGGGAAAAGCCTTTTTAATACTTTTAGCTTCAATGCTACTTTGATCTAATAGTATATAACGAGGAGACCAATGACAAAACTTATTACAAATAAGGGGGCATCCATAAATAACGTTATGTACCCCCTCATAGTAGCGCTGGCCCCCACCTCTACTATATAAAAAAATTTTTCAAAATCCGTATATTTATATATAAAATTTTACAAAAACTTGAATATATTGTGACACAGTGATCCGATTTGGATGATTTAGGTACCATTCGATTCGTCTCAGTGAGACGAATCCAATGATACCAAAATCATTTCATTTGGATTACTGGATCAATAGTTATTCACAAAAAACTATTGATTTTTTAGTAATTTTATAAGAAAACATAATAACCAATAGTATTTGGCCAATAAAAATTGATCCAGTGATCCAAATGAAATGAAACTGGTACTATTTCGACTCCTCTCACTGAGATGAATCGAATGGTACCAAAATCATTAAATTTGGACCACTGGTTCAAGTTTTAGCCAATTTTTTCTAAAAAAATTACGTTATATTTTTTTGACCTCCTCTACTTATTGAGAAAAACGTTATCGTTTGTCCAACCCCCTCTTGTATAACGTTATTTATGGATGCCTCCTAATTACCAATGCCTCAGCAACTGTATCTCTATCCTCACGGCTAACAAAAAAATGAGCTCCTACATTCTAGCATCTATAAGTGTCTCGAATGTAAAGTGTAAACAGACGCCAATTATATTGATTGGTCTTGTGAGTTGAATCAATAAGTGTTAACCATCTATGCCGTTCAAGCTTTTTTAGCTGCTCTGGGTGTGCAAATACAATTCCTTTAGTAGACCACTGAGAAATAAAATAACCTTCAATAAAGTAATTCTGTTCAGTCAAATATAATATTGATTCTGTAATATCAATTCTTAAATTTGAATTGCCAATAAGATGGATTTCCAGTGGCCCACGGACTTTGTACTTTATGTTTGTTACCTCTTTATGCTTTAGCTCACTTATACATGAACCAAGGTCTAACTCTATCATTGCATATTTCTTAATAGCAGCCGTAATTGCTGAAGAGGTGTAATTTTTGACTGCCTCTTGTTCAACCAAACTTTTAACAGCTTTTGGCTATTTAATTTTATCAACTTCTAATAGAGTATGTGAATGGTTGGGTGAGTCTTTATATCACTCTATACATACTATCTTTGAAGATGCTAGCCAAGTAATCTTGATTTTTGCATTATATAAGCCAGATGGTCGTACTTTTGTTATTCTGCGCTTGTCATAAGGGATATTCTTCTTTTTCCAGCTACTTGATACTCGGTGCTTAGTGAAATGACAAGCAAAAACTTTCAAATATCACCTTCTGCATATTTGTATGAATTCCATTGTATTCAAACATTAGAAACTAATGGCCATTTAATTATCATCAAAATCATTCATTGGAATTTCCAAAAAACTATTTATATCAAAAAGAAGGCATTGCTTTTTATTTGGTATAAGAGTTGATTCTGGTGTAAACACCAAAGGTACAGCAGGTGTAATATCTGTACAAGTAGCAAACATAACAACTAAATGTTTTTTTTATACCACAAAAAAAAAAGGCTTAGTACTTTAATAATAATAAATAGATTAAATACATTATATTGTATATATACGTATTTATGGCCTTAAGATTAAACAAGCACTAAAAAAGTTTGACTATTGTTCTTTTAACCCAGCAAAATTGATTTTTTATAAAAAAACTTAATATATATATACATATATACTAAAAGATTCTTAAGTAGTTCTCAAAAGTTAAAAAAAATTTATGTTTAAAGATGCTAACACGTAAATATATTGTGCAAACGAATACTAATTTACAAGAAAAAACATATGGTGTTTAAAAAAAATTGAAAAAAAATTTGTAAATACAGAAATGCGTGATACTGCAATACTGACCAATCTAGTATTTACTATCATGGACCTATCATAATCATCATCACTATCACGTGATTTGACTCCACTTTAGACATCCCCTATTTTTGACTGTTTTTCTGTATTTTTAGAAATATATAACAAATTTTTAAAATTGTGTTAGCTGTTTATAGATTGTTCAGTGCTCTTCTTGTAGTAACTCTTGCAATATTTTGACAACTTTCTTGTGGTAATTTAATGGCATTCTTGTGGCAATTCAATGGCATTCTTTGTAGTGTTTTGCCAATAGTCAGGCTAAGTATGACAGTAATGAAAAGATTTGAAAAAGATAAATTTCTTAATAATCATGTTTCAAGAGAATCTGTAATAACTTAATCATTTAATAAATTAACCATAGTCATTTAATCATTTAATAAATACTAACATGAATAAAGGTTAATTTTGTTTACTTTAATGATTGTTTTCAAAACAATGTATACTTAACCATAATAATTACTCTTAGGATATAATGCAATAGTTAGATTTGAAACAAGTGTGATATTTAGATTTGGGTTATAGTATGATTAAATAGGTTGAATTTAGTATTATAAATAGGGTTGGGTTTAAGACTAGGATTAAAAATAGGTTCGGATAATTAAAAGCAGGATTTTGTTAGAAATAGAAATAGTTTAGGGTTAAATTAAAAATAGAATTGTAATAAAGAATAGGTTTGTATTTAGAAGTAGTATTAGGGATCAATTTTTGAATAAAGATTATTATATACTTTAAAATCTTATAAAAATGTATAAATTAATATTATAATATATATTATATAGTGCAAACAACCTAGTCCCGACCAATAAAAGTTTTTAGCAACCAAATTTTAAAATTATATAATGTAGCCAAATTTGGTATTTCTACTGGTTTTATTTTTACAACTCAGATTTAATTTTTCAACTTCAACTTAAACCAGTTTTAATTTGAATTTAAAAAAGGTAAGAAAAATATCAACTCACTAGAAAGCGTTGACATCTACAACGAAACTATAACAACTTTGGCGACGAAATGACAAAAGTGACAAGGTTACGCAAAACCAACATAACGAAATAATACCAAAAAAGTAATGACACCAAAAACGACGAGAACGCACGAAAAATCATAAGGCCTATAAAAAATATACTAAAAGAAATGAAAAACCTGGCAGCAAAAAAAAAATCTAAAAAACGTAAGAAAAATAACAACTCACTAGGAAGTGTTGACATCTACAACGAGCGAAATGACAAAACCAACAAAAATGCGGCACCAAAAGCGACGACACCAAGAGTGACAATCCTAAAACCCAAGCAACGATAAAGCATCAAAACAAAAAAATTATGCAGATCGTTATATATATGTAAACTGGGGGGGCATATGGGCGGATTTTAGCTGATCTACGTGATAAAAAAAATGTTAATAAAAATGTGATCAGTGATATCTTAATGGTTACACTAATTTGATAAAAATAATCAGTGCAGCAATGTCGTCTAAACCTTTTAATTGTCTTTTATGTTCTAAAACTTATTCAACAAGGAGGTCTTTAATATCTCATGAAACAAAAAAACACACATGTAACCGTGTCGTACCTCACAGTTCTGGGTTTGAACTTCCCTCTAGTTGGTGCTTGTGCCAATTTCGGTCAGTTTTTCTTGCGAATGTAAAGTCCCGCCTTCATAGTCACCGAACGGCCCAAGGATTCAAACAGTTTACCATACACTGTCCTGAAAATCTTTTTTTTTATGTGTTTCACCAAGAACCAGGCTTCGAATACCGGTTAACCCAGCGAAAGTATAAATGTATATATAAGGGAAAGGAGGGCTACCAAAAGATCGGCTATATTTTTGCGCACCCTGGCTGGGGAGAAAAAAAAACGAAAACAGGAAGTGAGGTTAAAGTAACAACTGAAAAGAAGGAACCTGAAACGCAACAAACGGTCGAAGCTGAGTTTGGGTTCTTTTGGGAAGAACGAGCAACTAAAGAAGAATATAATGAAGGAACTTATACATGGGCGTATGGACTTTTGAAGTTTACATTTGAAATTTGTAAGCGAAATATAGTTGTAGTCTGAATTTATTTTAGTTTAAAATTTATTGTTTTTTTAGAATAAGATAGAGGTGTTTCATTAATTTGATAATAAAGTTGTCTATTTTCATATGAACATATTTCATATGCTACAGACTTTAAAGAATTACCACCACCCATTGTTGTGCCGCCATAAAATAACTGAACATGGTTATGATTTTTTTTCTCGACACCTGAACATGAAAACCATCGTAGACTTAATTTTTTTGTTTTAAGATATTTTATAAATTTTGGAATATGGCATGCGAGTACGTGCATGTAAGGAGTAACGTCATCACGATGATATAGTCCTACTTGTAAAATTTTACCTTCTTTAGTTTCAATTGTTGGTCGGCAGAAATTTTTAACCCATTGTCGTGCTGAAGTTTCAAATTTAATGATATCATCATCTGTTAGATCACTCTTACGCATTGTTTGGTACAAAAAATAAAACTCATGCCAAAGTGTTTGTATATCCTTGCCTCTTTGACCCGGAACAAATAATTCAATTGGAAATTTTTCTAAAAGAACCAACTTATCGGGCCCCATTAGTGATGTCCAATGCCATTTTCCTTTTGAAGTTTCGGGTTCCTTAAATTTGAATACATTGATACCAAGAGAATGGATTGTTAACTCAACTTGCTCCCGAATTGTTGCAGTATTATTTTTTGATCGTCTATTAAATGCAGGTTCAGTTGATAATTCTAAGAAAAGGCATTCAAATAAAACATCTGTGATTCGAAGCATTACATGCAACTCATCTGGAATACAATGTTGATTTTCTAAAAAAGGTAAAAGGTTTGAATTTTTGCGACCCAAAGTATTACATGAATTTTCGTAATCTAAATCCATATTCCAACGATCAGTATTCTTGCAATTGCAGTATAAACAGAAATGAACAGCTGTTGGTCCTTTAATGCCAAGTACTAATGACATGAATTTCCAGTCAGAGCCAAACCAAAATTCAATTGGCCAATGATTATTATTCGAATCAGTAATTCCTTCAGTATTTAAAGTTAATAAATCTTCAATTAAAAAGCTAAAAGCTTGTTGAAGAGATTCATATTGTTCTATACCGCTATAAAGAAAAATACAATGTTGGTTTGATGGACTTAAAACTGCATCATGTTGATTTAATATGCAGGCAGTAAACATTACATGATTATGGTGTTTACCGACCTGCCGTCCATCACCACTTAATTTAATATGAACTACGTCCCCTACTTTTAATATTGCCAAATCTCCGTATGCTAATTTAGAAATTAAAACATTTAAAATGTCTTTAAGTAATCGATAAGCCCCATTAGGAGTTAAGGAATTTATTTGAACTGTGTGAACTGGAATTACATCATTCATAGTTTTTGTTATTTCATGTCGACATTTTTCAACCTCGTATTCACGCTCCATTTCGGGCATAACAGCTGCAAGTCGACGATATCCGTCACGAGAAACTAGAAGCTCATCACATGCTCGAACTGTTGAATCTAAAATTTGTAATTGGGGTTTTTTTAAATTTATGTCTTGAAATCTAATAGGTGATCCATTTACTCTTAATTCTACGTGTGCTAATTTTGAATCATAAAAATTATGTAAATTAAGTGCTGATTCAACTCTATTATAAATGTCAGAAGCTAAAGTTTGAAGTCTTTTTTTTTTTTGTGACTCGGATTTAAGTTGATGAAAAGGTTTATTTGTTTGAATTTGAACTTGACATTGGTTATCACTATTAATTCGTCTTTTTGCCAAACATTCAAGATCAAATCCAAAAAGTATTACACCAGAAAGCGCAGACTTGTTATTATTATATAATTTCTATTTACAAATACGTAGTAAGTATAATACTATATATACAATACTATATATACATGTAAGGTAATTATTAAATTATTAATACAAACTTGTAAAAATAAGGTCGCTACGTTACTCGCAGATCTATTGCTTGATACAGATTGTTTTTCTCCATTAGAACCGTCCCAAGTTAATGTATATATTACTTTGTCATTGGAATCATATTGGGTTTCGGCCATAATATCTATACCACGAATTTTAATACTAACTAAATATCCATTAGGGATTAAATAACAACTTCGCACTGTTTGTTTGACATTTGGCGGATAATAACCAAGACGAAAAATTTTATAAAGGTATTTTGTTTTTTTATTTCCATCAAATCTAGTTACATGAATGCTTGGATAGTTATCAACAACTTCTAAGGAATTGGTTTGTATATTTTTTTGTTGCTGAATTTCTTGAAGGGGGTAACGGGTTAAAGGATGACATTTTGGTAAGTTTTCAGTTGGCGAATATCGGGTTGAAGAAATACTTTGAAGTGTTTTTGAACTAGGCGGCATTTTGAGTCTTTAGGTACTACTAGCAATGCGAATTAACGTACATTCAACAAGGTGGTAATAAAACCCAAGTTGTTTTTATACTTGTATCGTTTGGTCGTTTTTGTTGTGTTGTTTGGCCGTTTACTTGTGCTGGGTTGTTTGGGTTTTTTTTTAGTGTTGTTTGGTCGCAGAAAGTTACTATTATTAAAAAAATAAATATATTTATTAAATATGTACTTCAAATTAACTATGTTGATTTAAATTCTACTTCTTCTAATTTTACTGGTGAAACCCCTCTCCACCTCATCTCCACCTCATCTCCACCTCATCTCCAACGTCTAACCTTGGTTCTTAATTGGCTAGGAAAGATAGAATCTTGTTAATCGTTTGTTGAAGATCTTAATAATATAATTCGAAAACATCACACAAGCTATCTGATTGGTGTAATTTGTTATTTATTTTTTGAAAATCTTAATCACGTTATTCACAGATATCACCCGGATCAGCCCAAATCCGCCCATATGGTCTACGGATTAATTATAAACCCCCCGGTTTATGTTAAGTTTTCTCTTCCTATATGATATTTTGTGGTTCCACTCACGTGATATCAAGCCAATTAGCCAACTACCCAGGATCGCCAGAAAACTTTTTACTGTCACGTGATTATTGGCCAATAAAAGATCGCGCGCTATTACGCGCCTATACTTATTTGCGCGGGTAATACAACCAAAAAAGGAAATAAATAAATTGAAGTGCGTGAGATAAAAATTTTAGGGTTAGAACCTTAATGTTAGAGGCTATAGGATTAGATTGACGGTTACTATATATAAAATTTCATTCCTGTCATTTTTAATTAGTGCATCAAGATAGTCTCTGAGTATTTGAATTACTCGCACAAATAAGTGGACGGTAACTGTTTCTCATAACCCGACCAGGACAGATTTGTAAAGTATCCAAAATTTTTATGTTATTTATTATTAATGCTTCCGGGAGAGTTTTTGAAAAAGTTTATATTTTTTAAAAATTAACTGAATGATTTTCGGCCGATTCATACAGTATAATACCTGAAAGCTATTAATATACAGTAATATATATATCAATGATTATTTTTATAGACAATAATGTCAACGTTATTAAATTTTCGTTCGAATGCTTGTTCGACACGTTTGACGTGTTTAGTTGGTACGAAAATTAGGGACTTGTCAACCTGACAAAAAATATAAAAAGGATAAAATAACCGTTGAATAAATAAATTACACGAATAGAGATAATAATATTAAAAATTTGTCAAAAATATGTTACGAAAAGTATTTCAATACATCAAAATCTTTGAAAAGGTTTGAGAACCCGACTTATAAAAGATATGTTAACATCTAAATGATTAGGATTTTGGGAGTCACTAAACTTTTTTACTTAGAATCCTGATAACAGCACTGGTGATGATCACCAGCTGTGATAAATAGGAAACTTCTATATTTTGTTAAACTAGGGATACATAATTGTCAGCAAATAGCTTGAATAATTGAAATCAATGCCATCTTATTTTGTGGCCATTGTATATAATGTAGATTTAACTCATCGTTTATGTTAGATGCAGTATTATTGAAAAATTTAAAAATAACTTCATTGGATGTGATCTTTAGTAGTCCTGAAATACATCTCTCAGTGTGGGATTGCTGATAAAGACTTGCGAAAGTTGGTCGTTCACATGGCCATTTTGGATAATTTTTATACTTTTTGGAATTGAGAACAGATTGCTTAGCAGTTCCAGAAACGATGCTATAATGGTAAGTAGAATGAGGATAAAATTTGTGAAAAAAAAAAACTTTAAAATACAAAATAATTTGAAACCAACCAGTATTGTGAATAAAGTGTATATTGACGACATAATGAAAGACTTTTTACTATATTACATGTTTCCAAATCATAATTACAAACACATATTTTTAATTGTTCATCATTGCCATCGGAAGCATGAAAATGGGTGCCAGTAACTATTTTAATGTCAAGTGGATTGTATGGAAGAGAATCCTTGTCAAATTTTAGCGCACAGGTGACTAGGGGATAGTCTTCCTCATCGCACATCCTTAGAGTTTCTTGAAGTGTGTCACCTGGAATGTGTTTACTAAACTTTATTTCAAACTCTTCCCCTACATGATCAAAGTTACTGGGAATGCCAACAATAATCCATCTTATAGTTAAAGGATATGTATACGTTTTATTCTTTCCAAATTTTCTGAATCGATGAATGAGGAGGCTTGCTGATTGATCAGAAGCATACATTACTCTAACAGAAAATGTCCCTTTCTTTTCACTTATTATTGTAGCATAAATTTGATAATTTTTAAGATTTTTTTTAAGATTTTTTGGTATGTCCAATTTATGTGTGCAAGGTTTTTGATTCGAAGTAAATCTGAAGTCCTTTCGATCTATTTTAGCATATAGGATTTTTTCACCAAAAGCTTGGAGGACCTTTTCACGAAGGTCACTTTCTAGAACTTCAAAAATTGAAACAACCTCACGATATTCTATAATTCGCCATTTAGCATAGTCTTCCAAGGATTCCATCCATGCCTCGGTATTTGTGCGAGCCATACTAGTATTTCCTCCAATATATACAGACTTTGTACCAGTTTCAGAGCTATTCGAGTCGGTTGTTTCATTTTCATCTTTTTTATATTGTAAATTTAACTCTGAATTTAGTCCTGTTGTTTTTACATTAATACTACCGCCAATCTCTGACGTTTTTTCTTGTCATTTTCAACTGCATTATTTATGCTCGTTTGAATCATCCCTCCTAAAATTACTTCCTGCGCCCAAAATTCTCCAAACATCTCACAGATTTCTTTAAGTTTCTTAACAGGTTCAGAATCTTTTAAAGCATTTTCCACAGCTTCTTTAAATTTTGATGATGGTTCAACTTCTTTGCTTGTTAATTTTACCTTTGCACGTCCCTGTACCTTAATGTCATCTGTCGTAGAAGTTTCTCCATAATTCATACTTTCTGTTATTTTTTTGTGTGATGCGTTAATACCAACAGATAACGGCGATTGAGGTAAGATAGTAAAAATTTTTGCATTAGCGGTTAAATTTTTTTTATTTACGACTTTATGTGTGGCATCTCGCGTGATATTTTTGTGTATACCAACATCAGATGAAAATAATTCGACTATATCATCATGTTTGATGAATTTAAAAGCTTCATGATGAGTTTGTACTAATCCATCTTTGGATACTTTAATTCCATATTTCAATTGACATTTTTCTATAATTTCTAATTCATTAGGACGTTTAAGATCTCTTTTAATCTTTAAAAGATTTCCATCTTGAAGTATTTCATTCAATATATAATCATTTTCTCGATCTTGGCTTATGATGGCACCTAATCTATTGACAAAAAACATATTCTTATAAAAACATATACGTCCATATGGATTTTGTTTATAAAACTCTAACAATTGACTTCGAATTTTTGAAATTGGCCACTCTACATTTAGCTTTTCGCTATAATAATTAGAGTCATCATCTATTTTTATCGTTACATCTTTAACAGAGCTAGCTTGTTGAAATAAAGAAGGAAATGAAAAAACAGGCATTCTGACTATGTGTGTGGACTAAAAAACATGAGTTAAACCTGCTCAAAAATCGGCCAATAAAGTATACGTATTGAGAATTTGTGTATTTATAATGGTAACAATGTCAGTGTCACCTAAGCACAATGAAAGTTTGTGAAATCTATAATTCGACAATTTAACTCAATTATTAATCATAGTGTTTTTCGTCGTGGCATGATTTAAATTAAATCATCATGAATGAGGAAGAGAAGGAACTCGTGAAATATTTAAAGTTAGACTGTGGGCTTCAATATCAGAATGGGAATTTTACTCATATAGAGCCATTAGTTGAGAATGGTCAGATTAAAATTGAAGAATATAATGAAATTTGGTTTTATGAACCCATTGAAGAGAAACAAATATCTACTTGGAATACAATTTCCGAAAAAATTGAAATCTTAAGAAATCCACAACAGTGCTCCATAGATAATAAAACTTTAACAAGTCAGAAACAAGACTCTACGAATGATAAGGCATATATCAAACTGTTAATCCCCATATTCAAAGTTACATACATTGGAAATCCTCTAGATTCTTTTATATCTGACGTGAAAAAATCAGAAAAGACCGAGCTGCATCAATACTTCCTTGCTGAGACTATTTTGGTTGGAGGTGGTTTAATTATAAAAAACGTATTCGACTTTAAAAATAAATTAGAACTTGACCCCTTAAAGGCACACATTATTTGGACTATTGACGAAATACGTAGTGGGCGAAAACACAAAAAGCCGTTCAAGAAAACTTTGATTAATGACCTTTCTAAATTGTACGACTTGAATGATAACCCGTTAAGTGATTTAAAACAATTGGTAAGAGTCTTAAGTTCATATTGTTTTCTAAAGATTTCATATATTAATATTATGATTTAGGACGATTATATAAGTCAAATATTTTCGTACAAAGAATTTTCTATGATTGCTTATGAAAAAGTGATTCCAGCATTTATGCGGCTTGATAAACAATTGAAAGAAGAATTTATGTCCCTTCATAAAATACCGAAAGAGATATCTTTTGAAGTTGTTGAGAGGCTCGTACCAGGAATTTCAGGTTTTCATCAAGAACAAAATTTAAAAGATTGTCTAATGAAAAATATAACTATAAATTTTCTACACTGGATAAAGGAATATCATCTAGAATACGGTCTTTTGGTAACACCAAATGGATTGGTACATAGCAAAGAAAAAGTTATAGAGTTTTTATGTGAACCCAAATTTGATATTAGTGAACTAACATTATTGAGAATATATCACGTAAAGAATCAAATGGATTTACCACCATGGACGGATAAATCAGATGATAATGAAAAAGCTATCTCTCAAATTACGCCATTTATTTCAACGGTTTTTCAGGATTCAAATAAGTCAGTTGGCAATGAAAAAGCCATCTCTCAAATTATGCCATTTATTTCAACGGATTCTCAGGATTCAAAAATAAAAGCTATTGCTTGTAACATCATCCAGGAACAGTTAAAGGTACAAATTAATATAAATGAAAATGAAGTTAAAGTTTCAGATCAATTAAAAGATGATATCACGAAAGCATTAGGTAGCAACCAACCTTTTATAGCATTGACAAACGTTTTTAAAAAATATGGCTATTTGTTTTGTAAAAACTACACATTTGGGAATAGTTTAGAGTCAATTTCGTATTCTAGAAAGTCAACAGAAACAAAGCAAGAATTTAAAAGCTTTAAACGACCAGGATTACCAAAGGAGCAAACAGATTTGATAAAAGCATGGAAAGATTTTCAGACGAAGTTTAATGCAAAGTCATTTTCAGATGATCATACTATTGTAAAGCCTGAGGAAATCGATATATGGTTAAATAGCAATAATTCAGAATATGCTGAGGCCTGGCATGTTGTGAATAGATCCAGGTTAATAACAATATGGGAACTTCTCGATTCGAACATTCAGGAGCAAATTAGAAAATTATTTAACACGGAACAGATTTTGATGAGAGGAGAAGAGCTGATACCAGACCAAATAATAAGATACCATCGAATCAAGCTTGATCCGCCTCTACGAAGCAATAATTATCAAGTTATTGGATCAATTTTTTTCACAAGCAATCACGAAAAAATGGATCAAATAGTCAAGTTTCAGCTGATGGATTGTGATGGTTTTTCCGCGATTATAGAAAAACCCAACATTGGGTGAGATGTAAAGCTATCATGCATGCATTTTTGAACGCGTTAAACTTTTTTATACTTATTTATATATTTTTACTTTTTATTTTATTATTATTATTATTTTAGTGATTTTAAAATTTGTTGGATACTGATTGGTAGTCCGTTAATTCTTGAAGATTTTGATAATCAATTCAATCATATAAAAGTATTAACTAATAGTATGAAGATCGATTTGAATAAATTGAGGTATAACAATGCTCCAAAGGCGCCATTCAGAGTAGTCAGTAATAATCTTTAAAAAATATGACTTTTTTTTTTTTAGAGATTTGAAAGTCATTGAGATTGATATAACGGGAAAAAACGAAGAATTTTCATCAAATTGTATTATTGCAACTTCCCTTAAATTTTCTACTATGAACTTTGAGCCTAATATTCAAGTGATTTTAAAATCTTGGTACTGTATTATATAGTATTATATAAACTCATAACAAATAAATAATCACCTTAATACTTTTATTAACATAATATATAATAAATCTAGGTCAAAGAAAAAAATCCAATTAGAAATTGTTGACCAATATCAATTATTACTACTTGAAGATGAGTCTGTACCAATTTCATGTAGTTTAGTATGGCATGCTATTTATGTAATGCAGCAAGAAGTAGATCCGGATAATAAGTTACTTCAAATACCTTGGATGGATTTAGGCCATCATCTAAAACCAGTTATATATTCTCAATGTTTATTGCATACATAATGAATTTTTTCTATGATATACGTTCTATGAAAATGTGAATGAACCTATATAATAAGTTTTTTATTTAATTATCATTTAAGTAACCAAAAATTTCATTAACGTTAATGATTCGTTTATAAAGAACTCCAAATGGAACTTCCTTGTAATCATAAATCTACAAGTTACAATTGGTGTAAAGAATGCAATGCCGAACGTTTTAGTCAATATTTTCAAAGTTGGTCTAGCGGTAACGGTATAGTTGATGATTTCATTAAAGAAACTCAACTTAATGCCGAATCTTATGAACAAGTATTAGAATGGATACCTTTTGAAAAATTTTATGACATTGAATTCTTTGCTGAGGGTGGATTTTCACGCGTATATTCGGCAATTTGGACAGAAGGTTATATATTGAATTGGGATCAAAGTAAAAACCAATGGAAAAGATTTGAAGCAAGGGTGAAAGTAGCACTAAAAGTTTTAAACAACTCTCAAGAAATAAGTCAAGAGTATATAAATGAAGTAATATTACTTGTTAATATATACTGAGTAATTTAATCATGTTTACAAATTATAACTAACTTTATTTTAAAGATAAGGAATCACCACAAAGTTAATGCTAGTAAAGGTGTTGTTAGGTGTTACGGAATATCTCGCTTCCCCGCCCGTACAAACGATTTAATACTTGTGATGAAGTTCGCACAAGATGGAAGTCTTCGAAAATATTTATATAAAAACTTTTCTAAATTAACTTGGAAGGACAAATGTTCTATTTTTAAACATATTGCAAGAGGATTGGTTGATATTCACAAGGCCAATCTTGTTCATCAAGATATTCATCCAGGAAACATTCTTTTTGAACCTGACTTTAACGCATCAGAACATAGAGTCAAATGCATAATAACAGATTTAGGATTAAGCAAGCCTGCAAATTATATTCGAGAGAATAAACAAGTATTTGGCATCTTACCCTATATTGCTCCCGAAGTTTTATTAGGGCAAAATTATACGCCAAAATCAGATATATATGCATTTGGAATCGTTATATGTGAAGTAGTGTCAGGTAAAAATCCATCACATATTCTTAATAGATACCAATCTAATTACGAACGTCAATTGGTAATATGCAATGGATTGCGACCCCGAATTCCAAAAAAAACACCTAAGTTATTAGCTGAATTGATAATCAAATGTTGGGATAAGTATCCTAACAAACGACCAACTGCTGAAGAATTAGTTGGTGCCTTATCACGTGACGACACATTAGAATCTATGCAAATATCTAAAAACCTTGAAGAATTTTCATTCTTAGGTATGGATGAAAATAAAATTGTTTATAAAGACCAATTGGTGTATACTATCACAAAATATGTTTAATGCCAAAACTGATATTTTAGATAATGACGAAATTTATGATGCTTTAGATCATATGGAAATTGATAATACCGAAGTTGTTGCTTTAAGTATGAACAAGTGATTTAAATATTTAAAGTCCCTATATTTTAGATTATGTATGTACAATTAAGTATAAATATAACTTTTGTTATTTTGTAGTTTCCCAACTTATCAAATTAGAGCTTATTGATGACTCGGGTAGCAAAAAGCATAAAGGGGATAAGGATGACCTTGGAGACGAAACAATAATAATAAATGTCGCAGATTTTTAAAATGAAACTGGGGACCTCTCTTGCTCACCTTTAAAGCTTATAAAACCCACATATACTCGTTTATTAATAACCCTAGCCCTAACCCTAAACCCTAACCCTAATGCTAAAAAAACCCCAAAAATGTCCCCTAAAAAATTTTAAAATTTTGCTTAAAAAATAGAAAAATTTCATTTTAATCCGATTTCATTTTAATCTGTCACAATAAATAATGTTAGACCTATCTAAATATATAGCCAAAGGGTCTACATGAAAAAATTGAAAAAGCTTGCATTTAGAGAAAAAAAATCTACAACATGTGAGTTGAGACCAAACAAAACTATGCACCTAGAGAGGTTCCATAGACTATGCATTTAGAGAGGTTGCATAATGAGGTCTGATTATAATAATTTGGAAAATTTTGAAGATTTATCAGAAACAAATCAAATGAAAAAGTGATGACAAAGATAAAGGCGACGACAAAATTGATAAATGCTGACAGTAACAACAACACTGATAAAGGTTTTTGAGAATAGATAGCAATAAGATAATATGGCAACAGTGCCACGGAGAGTTAACCTTTGAGTCAGAACAAGTCAATATTATTTTCCCATTTTACGGTCAAGCCAAAACCATGAATGTGAAAAAAAACCAGAGTTACAATGGTTAAAGGCGCAATTACATGATTTTTCCCCATAGTCATTAGTTTTTAATTTTATTCATATTTTTTGGGAGATATGACCCAGCTGCTCAGACTTTATATTTATATTCATATTTATATTTATATTATATTTATATTCATATTCTATTCTAAATCATTTTTTAAGATATTTATTGTTCTGTATTATAACAGAATTACGTCATGCAACTTCCCAATAAAAATCAAAATCGGACAGGTAGAAATTACCAAATTATTTGACAATGTAAGAGTTCACCATTACCAAATATGTAAATTGGTTCATACTAATATATATCGAACATTATGTTAAATTTTATAGTTATCACATAATTTATAATTTAAATCATATTATTTAATTTATTTTTTGTTTATTTATATATATACAAAAAGTTTATGGATTAATGTATGATTGAATTATGAAAAATGTCCATATATAAATTTTGAATTTATATAAACAAATTATTAAATGCCCATATAAAAAAAAAAAAAACTTTAATAATTACAGAATCTATTATGAATAAACATTTAAGTAAAACTTTGCAAGAAAAATAAGAAAAATGAAAAAAAATGTTTATAATCCTATTTAAAAAGAAAATGCAATTAATCTAATTCAAGACGATTATCTTCTTCATTTTGATCAATAGCCATTTCTATTTCATTTTCATTATCATAATTGCCTATATCATGATTTCTTCTTACAATGATATCCATACCATCAATTGTTGTCACATAAGCTGTTTCACCATTTCGTACACCACCATCTAATATAATTTATAAAAAGGTAAGAGTTAATATAACCTAAATAAAATTAACGATTATAGATTATAAAACTTTAATTAATATATCCTTACCTATTAAGAGTCTACTTAAAGGATTCAAAAGTTTATGTTTAATCAATCGATTCAATGGACGAGCACCATAAACAGGGTCGTAACCATTTTCTGCTAACCATTCTTGAGCGCTATCATCTAGACTCAAAGTAATTCGTCGTTCTTGTAAACGATCGTTAAGTCCTTTTAATTGAACTTCAACAATTTTTTTGATATCTAAAAAAAATGAATTAAAATAATTTAAAATAATTTAGTATTTTAAGATTATTAAAAAATTCTCGTAAAAATGAATAAATAAAAACATACGTTTACGTCCTAAAGGTGTAAAAATGATTATATCGTCCAAACGATTTAAAAATTCTGGTCTAAAATGCCTTTTAACATCACTCATGACTGCCTCTTTAACACTATCATTTATGTTATCTGTAGTTAAACCTTGAAGATGATAATATCCCAAATTACTTTATAGAAAAAAAAAAAGAAATTAATAAAATATTTAAATAGTGTATAAAAAAAAAAATAAATTATTATTTAATTTAATTGATTTATACCTTGTTAAAATAATTACAGTATTACTAAAATCAACATGTCTGCCTTGACCATCAGTTAAACGACCATCATCCAACACTTGTAACAGAATATTAAGAACTTGAACATGAGCTTTTTCTACTTCATCAAATAATACTACACTATAAGGACGTCTTCGTACTGCTTCAGTAAGCTGGCCACCTTCATCGTGACCAACATATCCTGGAGGAGCACCAATAAGACGAGCAACTGAATGACTAAATAAATAAAACATTCCATGTTATTTAAGACAAAAAATGATATTTTGATTAAATATTAAATATTAATGATAATAAATATATATATATATGTATATATACCTTTCCATAAATTCAGACATATCTATCCTTATAATATATTTTTCATCATCAAAAAGTTCTTGTGCAAGAGCTTTACTAAGTTCAGTTTTACCAACACCAGTTGGACCAAGAAATAGAAAACTTCCAAGTGGTTGATTTTCACGAGCCAATCCAGCACGACTTCTTAATACAGCATCAGCTACAGCTTGTACAGCTTCATCTTGACCAACAACTCTTTTATGAAGAGAATCTGAAAGAGTAAGTAAACGTTCTGCTTGAGATTTAGATAATCTTGAAACAGGTATACCAGTCCATCTAGATACAACATCAGTAATTTGTTCAGGACCAACAACTTCAGTTAAAAGGTTATTAGTATCATCTTGAGCTTTTTGAGTTTGTAAAGTAGCAATACGTTGTTCAACTTCAGGAATAGCATAATATCTAAGATCAGCAGCTTGATCTATATTACCACGCATTTCAGCATAATCAGCTTTAGTTTTTAATTCATCTAATTTTTGTTTAAGAGATCTAAGTTCATCAAGACGACTTTTATCATGATCATATTTTGCTTTTAAAGGTCTTAATTGTTCTTGAATATCAGCCATTTCTTCTTTAACTTTTTTAAGACGTTGAAGACTAGGTTCATCTTTTTCTTTTGCTAAAGCAGCAGCTTCAACTTCTAATTGTAAATGACGACGTTCTAATTGATCAATAATTTCAGGTCTAGAATCAAGTTGAACACGAGTATTTGCACAAGCTTCATCCATTAAATCAATAGCTTTATCAGGTAAAAAACGATTTGTAATATATCTAGAAGATAATTGAGCAGCAGCAACAAGAGCAGAATCCATAATTTTAACACCATGATGAGTTTCATAACGATCTTTTAAACCACGTAGAATACTAATAGTATCAACAACAGAAGGTTCACCAACTAAAACTTGTTGAAATCTTCTTTCAAAAGCAGCATCTTTTTCAACATGTTTACGATATTCATCTAAAGTAGTAGCACCAATACAACGCAATTCACCTCTAGCAAGCATAGGTTTAAGTAAATTTGCAGCATCCATTGAACCTTCAGCTTTACCAGCACCTAATACTAAATGAATTTCATCAATAAATAAAATGATGCCATCACCAGATTCTTTTACTTCTTTTAAAACTGCTTTTAAACGTTCTTCAAATTCACCACGATACTTTGCACCAGCTATAAAATATTGAGTTAGAATTGCAATGATTTTTTTTTTTTTTTTTAAAAAAAAAAAAAAATATATATATATATATATATTTACCAACTAAAGCACCCATATCCAAAGAGAAAAGTTTTGCATCTAATGATCGTGGAACATCTTTCCGTACAATTCGTTGAGCTAAACCTTCTACTATAGCAGTTTTACCAACTCCAGGCTCTCCAATTAAAACAGGATTATTTTTTGTTCTTCTTGCAAGAACACGAATAACACGACGAATTTCATCATCTCTACCAATTACAGGATCGAGTTTACCATCTTTTGCTAAAGCAATTAAATCGACAGCATATTTACTTAAAGCTTCATAATTTTCATCACCACTTTTTGATTCTACTCTTCGATTTCTATTATTAATATATCACGTGTAAGTGAAATATAAAAAAAAAATTTTGAATATAAAGAAAATTAGATGATATTTTTAACAACATACCCTCTAACTTGAGTAATAGCTCTTTCTAAAGATTTTTTATCAACACCAGCATCTTTAAAAGATTGTAATGATTGAGAATCTTCAGTTAAAGCCAAAATTAAATGATCTTGAGAAATATAACTATCTTTTTGACGTTGTTGAATTTCATGAGCAGTTCTTATAACTTTATTTGCTTGAGGACTTAAAGATATATCATTTGGAGCAGGATCTTGAGCTGGTAATCTAGCCAAAATTTTTTTAAAATTTCTTTCAGCTATTATAGAATCACCACCAGCTTTATTAATAATATTTTTCATTAATGATTCTCCATCTGTATCATCAAATAATGCACATGCTAAATGAGCAGGAGTAACTTGTACATGCGCATAATCTCTTGCAGTTTGTAAAGCAGCAGCGATTACTTTTTCTGCTTTATCTGTAAAATTATAATTATTCATCGTTTATATAATACTATAGATATGTATAATTATATATAATAATTTAATGTTAATAAATAATTTATCATAATAAATATTTGATACACTACGTGTATGTACACGGGTAGGGTACTAATTAATTTGATTTGCAAATCCGCGTAATATAAACCAGATTTAAGGTTAAGGTTAGGGTCAACTTTGGGATCGGAAGGGGGTTATAGTTTATAATAAAATTTTGCAATCTTTTTTGTTAGAACCCGAAGTTATCATATGTACCCGTGTTTATACATGTAGTGTACAAAATAGTAATTGCCTTAATATTTTATACGAAGGAATTATAACTTACCTGTTTAAATGTTCCTGTTTAAATGTTACACGAGACGCTAACAGTTGGGTGTTTTACAAACTTTTTTTTTTTTAAAGATAATTCAAGGATAATATTTTTTTTACAAAATACTAATTAAATATTCAAAGAAATTTTTAAAATTTGATATTTTGCTTATTTGAAATTTGATAAAAATATTCGATTTTTTTTAACAAAGGAGGAAGAAACCCACTATATATTCATTTATCGTATTTTAACTTGAAGATTGAAGATGATTCTGGCAAATTAGGGTTAGGAGCAAACATTAAAAGATTCATTGTGTAACGATTACATTATTTATTATTTATGTCAAAGATATGCATTTGCCTTGTGAATATAAATATTACATATGTCATTGTTTGTATAACATATAATATCGATGGTCATCCAAAGTTAGAAAAACGTAGGAAGGGTATTAACATTAGCCACTTCAAAACAACACTTAATCTTAACTTCGATATAGGAAAACGTATCATCATATAATAAATCATCTGTGTGTCAATTTCTATGTAAAAGCGCTTTAGTGCTTCACTATATGTGATATAGTATTAAATATTCTAGACAAATTGAGAAGTTTCACGAAAGCTACTCCAACACGTGACCTCGATGATCCTAATGTTACGAAACAAATTTCGTAATAAAATCGTATGATTATTACGAAATGATTGTATGTTAAAAGGCTTCGCAAACTTGGGCAGAATCTGCGGGAATATCGATTATAAATGAGTCTGTCGTTACTTATTTATCAAACAATAAGCCTATTACTGCGCATAAACTTCATTATGAATAACTTTACTAACTATTAAGGAACAGAAAACTATTTAATTAGGATGAGAATAAATTTATTCTCTATTACGTAACCAATTACTAATTATTCTATTTTTATCGACTTCTAACATTAATAATTGAGGTGTAGTCGCATGATTTTCTGACCTTAGAGTCAAATTTTCCTTTGTCTTTTTTGATTTTTTTTTTTCTTTTAAACTTTTTTAAATTTCGAGTTTCTTCTTTTAAATCATTTCATTTTTTAAAGAAAACATTAACAATTATGATCCAATTCACTAATTGTAAAGATTAGATTGATTTTATAAACTTAATTGGTATAATTTATTTCGGTTTTTATTTATACTTTTATATAATACTATATTTTTTTTCGCGTTTATTGCCCGGATCCCGATTCGAGACAATTCGGAGGTCTTTGTATTTCTCTCTTTTTTTTATTGACATAACGAATTTTTTAAATAGGTAGAGTTGCTAACGCAGGTTGTTTATTGAAGAAATAAAAAAAAAAAAAAAAAAAGAAAAAAACTTGTGAATTTAATAAACTTTATAAGCATAAACCTTTAGAAGTTATGATAAGGGCGGGGAATATTCAAACCCAGGTCAGATGATAAAAAAATGACGGAATGGTCAGTATTATTCGATCATCTGAGATCTGGAAAGAAAAAGTTTATTATACAAGATTCACATGTTTAATATCGAACTTAATGTGTACAGTGTTTAAAATTCAAACTTAATATGATGTTCTCAAAAGAGCTCAAAAATTTTATCACGTTCATTATATTAAGTCATAGTGAATTTAAACAAAAATAACAAATTCTATTTTAAAAAATATTATACAGTATATATACTAGAGCATGCCTGAGGCATGATAATAGAACCATGGTCTGAAATTTTGCAATGCCCTTTCTCTAATGTGTACTGCTACAATCAAATTAAAATTTATACTATTAACATTAGAACATTTTATATAAAATTTTGTTTTCATAGTAGATTTGAGATCATAAAATTTTATAAATGTTATCTAAAAAGAAAACCTCCAAACCAAGAGAAAAATAAAAAAAAAAAAATCGCTGGTGGGCGAAAATAAGAGTATTTGTGATGGGAAAAATCAGCCAATGGACTGAAAATGGTTTTGTGGTCCACTTGGAATCGTAATTGGGGTGTCATGATGGTTTGTAGGTGTAGTTTTTAAAATAAAACTGTACTAAATATGGAGATTAAAGTCCCTTAAGATTAGCATGTTTTGATATAGAGCCCATTTAATACGTAATCAATCCAACTTCGTTATATCAGACCAAATCATTCCAATATGAAACAAGCGTGTAATACTTTTCGTTATATGTAAACGGATACGTAGTTTATTTTACAAAAAAGTTAAAGTGCACAACTTTAGAATTAAATTATACATATTGAAAAAGATTGCACGCACGTATCATCCTGTCTGACATACCCGAGTTAAGTTTTGAAGAATGCAGTTTACATAGTGTAACGGTTGAATTGGGAGAGCGGTAAAACAATATAGACAATAGTGCCAATTTAAAGCTCCAACCGATTACGGGATGAGGGGTAACGTGGTAATAAAAGGGAGAGTTTCTATGATGGTAAAGGTTTAATGTAGCGAAATGATACTGAGATGCAAAGATGATAAGGGATGATGGATAATATGTGATATCGATGATGGGTGATAACTATATAATTAAAGTATAAGTGATCCGGGTTATAATCATGTGAAATCGGGTAATCACAACATAAAGATTTATACAAAGTTCTATAATCACGTGGACAATTTAAAAGAATTAACTAAACTCGTCACCAGAATTCGAGTTATAATAAGCCAATACGAAGTTACAAGTCAATTCAGTCCGTCGAATTGAGTCTCGCAAGGTTTATTAAGGTTACAAGTCGAATTCAAAAGATAAGTTTATCATTTTATTTATTATGTGTTATTTTAGAATGAGACGTGGAACTTATTATTGAGCTTTATTAAATTCAAAGGGTTTATATACATTTTAATTCATTACAGCGTATGCGCTGCATTTACCGCGTTTACGCTGTATCTACCGCGTTTACGTTGTATCTACCACGTTTACGTTGTATCTACCGCGTTTACGCTGTAGACCCGGTTTTCCCAACATCTAAGCCACTAAGCCTCATTTAAATCTCCTTATTTGTATACATGATTTTAAAAATATTTACAAATAAAAAAATAAATAAAAATAATTCGTCACAATAGTTGTGATTTTTTATGCATCATTAAAAACTGAAAGAGGATATGCTCCCGGATATAGTAATAATTGTGCTTCCCATTCTCACGGTGTCCTTTATCATACTACATAGGTTTGCTATATGCGGAAAGTTATTTAAATCACACTCACCTCCTGTAAACTTGAATTACGCCGGATACGTTCTGTTACAGTCTCTATTTTTTGTACACAAGAAAGAGAAGTTGTTTGTGTCCTCGTAAGGCATTCCACCTTTATGAGAGGAAGAATCCTTGAGTGGGATATCATAGCGGTATTGAGAAGCAAGGGCATCAGAAGATTTGATGCTTTAACAGGAGTGAATATGGAATTTGTACACACGGGGTGAGTTTTTCTCATTGATTATTTGTCGAGTCATAGTATATCTGAAATTACGCTGCCACATCCGTGTAATGAAATCTGATAGAGAATTGAAAGCTCCTCGTGGCGACTATTTTGATAGTTAACGTTCTTCTCTATTAGTTATGGATGTTCCTGAAGTTAAATTGGCCCTCTCTGCGTTAGAGAGGCACTTTCTGTATTGGGAAGTGTTCTGCTGGGAAGTTGGTGAATAGGATATACTCTGACATTTAAACATGTAACTGTAGACTATTCCGGTCATGCAACTTTGTTAGTTGATGATGATGACACAAATATTCACTATTTATTATTTATTCTATAGTGGACCTGGCGACGAGGGTAGAGATATTATATTCCGAATCTCTGGGATCACCATTGTGGTTCAATGCAAGAACTACTACACACGTCGAAATTCAAATTATTGTTTTCATACTACATGCACATTTTATATGTGCATGCTCTATGTAAATTCTCCCTTTAAATGCACAACATAGTTCAGCCCCAACTCGTAAGAGCACTATATATTTCCCTTAAGCACACATTTTGCTTTTTTTTCGCTATGGTCCCAAACGGGTACACTTACGGAGGTTTTATTACGTATGTATTATATCCAAATAAATATATATTAAATTAAACCTTTTATATTACGTATCAAAATTTAAATTTCTTAGTAGCATGTCGCACACAGGTGCTAAGTGATATACTTTAGATTAGAAGCAAAGCTATTGCTAGAACTAGAATTTATATTTGTAAATATATCTTAACTCAATAAATAAAGTTATGACATGATTGCTGAAAAAAAAAAAAGTTCTCTTTTGAGAACATTCTAAAAATATAGTAAAACGTTAATTTTAAATACTGACTGTAGTTATATTACATATATCGCACTTATTTTCATCTTTAACCGATTTCACATTCTAATATTATGATTATGCTCAAAAACTTTATTTATCATAATAAAAGTGAATATTAATATAGGTTATTGGGTAATCCCTTCCTAATACCAAGTTTTTTTGATCAAGGATTTGGAATCAGCCTAAAGAACCGAATTCCACATAAATTTGATTTCTTCAACAAACCTTAAATTCCTTGACCAATAATATGAGATATTATATTTGCTTGTCTTTATTAAATTTTAATTTCCATTTTGTTTAAAGATTCCGCTCCTGGTTTTGCGCGATGACGTCGCGCAACTAACTAGTTAAATATAATAATAAAAAAAAAATTATTATGATGATATCATGAGATGATGATATACTGATCATCATGAGATGTGATATACTGATTATTATGAGACATGTTTTATCTAAGTAAAATCATACTTAGTCGGTTTGCTGGAATTGAACGGGAGATCCCTCAATAACGGACGATCGCACTAGTAACTCATAGAACTTGATGAGGGCCCCGCTCTACCTACTAAACTATGCCACATAATAACCAAATTTTTTTTATTTTTTACATATTCATACTCGTAATCTACTGCCCTGCACTTACTTTTTTGATGCACCTAAATAATCTATCATGCCTGCCACCTGAATTCCAATAATACCAAATTGGTTTTTTTCCAGTTTACACCCTTGTCGTACCCAATTATTGGTTTTCCTCCATAATTTTATTTTATCATCTTTTTTCTCTTTTTTCTTGGTATCACTACATAATAAACGCGAATATTCACCGAATACAAGCTCAAATATCTTACCTTCCCGTTTTTGTAAGTACATAAAATCTGGTTGTTTTCCTATCTATCCTTTTCCTTTTCTACTTGCGCTAGTAGCGCTTTGTCGCTCTGCGCTATAATTAATTTCAAAACATGAGTTTGATAGTGTCAAATGAATATCACTCATAATAAAATGGCTTACGTGCTAATAAACGCAAATTGTCCAAGTTGTAGCCCTTTTCATAAGGCCCGAATCGAAGGAGTTATTATGTCCGTAACATAGGTCCTTCTCTTTGACGTTTTAATGAGGAATTTATAGAAAAGCGTCGCCGTGCTTTGGAAAGATTTATCAATCGGTTAGCGCGTCATCCAATAATTCGATATTCTGAAATTTTGACTCATTTTCTTAGTTGTAATTATGATTCAGTACGTCGCCTATCATATTTTATATGATTCCTTTTGCCATGCATAATTGATTTTTTTTTTTTTAAAAAAAAAAAATTAGGAATGGCGCAAACGAGAAAAACAATTTGAAAATGATAAAATTGTTGGTCATACGTTTTTTCAACATGTTTACTATCAAGAGTTCAACGTAGATGATGGGTATGAATAATAAAGTGCAATGTAAAAATTTTATATCTTTACATTTTTTTTTTTTTTTTTTACTATCTTACTCATCATCGATCATAGAGAAATCGATACCATAGAACGATTTGAAGCACATGCTTGAGCTATGAAAAAGTTGATGCCATGGATTAATGAAGCATCAGTGGTTCATAAAGATTCATTAGAAGGTGTATATTTATCTTAATAGATTTTTTACATGTACCTTCATCCTTTGAATTTTTTTTTTTTTTTTTTTTTTTATATTTCGTTAGAAATTGTAGAAATGCAACATCAATACCGTAGAGCATTACTTAGGCTCATTACAGGTCATGATACCGGTGAAAATAATGATTCTGTAAATGATGAAGGTGCATGGTGCTTGAGGGATGGATGTAAAGGTGAGAATTGTTAATTCAAAGGTTTAATATAAATCAATTTTTTAAATACAATTATTAATATTCTAATATGTTTACATAGCTTGTCAGACAAATTCGTTATTGAAGATTCTGGATTTAAATGAACGTTTCGAACTTGGCATTCGCTTAATCCAAAAAATCTTCAAAAAGATTTCGCAATTCTTGAGATACAAACGTTGTATGGTACATGATGATGATAAACTTTATTTTCGTTACTACAACATTAGCAAGTATATATCTCGGGAATTATTGAACCATTTTTGATCCTAAGTTAATCCTAAGATTTGTAGCATTCGTTAAACCCCAAAATTACTGGTAATAATAGATCAACCATTCTTAAATTACATAAATATAATATTTTTCGTATATATTATATGGGAGGGTGATTATATTTCTAAAATAATTTTAACATTTTAATTACGTATAATAGATTTTAAAAAATTATCCCTGATGGCAATAAGAATGAAAAGATTGCCCGAATTGAAACGTTAGTTCAACACTTAATCGAAAGAACAGTTTTAGATATTAATGTACCACGTGTAGATTCTTTATTATTATCTGATCCTCCTCGTGCAGACGATTCGGAAATAAATTTTGAAGATGAACCAGATAGGAATTCAGAATGGGATCTAGATGATTGTGCACAAACTAAGGGTATTGTAAAGAAGATTTATAAACGTGGTGTTGAAGTAGCATGTGTGTTCATTACTGTTTTCGGACAAAACATGTCAATTTTGAGTGAATTAAAAAAGTTCAACGAATGTCAACATATTCTTAAATTTTATGGACGTTCAAATTTTGATGATGATATGTTGATATTTGAATGGGCAAGCTTGGGTAGTTTAAAGAATGTCTGCGAAAAGAAAAAAATTCCTTGGAATTTAAAAGCGAAAATTGCACATGACATTTGTCAAGGCTTATTATTTTTGAGCACCTGGACATTTTTCATCGTGATGTTCGATGTGAGAATATAATGGTAAATCTTGTTCAAACTTTATTCTAAACCTGACTTCAAATTCCCGATAAATTTTGATCATAATTGTAATTTATTCATTTACATATTTATACATTTATCACATTTATCACAGATGACCCATTATATGGAACCTAAGATTGCAAATTTTTATTTTGCAAAGCATGTTCTTATTGGTATATGTGCACTATTAAAGGAAAATATGTTAACTAGGATTTAAGTATATTGATTATAGTAATGATTTATTAAATATTATGTATAGTAAATTATAATTTAAATTTATGATGAAGATTTTTTCTGTGGGCACTTTCAAATCAAATAAATTGAAGGTTTAAAGGAAGGATGTAAAGAATTTGAGGTGAATCTAAATAAGCTTTTTTTATACTAAAATTTTTTATTTTCTAAAATGTGCGGGGTTCACATTATTACAATACTGTAAAAAACTGCAAGATTTAAAAAGACTTATAAATAAAACTACGTATATTCGTGAGTTAAATTAATTAATAAAAACGAACTGTGAAAAAAATATTTTTTTTTTTAAACAAAAAAACAATTTCATAAGAGTAATGCTTATACTTTCATTTTGCTCGCCTCAGCTCCAGCCAATAATTTTTAAGAATAATTGAGCCTTTATCACAATATCTTTTTTATCCCCTCATAATATCTGAGAAAACATAATTACAACTTGGTCCAAAATATTTAGGAAATGTATGTAGTTACCACCAATTTCAAACTTGATCTGTCTATTTTGGGTTTGGATAGTTGAGTATATTGATATAATCATAAAGATTATAATTAATCTCTTTTTTTTAAACTATGATTCCTAAGATCACTTATCGATCCTTCTCAGTAACTTGATTCAAATAAGATCTTAAAAGATTATTATTTTTGAGAAAATCTATAACGCTATTTTTTTTTTTTTCTAACACGTTCGTGATCAAATTTGCATCAACTTTATCGTTATTTGTGTTTTTAAAATAGCTATACCGAATATAATGTTTTTACATTACTCATTTATCAAACTATAACGATAATTTTCTAGAATACGATTAAAAATATGATAAAGAAAAAGAACTTATTCTTTTCTATTTGCTACTTTTTAATATATAAAGTGTGATATTAAACAACAATAACTTGATGCTAATTACTACTGTATAATTATATTTACTATCATATATTTTTATCGAGACTTTTTGAAACCGTAGTTGTAGTAATAATACTAATTACTACGTACATATATATAACAATCATTATTATAGATTATAGTGAAATTCACTACGTATAATCTCTATTAATGATTACATGTATTGTATATAGTAGTAATTACTACATGTACAGTACATGTAGTAAAGTAGTAATTACTAACATAACGGGCTTTCATCAATTGGCTAATTTTTGTTGGCTAATCAAAATTTTAAACTAATTATTATCATATTGTGAAATTAACAAAAGTCTATCACGAAATTTCGATAACTTTCAACCTAAAACTATATATTCTTCCACAGATAAAATTTCAATAATTCAAATTTTATTATTAATGAATCCCAATGTACGGTACGTACAGTACATACTATAAAACAAAAAAAAAAATAGAAAAAAAAATAAAAATAAAATAAAATAAAATAAAATAAATAAAACAATGAGATTTAAACTATTCAAGTTCTAGTATACTAATCGTAAAAAATGAACGGAAATATCGCTCTGCTCTAACATCAAACTGATCTTTAATTTATTTAATATTAAAAATTGCCACTACTTCGTATATTAACTCTTCTTATGAAATCTATAAGTTTTATAACTCACAACTTCATATTACTAGCTTATATTATGGTCAAGTTGTTTTATTAGTTATAATCACAAAAAATAGGTTTTTCACAAATAAAAGACAACTTAAATTGCTAAGTTTAATTGATCTATTTTACATGTAGATTAAACTTAAACATTTAAACCTATCTTTCATCTCACTTTCCAGTTACTTTGTGGATTATCGAATTAATAAAACGAAACTCTACTTCTAAATTTTTTTTGGGCTTAACCTTTTACAATTCGTACTTGTGGTAAACTATCCACTTTTGTGCCTGCGAAATGTTACTCTAATATTTAAACATATCACATCCATCAAAATTAAAGCCTGCTATGCTGTAATTAATATTACAGTATTTTTCAGTATTTTCGCGTAATAATACTCACCTGCGCATTATTTTCGAGTATATGCGCGTTATTTCGAGTATGCACATGCATGTTATTTTGAGCTAAAGACTTGTTGTCGTCTGACATATGAAGACATTTATATAATCGGCTGATTCAAACATACGTGTTATTCCAGGCTGCGCATGGATAGCCATACATCATATTTTTGGATGATACGATTTTTGAAATAACATTCATAAGCGTTATTATGCGAAAATATGGTATATAATAAATAGTTATTGGATGTGTAGCATCCAATAACAGTTTTATTTGGCAGGAGAAATGAGAATACCGTGATCCGAAGGATCACGGGATGATCATTTTGGATGACAAATAAAAGAAGTATCTGGCTTTGAATTTAATGTGCTAACCTGGGCCCCGAAGGGGCTCAGGTTGTCAAGCACATTAAATTCAAAGCCAGATACGCTGTTATTGGATGCGGAACATTCAATAACGGATTTCTTTTTCTTTTTCTGTTATACTGTGAGTTTGTGTGAGTCTATTTGGCGTATAACAACTGTTATACGACCCACATTCACTATGAAAAAGAAAAATAATAATTATTATAATTTCTAATAATCATTATATATAGCAATTACTACGCGCGTAGTAATAATTACTACATGTAGTAATTACTACTTTTGAAAGTAAAAAATTTGAATTACAGCACCAATCATTATCAATTTCCAAATCGGGTATTTTTACTTATTAATATTTGTTCATCCTCATACCAGTATACGTTAAGACAAAAAATTACTTTCTTTTTTTTCAATTAATTAATAAATGAATTCAATTCGTTTAGCTGTCCAATTTAGTACTATCGAAATTTTTCAAACCTCTTTAAAATATATTCATCAAACTACTCAAAATGAGGTTATACTTGATAATGATAATATAAAGAAAGAAATTTCTAATGCTAAATTTTATAATGATGGTACTGAAATAATTAGACCTATCTTGTCCGAAAAACAAGAAATTCCAACTATTGAAGTTTATAATGGTGATTGTTTAAGTTATGCATTAGATTTAAAGAAAAAATTGGGTTTAAATCCTATTGTACTTAATATGGCTAATGATCAAGTTCCTGGTGGCAGTATGTACTTGAATTTGTATTTTATCCGATATTATCTCTACTTGTTTTTTTATAATATTAATTTTTTTTTATACAAAAGATTATCTTTATGGTGCTGGTGCTCAAGAAGAAAACTTGTTTCGTCGTACTAATCTTTTTCAATATCATGAACCAAAACGTAATGAATGGTACCCTATCCCTAATGCTGGTGGAATTTATTGTCCAAATGCTACTGTGATTCGAGCAAGTGAACAAGAAAATTATATGTTTTTGGATGTCCCTGAAAAGATGTCTTTTGTGGTAAATTCTATATAATATGACTATGTATGAGATAAACTTATTTATCGTTATATACATATTTTAATTTTAAATTTTATGAATTTTTGTTCAGGCTGTGGCTGCTTTGTGTCAACCGACTCTTGTAACTGATTCTGATGGTAATGTCACCTTGACTGATGATAATAAGGAGTTAACACGACAAAAAATTCGCTCAATGTTGAATATTGGATTAGACAATGGTAAGCTTTTTTTTTTTAATTCTCTGTAATTCTTTGTATACAGTATTTTATTAGCTAATAAATTGATCGATTTTTAAATTTGTTTATTTATTCGTTCTGATATTCTCATATGTCCAAAAGGTCATGATAGTATAGTTCTTTCAGCATTTGGTTGTGGTGCCTTTTCCAATCCTCCTTCAACTATAGCTCAATTATTTCATGAAATAATTTCTCAAGAATATGCTGGTGGTGCTGAAAATTTACCAAAAACTTATCGTCATATTGGCTTTGCTATTTTTGATGACGAAAGTGCATCACAATGGAAAGATGGTGAAGGTAATTTTTTACCTTTTAAAAAATTATTTGCAAATGGATTGCGTTCCATTAATCAACAACCTGAATGAATGAATGAATCAAATCATAAATAATTTTGAATGGGTATTATAAAAAAAAAAAAAGTTTAATGTATATTTTATTAATGTATATTTTTATGTTATCATTTTTTTGTGTATTGAGTCTTGGTGGATTCCATTTGTAAAATATTACTGTATATTGATCAAATTCTAATATTATTATGAATAAATACTATTTATTCATAATTATTGTTTCCACCACATGGTAAAAACTTCGAATTGTATCCACCAATTACGTATATTTTCGTGAAATAACATCCTGAGCGATATTTGAAAATCTGTGCTTTGAAAAAGCAGTTCATTATTTCTGTTATATACATTGTATTTATCAAGATTTTGACTTTCGAAATAATGTCAATGGCATTTTTTGTAACAATATAATATAATATTAACTTTATGTTACTTAACGGTTAATATACTATTGAATCTTTCAAAAATGTTCATATTAAAACTAATAACCTGCTATTAAGGTTAAAAGTTGATCCACTAGACCTGTTCTTTCAATTCATATTTGTGAATTTATACACGTGTACTTACATGGTGAAGAGGCTAAATATTATGATTAAATTTTTATTAGCAAAATTATCGAATATGATTTAGGTTATTTGTAATTATTATTATAAAGAAAAACATAATATTCTAGGAAATTCATTTAAATACAACATTTATTTTTCTAACTTCTTTTGACTAACAACTCTTCTTCAGACTACTCTATTTCGAAGTGAACAATGATGTTCTTTAGCAATAATTCTAATTAAGTTCTTATTTGTCTAATATTTAAAAAAAAATTTTTTAAATATTATACTAAGCATCTAAAATATTAACAAAAAATACACATAATTTTGTTTATAAAATTTTTCATGTATATTAATGAATTAAATTATTTTAAAATAAAATGATTTAATGGGTATCGGTTAGTTTACATAATTAAAAAAATTATGGTAACAATATAATAAATTTTGTAAATATGTATATACAGTCAACTCTAAAAGTTGCGCTTAAAAAATTTGCACTTTGAGAGAATTATTGTATATATGTTTCATTATATACTAAAAATATAATCATTATACTGTTATAAGCAAATCACAAATGCAATAATAAAATCTTTAATATCAAAAAGTCATTATACATAGTAAGTTGTTATTGCTGCTTATACATTGCTTTTTCCAATATATGGTATAGGTATTTACAGATCCTTAAAGTGTATTGAGTACTGCTCCTAGTGTTATCGCTATCAAGTTTACGCTTTTTTCCTTTTGAGGCTCGATTTTTTGTATATTTTTTTGCGAATTGTTTTGACTGGTGTTTAGGAAAAGCTTTCGACGCATTGTAATCAGATATTGAATTCTTCTTCATTTTCTATTGCTTCATTTCATTCAATTAACATTTGACTTGCGAGCACTAATACCAGACATATGCTCAATATATCTGGCATGAACTTCTTTGCTTTTGTTGTAATACTTGGGACTCGGTTTTTCCAAAAAAAATTTGTTATTCGAAATCAAATCACTTGAAAATAACATTCGTTGCTTCGAAATGACGCACATACGCGTCTCGAAATAATACGCATGTTTAGATCAACGTAAACTAGCCAATTGCATAAATGGTTACCGGTATCAATACCTAGTAACTCTCCCGATCAGCACGGAAGGTAACCAGGAATTTTGCTCACCTTTACCATATAAAATGGCATACCTTATTTTAAATTCGTCGTACTTGTTTTGATAACGATCATAATTTTCCTAAAATTTATAAATCCGTAACTTCCCGGAGAGCACGCTCGTAATTTACTATCTACTTTTCAGGGATTGCGAGGCCTGAATTTATGGCCAAATTCTGCGATATTCTGTACATTTTGTTAGATTCTGTGACATTCTGCGGTGACTAAGGGTGATTTCTGTAGTTGGCTGTGATTAAGAGAAATTCTAGAAATTCGGCTGTTTTCTGTGGATCACGGATATCATCATCCCTTGACCTGGCCGAATTGGATAATACCGATATTCCTTCAAAAGTTATAAATGTGTAAGATGCTTTACAAACCAATTAGTGTCACAAATAGTCAATATAAATCGCTGCAAATGTAAAAAGGCAAATTTGCTTCGCGGAATAGCTGTCATCCCAATAATCATAAATCAAAATGTTCAAAGTCAAATGATGATTTCAATCAAATAAATTCAAAATTTCAGCTATGAAACGATCCAAACGGAATGTATTGACCTAGAATTGAAAAGAATGAAAAACAAGGCTTCACATATTATCAAAAATCGCAGACCTGAATAACGGAATGTACAGTACCAAGTTGGCTATTGTTTTTATTTAGGAATTGGAGTCGAAATCGATAAGCATAAAGCGTTTACAAGCATGATTAACGCTAGGTAAAACATATCTTACTATGATTAACGGGGTGTCAAATTCAGGAGAACTCTGACAATGGATAAAACGTAGATAATGATAAAGTGGACGAATTGTTATGAAGTATAGTCGGTATATAAATAAAAATTAATAATAATATGTAAAATATTACTCAAAACTATACTAAAAATACAATATTTACAAAAGACTAGTCAGACAAGTTTAAGATTCTTAATAACAAGGAAACCAGTTGAGATCTTGATACTAAATGCACAGGGAAAGGCGCACTACGGCCTACAATTACTGCCAATTTGTGGTTTATTTGCAGTCAGAAGATTTCTTGACAATTCAAAATCTGGAGAAACTTTATTGAGGTCTCAAAAGGGCATTTATAGTATATACATATTGAATTCAACCCACTTGAGTTGACTTAGGGTGATTTGATAGTGATTGAGATGATGCTAATTATTACAATGATTGTGATTGTTGCATGAATAAACCATCCTTGTTTATCTTATATATATCTTCAGCAAATCATAGCAAAAAAAAAAAAAAAAAATGGCAACCCTCCAACAAACAAATATAATTTCCCTTGGTAACACTTTAACAAATAAATGTAATTTTGGCAACCTTTAGCTTTAAACAAAACCAATGCAAACAATAATGAAGTATTTGATTATTTAGTAAAAAAAATAATACTAAAAATGAAATTGCTGCATTTATTTAAAAAAAGATAATAAATATTGACAAATTTTGTTCTTTAGATTTCCTGGGATTTTTTATTTGCAGTAAGAGTTTTAATATAAAAAGCAACAATAATTTTTTGACAATTACAATTTTGCTGAAGTCTATGACATAAAGCAAAATGCTTGAACAACTTCTTTTATATTCTATTAAAATGAGGCTTTAGGGTATTCTCAAGTGCCTAAATCAATTGATCAAAAATAAAATTTTAAATAGTTAGGTCAAAAAAACTGATCAAGTAAATTGCTGTTTTACTAAAGAAAGTTTGAGATTTAGACTATCTTTTCTTTTATTGAGTTAATAGTGATTGGCTATAACCACTTATTGATAGAATAAAAAAAGAGGCTGTTCAAGCACTTTGCTTTATGGACTTTACAAATATTCATATATTGTTGTAGCAACAATTTTCACAACTTTTTGTGGCTTTAGATTTGAACAAAAACTAATGAAGTATTTGAATACAAAAAATTTATTTAGCAAAAAAAAAATAAAATTGTTATATTTGATATAAAAGTTTTGATGATAATAAATATTATAGCTGATGCTAAAATTTGGGGCCTTGATTTGAAACTATAAGCTCTGCTAAATTTATATATTCTCTTTAAATATCAAATCTATTTTCAAACTCTATCCTAACTCTATAGAACAAAAACAAAAAAACATTCCCAAAAAATTTAAAATTTTATATCAAAGTAGGTTAAAAGTTTAGCATTAGCCAATTTCTTATTAGCTATAACAATAAATATTGGCATGGTATGCTTTTGGATTTTTTTTAATTTTTTATTGGCAATAAGAGTTCTAATATAAAAAGCAATATAATAATTTTTGCCAATTATAATTTTGTTAAACATAAAACAAAAACCTTTTTTTTTACTCTATTAATAAATAGTTTTGGCCAATTGGCATTAATTCAATAACAAAAAGATAATTTGTGTATTTAGACTTTTTTTAGTAAAGTAGCAATTCATTTGTTAGTTTTTTTGACCCCCAACTATTTAAAATTTTATTTCTGATCAATTGATTTAAATATTAAATTTTTGTTTATTTTGTTGTATATCAAACAGTTTATTTTTAAGTTAATAACAAGATTTATATTAAATATTTAAATTGTATAAATAAAAACAAAAAAAGAGCAAACTAAATTTTTTATAAAGGCATTTCTTCAAAAAGTATAATTACTTTATTTATTGCAAGGTTGTTATATTTATTAATTAAAACTCTAATAATTTAGATTTAATAAGTTATTCTTATTTAATAAAAACTAAATAATTTATATACAACTCTTTCTGACGATCTCTCAAACCAACATCCACCGAACGGACCTGCAACAATACTTATAGTTAGTAATGTTTAATTTACACAAGACTTTGCCTGTAGCAACTGGAACAAAAATTTTAGAGCATGATTAGTCCTTGTACTGTACAGAATAATTGAAATAGAGCTGAAATAGAGGTTCCCTTTGGGTTTGAGACTTCCTGGTGGAAGACTATGGAAATATAGAAAAAGCTGTTGGTGAAAACCAGAAGTTTTTGTCAAATATCTGTGGAGCTGTGGCAGAGTAGAAGCAAAAACCTGGTCGACTTTACTACATTATTCTATATAATGCAAACTACTACAATCTCTCTACATTGGTTTATTTTTGCCTGCTACTCAGTTTTTTTTCGTAATTTTTCCAAAAAGTAGTGATTTTAGCGTACCCCCTCCAGAAGATTAATATTGTTTACATCCAAAAATAGAAACTCTAGTGCATGAAGTCACGAGAAGTTACGTGCTCGCAATGCTGTCAAGTGACCACATGGTGTCAGTGAATGGCTCATATCTAACAAATGGGATTAAATTAAATTATGAATTGGTAGATCTCGGCCTCTTAGAAGATATAGGGTTACGTAGTTACATTCTTCATTATAATACAGTACTGAGATTTTATAGAATGTACTATATAATTTTTACGAGTTTAATATAGACTTTGACTATACCTATCTAGATTTATTTTGTTTTCTTTCTTTTTTTCCTTTTTCTGTTGTTTTTCTTTTCTTCCATTTTTCCTTTTTCCATCTTTTTCCTTTCCTTTTATATTTTGTCATTTTCATTTTTTTTTTGTTTTTATCTTCTCCCATTTTTCTTTACGTGCTCATTGTGAAGAAGTTAAAATTTTAAGAAAAGAAAGGCAGTCTAGTGGCGGTCTTGATATGGCATCCAGCACCAGTTGGTGATTGACGGAATATAACTCGGAAACTAAATTCTGAGACTGGATTAAAACGAATGGTTGGTATGGCGGATCACTTTGGGCAGGTAACTTAGTTATTGCTTGGAGAGTCTTTTTACATAGAACATTAGTAGTCATATTTTGTACTCGTACAAGGCAGCTAAGACTGTACTGTTCATAATAAAAAAAGGCAAGATCACTGAATGCAAAAAAAAAAACCAAATAATTGTATATTAATACCAACTGTTTATAACCAATCTAATATAGCTAAAGTGGATAAGAAAATGCTAAAGTTTAAAATTGAATTATATATTGCAATAAAATAAAAAAGTTTTATAAGGTACAATATACTGTAATTATAAATTATTTGTTCTTTACAATTTACTTTTTATTTTAGGGGCGTGCCATTTATTACGTGTTACTTTTTACTTAGTATCCATTACTATCCATGTATGGTGTGATCACTTTATTTAATTTTAATTAATTAATATAATATATAGACATGATCACTATCTCTGACTATGTATCCATGGTAAAAATCATGTGATAAATGGCATGCCCCTTATATATATATATATTTTTTTTTTAACTAGCGGCCCTGCCTTTATTAACAGGAATTACATGTACATGCATAAAGTTTACTTCTATATTACTATATACTTTAAACTTTCCTATATCTAATAAAGACTCACTCAACTTCAATGAAGCCCAGGTGCAACCTGCCATGACAGCCGTTTCTCTCTTTTTAATACTTTTTATTTTATAAAAATTCTGCTACCTGATTTTTTAGACTTTCTTTAGTTGAACTTGATTTTTCTTCTTTGTATTTATTGTAAGCACTAGTTTTATTTATGTAGATCATCATATTATTTCTATAATAAACTATATATGAATAAACAAAAGATCTTGAGTTATCATAAAGCATATAGCTTAATTTTTTTCCAGAATCAGCAGACCCCTCATAGGCTATAAAATTAGCACACTCTATCTGGTTTTGTCTTTTTTTTTCTTGTCATGGTGGTGATGGTTATTGTAGTTGTTATAGTTGTTTTGTAGTTGATGTTGAAGATGGCGTACAACTTTATCCTATGGCCCATTGTATTCTTGTATAGGGAAGCTTTTGGTTAGTTAGAAAAGAAAAAACATTCACAATCAGGGTTGGGCAGCTCTCTATGTCTGGTGAATTTCACTGGACACTGGACATATAAATTTGTCCAGTGTTCATTGATTTATTATCATATATAGAGTAAAAATTAGTGGTATATTACTGTACTAATTATTTGGTTTGCTTGACTCTGAACAGAGGTTTCTTATTTTTAAAAAAAAAATTACAGACAATTTTAGAAATTTAAATTTTATTGGACAACCCACTTGTCCAATTGCCCAACCCTGTTCACAATAGGCTGTTTACTATATATAACAGGCCTGATTACCTGGCTGGTAACTTTCACATCCTGTGGCCACAACATGCTTCTAGTCTTAAACCTCCCCTATTTTGTCACCGTGAATTTTTTCTATGTATTATTTAACTTCCTGCACCTGCGCCTCTATCATGCGAACCTTGTTCTTAATACAAAATCATATCATAGAATGTTGGTGTAAATAATTTTTTAATATGATTGTTTGACGCTATGTTAATTCTGGGCCTATTTTCCAAGGCAGTTATGGTGTAAATAATTTTTTAATATGATTGTTTGATGCGATGTTAATTCTGGGCCTATTCCTAGCCCTATTTTCCAAGGCCGTTATGTAACAGGCTGTTACAAATAAATAATATTGAAGCCATAAAAATGCACTAATTAATTTTCGCTATTAATTGTAGTTCGTGAAATTCGTCATCTAAAAATAATATCACTAATTATTAAAATCTAATTATTGCTATCACTGTTTTCGACTTATCTTCATGAAAAAAGCTCCCAGCAAATGGGCAGGCGTAAGAATTGTCAAGGCAAACAGATGTTATTTTCATTGCGAAAAGAAAAAAAGAAAATTTTTTCCCAAGTATATGCATTTGTTAGTGTTCGATTTATGATGTTTGCTACGTATCTGCGTTAATTTAGAAGCGTAAAAAAATCTAATATAAAATGAGCAATTCAGATTGAACATATTAATTTATATGTACGGTATATGTACGTAAAGTATTATTATTTTAAATATATAATATGCGATTCGAGTTCAAGCGCATTTATTATTTAATTTCACTCATTTTAATTTGAAAATGCGTTTATTAATATAAGTACAGAAGTATTTAAAATAAGTCGTAGTTAATTTATTTTATTAGATGAGCATTTGTTAATCTAAGTATTTAAAGCAAACGATTCATTATAAAAAAGCATTATAAATCTAAGCATTTAAAATAAGCGATTCAAGTTCATGAATATTTACTCTTTACTAATTAATGTCATTTTATTTAGGAAGAAGTAATTCAATTTCATAAGTTACTAATATTTATTTAAAAAAAATTATCACAATAATCATAAAATTCATAAAAACATTATACTGTACATCCGAAATATAAAATGTTTTTACTAATTTTCTATATTATTTGCTCTATCTTCTTTTTCATACTTATCAAGTCTCTTGTTTAATTTTTAAAAAAACTCTTTAGTGCTTCCCCATTGTTGAAGCTCAAGACAATAATTATTGAGATCATCAACAACATGTTCAATGTCGCTTAATATTATTTTTAATTGGCTTCTTCAGCGTATCCGTCGGACTTCGGAAGGCTGACGAGATTGTTGACGAGATTGAGAAGATTGCTTTGAGACTTATGGGACGTATGTCGAGCTTTCATCCTGGAAAAGATATTATGGGCGCGAAACCACAAAAACACAAAATGGCATTAGAGGATGCCTAAAATATAACAATTAATTTAGTTCTGCATATAAAAATAGGATACTGTTTTTAAAAGTAAGGTACTGGACAGCGAAAAACATCCACTCTTTATATATAAAATATAAAGATGATAACAAATGATTTTAGTGCAGGAGGCAATCCTAGGGCTTCTTCCAGAAGGCTGATAATAGCAGGATATTCTTAAAATTGATTATGGGTTTAATTTTTTGTCTGATGAATGTACTGTACGTTCGTACTATATAAAAAGATTTTTTTATGTATTTTTATTTGTTATACATATACAAATTAACTACATGCGTACGTAGAATTGATTAAGTACATAATTTTCAAATTTGACACTTTCGAAATACAATAAAATATTGGATGTTTTTCGCTGTCTAGTTGTAACAATGAAAGAAATTCAAAAATAGACAATATATATCTGACATTTAAAAAATAGTTTACTACAACATATCCTTTACTAACTACTTCAAAAAAAAAATTATTAACCTTTTAAGCATTTTTCTATCTTGGTAAAAACCTTGTATTGACTTCTTATATTGTAAGAGTGACATTTCTGTCCGGTGAGCTTCACGTCAAACTTCACGTTGACTTATATTTTCTTGGTAAATATGTGTCAAACATCGAAGGGTTTTCTTGTGAAAGAGTTATAAGCAAAAAAAGAATAAGAGAAAAAGATATTAAAAAAAAAGTTATAAATTAGCTGCGCGTTTTGATCCGGAACTCCCGGGAGAACACGCCCGTAATTTACGTCTACTTTTCAGGGATTGCCGGGGGTAAAATCCTGTGAATCACAGAAAACCTGTTCTGGGCTTGAACATGGACTATTCTTACCCTAGCAATCCATTTCTTTTATAGCTTTTTGCTATTTCTTGTATGAAGGATGTTTCAACAAGTATAAGCAGGTCACGAAGAAAAGCAAAACGCTAGACATCATTGTTAAATTCGTTGTTTTATAGATTTTAATTTTTATTTCAATGCGAAGATAAATAATCTTGAATGTCATTTATTATCTCTGTATTTTATATTCTCTCCCAATTGTTTGGTAATCCAATCGAACTATCTTAGGTTACCAATCAGAATCGCCACAAAATACTGCAGTTATTATATGCTTCGCATGCGATTATTAGAATACTCTATAGTCACACTCTTAGGATACAAAAAGTGTGATTATAGAGAAGTGTGTCAATTATAGCGGTCAAATTTATTACATATAATAATGGTTTGTTTTTAAAAAAAAAAATGTGCGTATAAAGAAAATGTGCTTATATAGATGACTATAGAGAGGTTTGACTGTAAATGCTATAATTTTGTTGGTAAAATATATGACGTGTATGTATACATTGTGTACAATTAGAAATCGTCTTATAATAATTATTTCTATATCAATTGCAGTAATTTTGATCGGCCGATATGCTTGGCACATGACTGCGATTACAATATCCACGATTACAAATTTATTAGCCCTTTACGATAAAATTCATTAAAATCAAGGCGAACACTAAGAAATCTCAAATCCGTGTCATGATGATTAGCCAGAGCAACTAATAAGCCAATAACTTCACGCTATAAATAAAATAAAATGATAAATATAAGCGAACAATAATGTATCATACACCACGAAATAACAGATTAAAATAAATTACTTTGAAAAGTCCAGCAGTTTCAGTTAACCGCTCTTGGATCATTTTATGCTGTCCACGTTCAATGTTGGCATTGTCCCCGCGTAAAATTTCCTTCAAACTGAAATTGTGCAATTCATCCTATTTTTGAGTAATTTTAATTAAGTTGTTTATATATATATATATATATATAAAAGGAAAAAAAAGATTTTTTTTACCAAACCATTCTTATATTGAAATATGAATTGGATTATGTTTAATAATCTGGTGTGGTAACTCTTACAAAAAAAGAGAATATATTTTTTAATTTGGTTAAATAAGAAATAAAAATTCTCCAAGTAAAATAATCGATAAATTACTTGATTACTTGAGGTATCCAAAAAAACTTTTGTAGTGATGTTTTTTAAATATTTATTATGAGCTTCAATGAGTGAATCTAGGTCTCCTGACTTTGTATAATCTTTAACAAGTTCATCCCATGAACATTCGATAACCTAATATTTTATAATAAAAATTCAAATAACAAATTTTTATGCTTAAGCAGTTAATGATCATACAATACCTCAAACAAAATGTAATACTGTAATTGACTCGTAAAATGTATCATTTCGCTACAAACTAATCTGCTTGTGTTTATATCTTTTTTCAACTCTAATAAAAATAATTACTATTAAGCGAAATGTAATTATGAAAAAAAAACATGAAACTTATATCATCCAAACCTTCGATTTGGTACAAGCTTCTCGCATTAGTCATATTACGGCGCCAAGCAGACGATAAATCGTGTTCAACTCGCTTTAAACGCCATAAAAAATTGAATAATTTAAGATATTGTTGCATCGCATGCGGCGTAAAAATGGTATTTATAGGTGAATCAACGTGATAATCCAAACTGAAAACATCCCAACCAGCTTCCCCGAAAGACACCTGGGCAAGAATATCATAAGTTTTCTTATAATCAAGTAATTCCAAGTGAATAACATAAACGTTTATACCTCAAGAAGTCTAACATCTAATCGACGAAGGATGTCAGGATCATCGTATTGTGCATTTGATGCGCGAATAGCAGATTCCAAAGTTCCAGTAAGATTATGACGATAAAGTGTATTTGCAGGTTTTGAAAGGCCTGGCCTAATTATTCAAATTCGATTAATAAAAATAGAATTGAATAAAATAAAATATAACTTACCCAAGTTGGGCCATTAAATGTTGTATAAAATCACCCTGACCGAGTAATAAGTAGCGTTTCAGGGCAGTAAAATGTTCTTTGAGTTTGTATTTTGTGAATAAAATATTAAGAAGTCTTTGACTTGTGGTAGTATAAGTTGCGTCTATAGAACATTCTAACGCTATGATGTCACCATACTTCAACACTATGAAGATAAAATTGTATTAAGAATAGAATTGAGTGAAATTCAAAACCTTTTTAAATGTTTCAACGCTTGCCCTTATCTGCCCCAGCATTTGTGATAACCCAGTCATTATCATGACAGCTATAGCGGATAAAGTTTAGTGATTTGCCTATAGCAAATATCTGCTCAAAAAAAAAGATGCGTGTCAATTACAGCAGTTCTTTTCTGACCATAATTAATGAAGAAAATTTTACAAACTTTTTTAGCAAGTAAAGGGCTAATGAAAGTTGGTTGCATATCTGGACGAATGGTATATTTTGACTGCCATAGGTCTTCTTCTTCAACATTCGGGTCACAAGCAACAAAAAATTCTTCGAAAGGGTCTTCTAATTCACCACCATAAACCCAGCGTTGAAGCATTTCAAAAAACGGTCTAGAAACCTATTGTGATACAATTTCTTAATACTTTTGATTATATGAAAGTAGTTCCAATATCAAATTACAGACGGATCACCTCTTCAAGCATATTATTAATAAACTGTTGAATAAACGGATCACCATGGTTTGTATAATTATAAATAGTTGATACCAGGGCCCCACCACGTTTTTGTTTACAACAATCCACCAACTCGGACATCATCCGTAAATTTAACAAGGATTCCTGAGTCCATGCCAATACACGTTTCAATGAAAGTCCACTATGTTCAACTTGCTGACTATCAGTCACTTTGGTAACTTGTGCTTCAAGAACGGCAATGAATTTATAATACTCCGTCAATTCACGTTGTAAAGCATAACAAAAGGCCTGAAGGATTACGTTAATCGTCCAACTTAATAAATTATTGAGAAAATTAGAATATTATTATTATCTGATATGTTGAATTGAGTACCTGGCCGACTAATCCAATAGATGTATCATTCACATTTGTGCATACGAAGTCATTTACATGACGAAAAAGCCGACCTAGTTCTGTGAGTCGGTGTAAAATGCCACGGGTGGACCGGCTAATCTCGGCCTATAATTTATTTATAATTGTGTTTAAACGAACTAAGTAAAATAGGAACAAATGTATTAAACTATGTTGTTACCTTCGGATCGATGATGTAAGATGAATTTTTATTATATTTAATATATTGCCCATCAATTCCTTGAAATATAAATACAATATCGCGTAACAATAAGATCTCAGAAATTTCGTTATCTTAAATATATTGAGAGATAAAAGTTAAGTTATTTTACAATTATTCCATATAAAAGTAGCCATAAGTATTAAGGCATGCTGATTCTTAGAAACAGACAGCTTACTATTTTCTAATATTGCTAATTGTTTAGTTAATATTGTTTTAGGTGGGAGTGACTCTTTTTCTTTTGAAGATTTCGAAGACAGTGTTGGTATGGGTAATGTATTCTGTATGAAACGATTTTTTAACTCTTCGGATGTTGGTTTAATTCTTTCAAATTTTAACTCTTCGGATGTTGGTTTAATTCTTTCAAATTCTTGTGACTTAGAAAGATCCTGTAATCCGCGATGCGCAAATGCTCGCTCTATTGGCTAATAAAAGAATTCGCATAAATATTTAAATAAACATAGTGTTCATTTTAGATACGCACATTATTCACACTTCCAGCTATTTCGCCAATGTTTGAATGTTCGCTGACTGATAATAAAAAATACAATATTGCCCATTTGCGCGTCACGATAGACTAAAAACAGTTGCCAAATTCCAATTATCGTTTTAGTGATAAATTCGTTAACAAAAAGAAGATAATTAGGATCCTTACCTGAGATCGTAATTTTGTGAATAGATTGGTGAAGCGTAATGCTTTCGAAGAGGATTTATGTTCACGAATTACTAAAGATTTTGATGAATTTAGTCACTTTGATTTTGAACTCGATAATATGCAAGAAGTGTTATATTTAAAATTAAAACACGAATACATTTTTTCTTTATAAGATCGGATACGTGAATTTCGTCACTGGCTATTGAAGGTGTAATTCGACTAACCGAAAAACGCACGTGAGCATAAAAAAATACATCCCCAGGCCAATATATATGTTCCGTAAAAGGCACTGGGCACAAGTCACATTCTGTATATCTTTGTGTGTTTTTTTTTAATACGAGAATTTTACGAGTGCCACAATCCTTTTGAACAGTCTCCAAGTATGCTAGTGAAATGTAAAATAAACACTAGCATTCGCGTAATTAAATACCTTCCCAAAATCCGTATACAAAAATCAAAAGTTTGCTGCTGTCGCAATGTCAGATCGGTAGCTTTGACGTCTTTGCCACTTGTTTTATTCGTAGGTTCACGCAAAAAGTGTTTAACTAAAGAATTAAGTATGCGTGTAATTCGTTCATATTCGACATCAGTGTTCAGACTAGTCATTATAACAATAAAGGCTGCTTAACTGTCGTTTTTCGTGTTAAAAAAATTGACTATATATTTTTATTCTGTACTACATGACACAGAGATTAATATGGATCTTAAGAACTTATTTTATCACAAGCCATTCGCATTGTGCAATTAATGTTCAAGACTTCAAGACTAGCAAGCTATGTGTATGATAAATAGGCAAAATTTAAAATGAGTGCAGCGAGAGCTCTTAATAAACCTGAGTGTGAAGAACTTTTCTACAGCTATCGAAAAAAAAATTAAATAAATTATCGTTGTCATCACAATCCCAAAATTCGTAAGAATTACAGTCAACTAGTGATTGTACCCGGGTAGAATTTGCAATTGTGTGAAATAGTAATTTATCCGGATATCCGGGTATTTTAATAGTAACCGGGTAGAGGTTTTCCCAACGGGTACAATCTCTACAGTTCTAAGTGCAAGTTCTCTTTAAATGCAATAAAATAGTCACGGGACTTATAAAATAAATGCAAGTTCTTTATCTTTATTCTATAAATACAAGCCAAAATTATTTTCTATAAATGCAAGATATTTTATTAACCAATTAAATTGATTTTTTAATTACAAGTTTTTTTTTAGTGCAAGTTTTTTTTTTTAAACTAGCTATTATTTTTTTTTCTAGTATCCACGGGACAGATGCAAATATAGTAAATAAAAGTATAAGCTAATTCTTTATACTTATGGATAATTTTGGACTTTATGTTAAACACTTTTACTCATTTAATTGTTAACCATTTAATTTAGCCGGCATTAAGATTTCTCTGACTCATAATCATATGACAATTTTTTATGTGGTTACCAATTTTTAAACGTCTGAATCCGTATTATCCATACGTATATTGCCGATCAACTACTCGAACTACAGCTAATACGTAGTAGTTAAACTACTCAAACTATAGTAGTTAACCACCAAACTATAGTTAATATATGTATATAACACAAGTTCTGATTGGCTAATTATAATTTGTCAGTATATTGTACTGTATTTAGTAATTTTTAATAATAAATATTAACCAATTAAATTGCATTCACGTGATCGGGCATCAATCTGATTGGTCAATTGTCCTGTGCCAAATTTCTGCTTTACTATAAAAGTTGCTGCCCTTATAACTTTTTTAAAAAACAAGATATCAAAAATCTGTCTTACAGATTTGTAGTTTAGATTGCAAATAATAAATTTGTAAGAGGAGTGCCATTTATTGTGACAGCATAATGAAATCCAGATTAAAATGAAATGATAGTATAAAATCTCGAAAACTAAATTTTTTTGGGGTGCATTTTTTAGGGTTAGGGGTTTAGGATTAGGGTTAGTTTTAAAAAAATTATAATAAACAAATATTAATGGGTTTTAGAAGGCTAGCAGGTTAAGTATAGAATTTTAAATTATGATCTGCGTCAATTTTTGCCATGAATACATGGTCAAAACTCTGATTGCATTACACAAAATAGCCAATTGACCAATCAGGATTCAAAAAATATATATAATATATATATAATATATATAGGCGGCTACTATACATACCCCCTAAATTTGCTATTCATACCCCCTATCAAAATTAAAAAAATTTAAAACTTTGAGCGAAGATATCATGACAACCATTTGACCAAATTCGATGAACTTTTTTATTTGAATTATATGAATTTATAGAATTAAAATAAAAAAAAGTTCATTGAATTTAGTCAAATGGTTGTCAAGATACCTTCACTTAAAGTTAGAGAAAAATCAAAACGTCAATCAAAATAAAAGCTGCGCCAAAGTTTTTTAAAACTTTGAGCGAAGATATCATGACAACCATCTGACCAAATTCGATGAATTTTTTTATTTGAATTATATGAATTTATTGAATTCAAATAAAAAAAAGTTCATTGAATTTGGTCAGATGGCTGTCAAGATATCTTTGTTCAAAGTTTTAAAAAACTTTGGCGCAGCTTTTATTTTGATAGGTGTTTGATTTTTCTCTAACTTTGAGTGAAGGTTTCTTGACTAGAGCTGCAGACATTTAGAAGGTCCAAGGTAGTACGTCACTCTTCACATCATATAAAATTTATATATAATCATATTAAACGTCACGTCACATACGTTACGTCAAACGTCATAGTATATGTTCATTGATATTCTAATGTCTGCGGCTCTATTCTTGACAACCATCTGACTAATTTCAATGAACTTTTTTTTATTTTATTTCTATAAATTCATATAATTTAAATAAAAAAAAGTTCATTGAATTTAGTCAGATGTGTGTCAAGATACCTTCACTCAAAGTTGGAAAAAATCAAACCGTCTATCAAAATAAAAGCTGCACCAAAGTTTTTTTAAAACTTTAAGCAAAGATATCTTGACAACCATCTGACCAAATTCGATGAACTTTTTTTTATTTGAATTCTATGAATTCATATAATTAAAATAAAAAAGTTCATCGAATTTGGTCAGATGGTTGTCAAGATATCTTTGCTCAAAGTTTTAAAAAAACTTTGGTGCAGCTTTTATTTTAATAGACGGTTTGATTTTTTCCAACTTTGAGTGAAGGTATCTTGACACACATCTGACTAAATTCAATGAACTTTTTTTTATTTAAATTATATGAATTTATAGAATTAAAATAAAAAAAAGTTATTGAATTTAGTCAGATGGTTGTCGAGAAACCTTCATTTCAAAGTTAGAAAAAAATCAAAACGCCTATCAAAATAAAAGCTGCGCCAAAGTTTTTTAAAACTTTGAACAAAGATATCTTGACAGCCATCTGACCAAATTCAATGAACTTTTTTTTTATCTGAATCAATAAATTCATATAATTCAAATAAAAAAAAGTTCATCGAATTTGGTCAGATGGTTGTCATGATATCTTCGCTCAAAGTTTTAAAAAACTTTGGTGCAGCTTTTATTTTGATAGACGTTTTGATTTTTCTCTAACTTTGAGCGAAGGTATCTTGACAACCATCTGATTAAATTCGATGAACTTTTTTTTATTTTAATTCTACAAATTTATATAATTTAAATAAAAAAGTTCATTGAATTTAGTCAAATGGTTGTCAAAATATCTTCGCTCAAAGTTTTAAAATTTTTTAATTTTGATAGGGAGTATGAATAGCAAATTTGGGGGGTATGTATAGTAGCCGCCTATATATAATATATATATAATATATATACTAGAAAAATGGATACCTGTTAGTATCTGAAGCCAAGAATAAATATTGGGCTGATCCTTGTCGATCTCTATAGCTAATTGGCTGCACATGACTGGAATCCAATACAAAATCATATCTATTACTGTGCTATAGAGTCCTCGCTATACTTCAGACAATAAGATATACTAGGTAAATACATAGCATTGTTTGTCCAGAGCTAAATATTTATATAAATATGATAATTAAAAAAGCTTGCTATTTACTAGATAAAAGCATAGCATTATTTGTTTAAAACTCAATTTTATTTCTTGTACTATAAATTTTATATATGTTCTAATTTATGGAATTAATAATAACTTTTGATTCATTAGTCTGTTTTGGATAATTTAACTATTAAAATGTTCGTCTCAATGAGATGATTCTAACAAGCCCAAAATTGGTAAAATCCAATTACAGATTCTAAGATCATATAAATTTCTTTACTATTGAATAACTTTTGATCTACTAGGTTGTTTTGGATAATTTAATCACCAAAATGTTTGCCCCAATGAGATGATTCTAACAAGCCCAAAATCGTTAAATTCCAATTACAGGATCCAAAGATCAATAAAGATTTATCAATTATTTAATCAAATTGATTTTTATATATAAAATCAATTTAATTAAATAATTGATAAATTTTTATCGATCTTTAGATTTTGTAATTAAAATTTAATGATTTTCATCAGCAAATTTATAATAGCGTAATTTTATGTAAGATCTTACGAACCGTAATATAAGCAAAATATTACGTAATATATTTCGAAATATTTCGAAATATTAAATTTTCGAAATATTACGAAAGTAATTTTGAAATATTTCGAAATATGTTACAAAATATTTCGATCCTCTTTCAAAATATTTTAGGACTAGGAAACCAAGCAGGATCAGTAGATCTGTAACCTGGATCACGCATTAGACAGACTTTTCGAAATAGTTTGAAATAGTTCAATAATGTTCAAATTCTGTACTACAAAATCAGATTAGATCTTTTGTTTAATCTTCTATTTTGTTTTTTTTTTACTTTTTTTTTGTTTTTATTTTGTTTTTTATTTTCGTTTCA